>VZTM01041964.1:0-14602 GCA_013400555.1 Jacana jacana | reverse complement strand
ATTTTTATGCTCTCCTGTCTCAAAGTTTCTGATGTTCACTCTACAGAAAAACACATAGAAAGGTAAGAAGTTTTTGTTCATGTTTGCAGCCACCAGCTCAAAAGAAACTAACATCTAATACTGCCATGCAGCAATTATTTCTTCAGTAAGAACAGGCAATAGCATGTCTTACTACAGTAATATCCCACTGGGTTATAAACTGATGTGCTTCTGCCTTTTGTCAGGTTACATGAACAGAGACCAAAAGCACCACAGCCAGTTGAAAGCACCTTGATCCCCTATGGAGGCTCTGAGCTGTCTAAGAAGGGTGACAGAGATGTAAAGGAGCAAACCAAGAGACAGACAATGTCATAGAGTCTCTGGGTGGTCACATATTTTACCTATTAAACTACACAAATGAACTGTGTTTTGTTTCTAAGACAGTTTTCTCTGAAATAGCCTGCCTTCAGATGAAGTTCCCAGTCTTAGGAAGGCTGGGTAGTCATTGACTTCTCCTATCAATACTACTAGAGAAGAGAGAGTTGTAGTTCAGGTATGTTCAAACAGTCAGACTGCACTACGCCAATCTGAAGACTGGGAAGACTATGATTCCCCCTGGCTTTATGTGACTGTTCAAGATCTGACACCTGAAAGAAAAGGCTCTGGAAGATACCAGAGGGGTCAAGCATGCAATGCCTTGCTGGGCCAACAAGACAAGAAGTACGCCTCTTCCTTCACTTAGTTTTAATTTTTTGCCTGTTCTGGGGCACAAGAACGGAAACTGTCATCATCAGTAGAATTTAACTGTGATCCATTAAGAAAGACTGCCATCTCCTGGTTTCTTCAACAGCAGTCTGCCGTGGAGAAAAGAACTGGTTTAGTTAAAGCTTACAACTGGTGATAACGTCATGCTTGCTCTGAACCTTTAAGGGAAAATGTCACTGATAATAAAGGACAGGGAACTGCAAGTTGGAAAGGCTAATACATTATGACTACACTGCATAGGTTAAGCCAACGTGTGCAATAATTATAACTATCACAGCTTGACACAGTTTATAAAGGCTTGAACCATAAAAGTGCAGAGTCCCATAATACAAGCTATTGAGCGTTCTCTTAGGGAGTGCTGGCTGTGCGAGCCCCCACTGAGCTTCAATCCAAAAAATGCAATATTACGTAACAGACCAGGCTAGTAATTACCCAGTCTCATTCTCGGGAATATTAAAACTCCTTTAAATGGCAATCTGAAAGGGTCTTGAGAATAAAAGCAATTTACACAGGTTTTAGGACACACAGGATGACGTAAAAGTAGTATAAAACTATGGATGTAGGAGCACTGAGTGAGTGAGGGGTGAGCCACTCCAAGGACATCACTAGTAAGTATATTACTAACTATTACTAACTATAACTAATATTTGCAGCAAACGTGAGTTTGAATGAGCTCATCAGATATTTTCCTGAAGGTATTCTGTTACTCATGAGGGGTTAAAAGTACACACGGGTAGAAGTATCAGGGACTTTGACATGCTGTATGTTCACAAATTAATTTCCTTCTCTGCCCACATTTTATGGGAAAATGGTGGCTGAAGATTAATACTTTGATACAAAATAGTATTTTACTATCACTTGTATATTTAAATTTTGATGGTTAAGAGTTTTGTTTAATATTACAGTAGTGCCCATGTCTTCTTTGTTATAGGTCCTATACAAATGTTTGTTTTTTTTTTAAATTAGTCCTTGCTTTAAGGGCTTGCTATGTAAATAAAAACAGGCAGTGAAAGCAAAGAAATATGGCTGTTCTCATCTTACAGATGAAGATATTCTCACTGTGTAGATGAGGTAAATGAAGTTAGAACGATCCCCTTCAATAATACAAACATCTACAGTGTAACAAGGCACTGAGTTCTCTCCTCACAAGTCCCAAATAGATGTCTTGACTGCAAAACCTTTTTTACTACTCTATACAGGAAGGAAACAAGCATTTAAAGTATAAATGTAATTTTGAACATAGGCATGCAGTCAGTACTACTGAAGCCAGGGGCCTGAGTTCCAGGAGTTTAATATTTAAGATCTGAGGTCCCCATCCATAATCAGAAGAATGGTTTTCAGAACAAATATAACTGTTTAATTAATGCTCGGTTTAATTCAAGATTTTCAACAACTTCTTCCTTGAAGAAAGAATTTTGCACTGTTTATAGGAAAGATAAAGGGAATTTCAAACACTTAAAGAAAATATTACTCTTGAGTACAAGAAGGTTTACACAGTTTAGGAAGAAACATAGCAATTTAACTATCCTATGTTATCCAAAAGCTTTTCACAACAGTTGCCACTCCATCCTTCTAAGAGCTTTTGCACTTCTAGGCACATCAACAAAAACAAATAAGACTGAGGAAAACTCAGAAAAATATTGCATTGGCTTTTCCGTCACCCGTTTCACAACAGTATAAGAAAAACAGGGCTACTGTCCAAGGAAGTCAAATCTGACTTCAAATTTCAGGAACCTACTTTAAAATGGCAATTATAAAATATAAACAGGGTGATAAGATTGTAGTGAAACAGTGTTCTGTGACAGTTAAATGAAAGACCACTTTAAAGGCAGACAATTTGGGGGCAGGAGGGAGGCAGGGGGTGTTGGGAAGTAACCTCAATTCTTCATTCCTTTTCCTCTTCAGTTAATAGCACTTTTGTGCTGGAGCTATCTCACAACCAGGGTGACATCTTGTGTTTGTTCCAAACACAAAATGCCCCAGAATTGCCTCCATCCAGCTGCCATGCACCCAGAACATCCAAAGGTCTAGCCCTCCCTTTCAAATTTTATCTTCAGAATGGTTGCAGAACCTTAGCTGATCCTATGTAGTATTTCACTTACCGTCTCAGATTCCATTCACTGTGATTTTATATTATGTGAACAGAGCTATTTTGACTGAAGACATGTAAATGATAAGGCAATATAAAAGACACGCTCCTTCTGAAAAGGAGACAGTGATATATTTACTAGGATACTTTAAATTAAAGAGGAGACTGCAAAAGGAAAGCCTTTTCTGCCTGAGAATATTATTATTTTAAAGACTATAAACCCATCAGTCTGCAAATCATAAGATAGCTGCTACACCTGCAGATTGATTCATCTGTTAATTAATCACTTGACTCTACTTGTAGTCTTTGCAGCATTTTGGGAAAAGCTTCACTAAGCTTTTTTAAAAAAAAAAAAATAATAAAAAATGTATCTTCATATGTAAAGAAAGAGTATCATGAATTTAAATGCTACTGTAATAAAAGTGACTGTATCTTACTGTTATGTGAAAAACAGGCCATTTATCAACACTTATAACAGATGATGGAACGGCCAAAAAAAACCAGCCTCCTAAAACAAAACAGAAAATGTTTATTATTTCATCCAATTCAGAAAAACAGCTTCTGAGTAGCCCAAAAATATTGTGTCAGTTTAAATTGCAAATGCCAGAAACAACTTGCTCTGCATTGATAAAACAAAACAGAAGGTAAACTATCCAGCTGTGTGCCAGTCACGGTGCCCTCCTGCCTGCCAGTAGTACATTACAAATCGTGCATTGCTCTTGTATTATAGATTACTTGTTCTCTCATTGCCTCTGTGAGGATAAAAATGTGTATAGCACCTTGTTTTCATAGTTTGCAGGGGGTAGGGGGGTCTTATTTGCAGTGTGTAGGGGTTAAATATAAAATGACTACAGATCTATCTTGGAAATGGTCAAGTCATGTTAGCAAAAAAAGAGTTATACAATTATTAACAGAAAGACCCACAAAAGGGTGATGATTCTTCCCTTTACTCAGTGCTGATGAGACGTGTTTCCAACTCTGGGATCCCCAGTACAAGAACATGGACATACTGGAGTGAGTTTAGCTAATGGGCAGAAAGATGAAGGGATTGGGGCACCTGGCATATACAAGGAGAAACTGAGAAAGCTGGGACTGTTCAGCCTGGAGAAATGGAGATTCAATGTGCATCAATACCTGATGGGGGGAGTACATAAAATCTTCAGTGGTGTCTCCATCCTTGGCACCATTCAAAGTCTGAGTGGACAAGGTCCTCTGCAACCCACCCTTGATGACCCTGCTTGAGCCAGGGGGTTGGACTAGGTAATCTCCAGAGGTCCCTTGCCACCGCAGCTATTCTGTGATCATATGATTCCAACTGTCTTCTTAATTTCAGAGAGATTTAAGTAATATTTAAGATAAGCTGGGCCCCAGTGATGGTGTACTTTGGAGATGAGGACAAAAATACTGGTCCTTGCATAAATTTCTGTGGCAAAAAAAATGCATAAACCCTGTTACTGCAGGGAAGAACTCCAGCATTTTATACTGGGAAATTTGTGGATTTCCAGCCGTAAAGGATTAAGTAGGGTATGCATGCAGCTGATCATCACTCTCTGTTGGATGCATCTCTTCAGGAAGGGCCCAGACTAGTACAGTAACCTGGATTCCTGACATCCATAAGAATGTCACCAGGATTTCACCATCAACCATCTTAAACCCTGCAGAGAGGTCAAGAGTGAGATTAGACTTTGGTCCTCTGTGTGTATGAAAGAGAGGATCATTCATTAGAAAAATTAAAATGGCCTTAGTTTCTTGCCCTGGCATGATCCAGATTATTCCAGATCTAGAATATTTACTTTCCTTTAATGAACTAAAAAGAGCAATGGTGACAGCCTAATACTTTGAGATATTCAAGCACTTCCCAGAAACACCTGAGTGGTTGTAAGTTCCAGAAAATCCACAAGACCTATGCAAAATCTACAAGGTCTTCTATAAAATGCAGTTCAACCCATCTCTACTTTCTCATCCCAGCTCCGGGTCTGCACTGGTTTTGATTTGGAACACATGCAAGTACATGTCCATCTGCATTTACAACTGACACACTGAATAGCTTCAGTTGTAAAACATGGGGTAAATGAGAAATTTCCTTGAACCCAGCCATACTCCACATGCTACACGAAGTGTTCATGATGTTATAACTGGGACAATACCCCATGTGACAAAAGGGAGACATTATTTAGAATCATAGAATCATAGAATCATTTAGGTTGGAAGAGACCCTTGGGATCATCAAGTCCAACCATCAGCCCTACTCTACAAGTTCTCCCCTACACCATATCCCTCAACATCACATCCAATCTACTCTTAAACACAGTCAGCAATTTGACTGTGACTTCAGTATTTGAAGCAATATTAAAACAAAACCTCAAAAATATGTGATTATGATAGCTTACCTTGCTTTTTCCAAACACAAATATGTTCCTCTTCTTGTCTTAAATTCAAAGACATACTCTAAATTCCCACACAGATTCACTGATATTCAGTGACAGCCTATGGAGAGGTGCAATTTGCACTGGCAATTTCTAAGGCCCATTAACATCAACATGTTCTATAAATCAAGCAGCCTGTTCTCTGTGTGCCATATCTTGATGTATTTGTATCTACATCATTTATACCAGCTTAGGTGTGGGTACCTTTTCTCTTCCAAATTCCGTATTTCAGAATTATATTGGTAACTAAATTGGTAAATTGATTATGTCTGCAAGATACCTTTGTATCCATCAGTTGCATGTACATACAGATTTTTTCTTACATAAGTTAGACACATTTGGAAAAAAAAATTATGTCTATCTGATATTCAATTTTAAACCCAGTGTCTATCAGGTACTCATTACTGTCTGACAGATAAATTTGATCTAACAGGGAAAATTATAATCTGTTAAAAATGAAAAGACATCACCAAAAGGTTTTCTGGTTTGTGGCTGTGAGCTCATTTTCTAGTTCAAAACTTCTAGCTTAATGGTGCAGATATTCATAAATGACATCAGTGGTGGATTTTTTCATATCCAACCTAAGATATTAAAAAAAAAAGAGCATCTTTTCAGAGAGTCTGCATTCTGACAATCAAGCCTTAACTTGGCTCTGTACCACAACTCCAGCATCCAAAAATGACTGTATGCTTTCCTTTCATCATCTTATCTAGATGGGATTTTGATAGCTTTTTGTATAAGTTATCACCATCTATCTGAAATGATACAAGTGATACAATGGCTACTTCTGTGTTATGTTGTTAACACAAGTTAGTTAATGGCAAGTAGGATCAAATGATTTTGAATTTGGCTGCAATGATGAATTTACCCTGGGAGATGATACACTGATATTGGCAGCCCATTAAAAACATTAATCCTCAAAGATAAATTGAGAGTCTCTGATATGGACTTCTTCGGCTCTAAGGCTTTGCTAACCCAAAATATGATTCTCCACAAACCTTCCTGCAAGATCATGGGTAGAGAATTTGAGACATTTCAACAACAACTCAATAATCATTTGAGAAAATCCTATCGTTAGTAACGATTGCCTGATAAGTCAAGCAATTAGGAATGAATCTATTGGACAGAAATGAGACACGTGACAGGGGGAATTCACATGATATCTGAGAAATGCCAAACTTCAGACAAAAACTGTTAACATGAGTTAATGGTTTAAACTATTTTCCAGACCTGCCACAATAAAATGATCATTATTGCTTTCTGAGTCTTTTTTATCTTTTGTGACTTTTATGACTTTCACAACTAGAAGACAAAAAACAAAGAAGAAAGAAGCTCGTAAAAACTGTTTTGAAATTTCCAGAGAAGCTCGCTTCTTTGCTGACTCTGACCAATATCTTTTACAAGATACTGAGACAAAGCAACGTTGGAGCACACGATACTTTGCCACCAAACAAAATCTGTAATTTCTGAATTCCTGGACATAATGCCATGAGATCTGTTTAACACAGATGCAAGTTCATGATTCATCTGCAAATACAGCAAAGTTTTCCTTGTGCACCACACTGATTATAGTCGACTGACACAGCCAATATATTCTGCCCAGCGGGATCTAACACACCTTCTCAGGACAGTTTGGGCCTCCTACCACACTAATGCGATTTCAGGAAGGCTTGCCAAGTCAGCTGGGACCCAACATGGACACTGAGGTGAGTTCTTTATGTAGGGTTTTACCTGACCAGGGTTCCTAGGTCCTAATTCTTGGCAGAGCTGGGGGTGTGATGACACGGGTGAAAGCAAAATACTGATGAACCTGGCAGTACTGGTTAAGATAGGAACACGTGGACCATGCCATTCCAAAAGGATGTAATTTTCTCCTTGCTCAAGAGTATGAGTGTCAGCTCTCTCCCATCCAGATTTTTAATTCACTCTATCTGCATAATGACCATATTCTAGAAAGTAGCACTGCCTGGGTTAAATCTGCTTCTTAACATCAAACCTAGTCACCTAGTCACATACATATAAATCAGTACAGACTACAAAGATCAGGCCCATATCTACCAGAAAATATATTCTGAAAATATAAAATAGCCAGGAAGAAAATATGTCCAGAACCTAAATTCCACTGCGTTGCAACAAGGAACTTTTATCTGCTTGAAATTCAGCCTTGAAGTGACTTCCCCTGGAGTTTTGTACCAAAAGCCTTTCTTGCTGAGGAGGGTTCAGTTTATTTTCAAAAGCAGCTGGTGGAGATGGCAATTATCCTTTAAACTTAATGAAGCCGGTGGCCAGACTTACTATCCAGTCTATGAAAGTCTGGAAAAGATTAAGTGTTTTATATTCTGAAGTTCTGGTAAACCAAATTGAATTCTCATATTCATTCTCATATGATCTCCACAGGACAACAATTACAAATGGTGAGAAATGAACTTTGTTTCATCTCTAACATTAGTAGCTTAAAAAAAATATATATACATATATATAGTTATATGCAACAAACACTTCGAAATTAATAGAGTAATTGTCCTGTAGCTTAACCCGCGTTAGAGCAGGGTATTGCAGGCTGAGCCCTAACACAGTTTGTAGTCATTCACATTTCTAAGCACACAGTGGTTACTGGTTTCAGGCAGCAAAGCAATCTGCTGTGAATTCCTGTGCTGGTTGTGCCATCTGCTGGCCAAGAAGGATCTGCAGGAATCACTCGGGAAGAGCATGCAGAGCCAGAAAGCAGGAGCTCACTAGAGGGACAAGGTCACGTTGCCTGTCACTGGAATCAAGGAGCAGCTGGGAAGCGCTTCCTGAAAGCTCCAAGAAACTGTGCCCTGGAAATGAGGGGCTCCCAGATTTGGCCCAGTTGCTACCACTGACAGGCTGGTGAAAATCCAAAGGATTTCCATGTTCTTTGAGCCCATCAGGAGGACCAGACAGCAGACCAGGTAGCTACTGAAGATGCAGGACTTCACCAAAGGTGCACCTGGGTCCTTTATCCCCAAGGTTCGTGCTAGGGATTCTTCAAGCTCAAAAGTTTCACCAGCTTTAATGCTGAAATTTGGTATGGAATGTTTTCATCCCCTGGGGATGCCAGCAGAGCCAGCAGAGCCAGCGGGGATCTCTGCTTTCAGCTGATGGCAGCAGTCTGGGGCACACCCCCGTGTCTCCAGCCCTTCCAGCCAGCACACGAGAGGACTTTCTGGGTGTCCCAAAAACCACCTCTCCCAGGGATGCCAAATTTGGGACTGCACAGGCGAATTCCCGGGAGCATTTCTGTCTTCCAGTTNNGCGGCGGAGATGTCGGTGTCGGTGGCCGCGGGCAACCTGCCCATGCGGCTGCTGCACAGGAAGATCCACAAGCGCAACCTGAAGCTGCGGCAGCGCAACCTGAAGCAGCGGGAGGCGGAGAGCGCAGGTACGGTGGGGCCTGGACCGGGAGCGGAGCCGTGCGGGTGGCCGTGCGGAGCCTCTCCCCGGCTGAGCGCTTGCTGAGCCGCTCCTGACCTTGGGGTGTCTTTTCTCTCTCTCCCCGAAACTCTCCCCTCGCTGTGCAGCCGAGGCGGCAGCGCAGGCACCCCCGGAGGAGGAGGCGGAGGAGGCGGCGGCGGCCGGAGCGGCCTCGGATGCTGCAGACGCTGGCGATGCTGCCGGTCCCCGCAGCGGGGAGGAGAAGAAGAGGAAGAAGAAGAAGAAGAAGAGGAAAGCGGCGGCTAATGCGGAGAACGGTACGTTATCTTTAAAAAGTACGACTTATTCGTAATTTTGGAGTTCCTAAATTCCAACTTTGAATTCTGGAGTTATTCCCAGAAACCCCAAAAAGCGCCTGCTGCCGTTTTCCACCCATTCGGGAGGATTTGTCAGCATGAGAAGTCCCATGTGTTGGTCTGGTGCACGTTATAAAGCCATGGAAGTCTTCAGTTTTTTCTTCTCCTATTCCAGCTCTAACATTTGAACTCTAATATGTACTAAACTGGGAGCAACCGAGGCCAAGGTGCCTGTTTNAATGCTGAAATCTGGCATGGAATGTTTTCATCCCCTGGGGATGCCAGCAGAGCCAGCAGAGCCAGCGGGGATCTCTGCTTTCAGCTGATGGCAGCAGTCTGGGGCACACCCCCGTGTCTCCAGCCCTTCCAGCCAGCACACGAGAGGACTTTCTGGGTGTCCCAAAAACCACCTCTCCCAGGGATGCCAAATTTGGGACTGCACAGGCGAATTCCCGGGAGCATTTCTGTCTTCCAGTTGGAGTTGGACACCTGTAACTGTGAGGGTGAAGGGATACGGTCGGGCGGCGGGCGGCTATGAAGGAAACGCTGGAGACAGAGGAGATACCTTCCTCAAGGCAACACCCGGCATTTCCATCTCTCCCTCGCTGATCTACCGGAGGAGAGGAACGGACAAGGGCGGGACATGCGGTGCCAACCTCCCATCCGTGTCTGAGGTCCCCCCCATCGCAGGCGGGGACCCTGCCGCTGCCTCCCGGCGAAGCGATGTCTCCGCCGGGCCGCTGGAGGCCGCTGCGGGCTGCCCGTCAGGCCTGGCGGGGAGGAGGGGGTTCCGGCGGGGCCCGCATCCNAGGAGGAGGCGGAGGAGGCGGCGGCGGCCGGAGCGGCCTCGGATGCTGCAGACGCTGGCGATGCTGCCGGTCCCCGCAGCGGGGAGGAGAAGAAGAGGAAGAAGAAGAAGAAGAAGAGGAAAGCGGCGGCTAATGCGGAGAACGGTACGTTATCTTTAAAAAGTACGACTTATTCGTAATTTTGGAGTTCCTAAATTCCAATTTTGAATTCTGGAGTTATTCCCAGAAACCCCAAAAAGCGCCTGCTGCCGTTTTCCACCCATTCGGGAGGATTTGTCAGCATGAGAAGTCCCATGTGTTGGTCTGGTGCACGTTATAAAGCCATGGAAGTCTTCAGTTTTTTCTTCTCCTATTCCAGCTCTAACATTTGAACTCTAATATGTACTAAACTGGGAGCAACCGAGGCCAAGGTGCCTGTTTGGGTCACACCAACCCCACGCAGCGTTACAGGCTTGGGGAAGAGTGGCTGGAGAGCTGCCAGGTGGAGAAGGACCTGGGGGTGCTGGTGGACCGGCAGCTCAATGTGAGCTCCCAGTGTGCCCAGGTGGCCAAGAACGCCAACAGCATCTTGGCCTGTATCAGGAACAGTGTGGCCAGAGGGAGTAGGGAAGTGATTGTTCCTCCTGTACCCAGCACTGGTGAGGCTCCACCTCGAACACTGTGTCCACTTTTGGGCCCCTCGCTACAGGAGAGATATGGATGTGCTGGGGTGGGTCCAGAGATGGGCAATGAAGCTGGTGATGGGTCTGGAGCACAAGTCTTAGGCGGAGCAGCTGAGGGAGCTGAGGTTGTTCAGCCTGGAGAAAAGGTAGCTGAAGGGAGACCTTCTTGCTCTCTACAGCTACCTGAAAAGAGAGTATAGAGAGGTAGGGGTCTGTCTCTTCTCCCAAGTGACGGGCGATAGGACAAGAGGAAATGGCCTCAAGTTGCACCAGGGAAATTTTAGGATGGATACTAGGAAAAATTTCTTGACCAAAAGGGTTGTCAAGCATTGGAACAAGCTGCCCGGGGAAGTGGTGGAGTCACCATCCCTGGAGATACTTAAAAGAGGGGTGAAGGCGGTGCTGACGTGGTTTAGTGATGGCTTTGGCAGTGCTGGGTTGATGGTTGGACTCAATGATCTTAAAGGTCTCTTCCAACCCAGACGATTCAGTGATTCTGTAAGAAAAGCGCTGCATCGGATTCTGCTTTGTGTGGATGTTTGCTTGATTGTTGGGCACATACACAAACAGTCTTTCAGCAGAGCTTTGACAGACGCCCAACCAATATGTCTTTTTCTACCACATCCAGCTTTTGGCAACGTCTGTATATTCTCAAACTAAAGTATACCTGGAAACTACTTCCCCCCCCAAAAAATCGCATTCTGCAAATATTGCTGCAGTTTTAGATATTTTTATACATACACACGTATATATTTCTGTATATATTTGAAATTCCAATCTCTTACGTGTTTGATCTTTGTGACACCCCTCTTTATTTGCATAACCATGGGGTGTTAAGCTTCACTGTTTTACTGTGCAAAGTGGATTGTGTGTAAAGAACTTCCAAATTTTTTGCTCTTTGCCCCAGAAATTTCTGTAGAAACCTCACCTCCCCCTCTCCTGCGCCCTTCCCACCCCATGAAAAAAGCGTGACGTTTGTAAATCACTTGCAGAGTAAAGAACTTCACTCTCTGGAACAATTTTTAATGATGAATATGCCTTTTGTATCTCTGACTTGTATTCTGTAAAATAATGCTTTAGATACAGAAACTAAAAAAGTGAAGACTGAAGAAAATGAGTCTATGGAGGCAGAAGATGAAGATAAGCAGGATTCTGGAGAGAAAGAAGGGGAAGAGGAAGAGGTGGAGGAGGATGAAGTGCCCAGTTTACCACTAGGTGTAACAGGTATCTTGTGTCCTCTTTTTAATATGTGTGCAAAAAGCCAAGCTCTGATGCTTTCTTCCAGAGCAAGTGGCAGTTTTCAAATTAGCTTTGTATATCAAATCTTTGAATATCAGCAACATTACACTGGCTGCACAGTTCTGTTATTCCTTTCCTGTTATTTTGAGATTTGCATGGTATACATGCTCCTATTAGACTTAAAATTACTAGTAAAAATATGTTTTAAATTATATATAGACATATATACTTAATTTTAGAAGACAAAAGTCACCAAAGAGCAAGATGGATGTGTACAACTAGGAAACGTGGTATGAGAAGCAACGCATTCGTGTTTGGCTTTAACAGAGTGTAGTATTCCTAGGAACTCAGGAGTACAGAGTATTTGGTCAGTGTCTTTGGGTTATATGATAAAAAGGAGTAAGAGAAAGTCCTTTGCCTGGCATAGTTTTTTTTTTATCTAGGTCAATTTTATCTGGGTAATATCAGAGAATAGATGAAACTGAAGAAATAGGTTTCAATGTTTTTTTTCTTTCCCCTCCCTTCACTTCAGGTGCTTTTGAAGACAATTCTTTTACTTCCCTGGTGGGTCTTGTCAGTGAAAATACACTGAAAGGCATAAATGACATGGGTTTTACACATATGACTGAAATTCAGCATAAAAGTATTAAGCCGCTTCTGGAAGGCAGGTAAGATACACGTGTTTTAATCACTACGTTTACCCCAAATGTGTAAATTTTGTTAGCAAGCTAAATATATGAAATAGAGCTTTCTGCAGCTAAACTGTTGGTTTTTAAAATGTGTTCTTGTAAGTTTTAAATATTTTGTTTATAGTTATTAATCACAGAATCATAAAATTGTGTAGATTGGAAGGGACCCTTAAGATTATCTGGTCCAACCACTGACCTGCCTGATGAAAAACATGACTAAACCATGGCACCAAGCACCATGTCAGCCCATCTCTTAAAATACCTCCAGGGATGGTGCCTCAACCACTTCCCTGGGCAGCCCATTCCAATGCTTAATAACCCTTTCAGTGAACAAATTTTTCCTATTACCCAATCTGACCATCTCCTGGCATAACTTGAGGCCATAATGCAAGTTAACACAGTATATCTGTGTTGTGTGAACAAGTACTTGGGGTACGCTCATGGAAACTGCTTTGCATTTGGCTTTGAAAGTGGGGAAGTGTGTCCCAAAGAGTCTCTAGAGACGTAGAGACCATTTGCTGTGAACCACATCTGCCACCAAGCTCTTAATACTGACTCTACTGGTTTCCTGGATGCCATGTTAGGTTTTTGCAGTGCCAGCATTGTTCAGAATAGGATTGTTCTTTCCTCTGAAAGGGTTAACTAAATACTTCTCTTTCTAACTTTGTTGCATGCAGGGATATTTTAGCAGCTGCAAAAACCGGCAGTGGCAAAACACTTGCATTTCTCATTCCTGCAGTAGAGCTCATCTACAAGTTAAAGTTCATGCCTAGGAATGGTAAGGCTCTTAATTTCCCAGTTGAATTTTACTGTGTTGCAGCCAGAGGGACGTGGTTAGAGGGGAGAGTGGATGAGTTGTTGTCATTTATTCTTGTATTTTTTAGGAACGGGTGTTATTATTCTTTCTCCTACTCGAGAGCTTGCTATGCAAACCTATGGAGTTCTTAAAGAACTTATGAATCATCATGTTCACACCTATGGTCTGATAATGGGGGGCAGTAACAGATCAGCAGAAGCACAGAAACTTGGGAATGGAATCAACATCATTGTAGCGACACCGGGAAGACTCTTGGATCATATGCAGGTAGATAAAACATTGATGTCTAATCTGCATTACTAAAACACAATAAAACTCCTGTCCCTGTCTGACTCTGAATCTGTTAATCTTGTAGAACACTCCAGGTTTCATGTACAAGAACTTGCAGTGTTTGGTAATTGATGAGGCGGATCGTATCTTGGAGGTTGGATTTGAAGAAGAAATGAAACAGATCATAAAACTTCTACCAAGTAAGAAAAAAAAAATCTCTCTTTTCTGGAAGTTACTTGACTAACATTATGTCTTCTTTATGACTCAATTATTATAAGAGAAGTCATTAATTTTTATAGTTCTGTAAATGCACTTGCGAGCGCTGTCTTACTCTGTCCTTTTTTTCCTGATAGCTAAGGTGTATTGTGTTATTTAACATCATTTATGTGAAGGACAGACTTTCCATATACACTTTAGGGATAGATTTCTGTTAATATATGATCCTTCTAGTTTTAACATCCGCATTCTCTCATTCATCTTCCACTGTCTGTTCATCTCCCACCATTCATTACTTCTTAATAAGGCTTCAACATAAGGAAAGAGGTCGTTCTGACTTGCAGTTCAAATTTTCTTCTTACCTCCAAGAACAGCAGCTTAAGGAAGTTTAAGTATTTCCCTTAAAATTTTCTTCTCCTGATTTTTCATGTAGTGATTCCTTCCAATTGATGTATTAAACACAGTTTCAGAGTCAAGAAGGCTTTCCCTGTAACATTCAAAATGCAGGAAAAAAAAAACCACATGGAAAAAGCATATAAAAAAATCAGTGATAAATATTTTGAGGTTTCAGCTGTTAGATATTTAAATTCAGATTTGCATGTTTCAAATGCAGATACGTCCAACTAATAAATAACATCCTGTGAAGAATGTAAATGAACAGTGCTACAAAGAAAGGGAAAATTACATGTTCTTCGTGGAGTAGAAAATAGATACAAGAATGAATGAGAGTAATTTGGTTTTGTCCCGTTATGAAGGAAATGCAGAACGTTGTGAAATGGATCAGGCTTAAGTCTGCCGTTTCCGTGTATTCATGTAACAAGAAAACGTTAGGGGCTCAGGAGATGTATATGAGCTGGGAGGTGACAGGCAGACGGGAGACCTCCTACGC
>VZTM01041963.1:108092-180450 GCA_013400555.1 Jacana jacana | reverse complement strand
GCCTCAAGGACAGGCCTGATGTTATTACCCCTCTCCCCCTTCATACNATGCTGCATGCATTTGTGTAAAGGCAACTTCAGCTGGGCGCCCAATGGGACTGACTTGTTAGCTGGGATGGATTCATTACCTTCATGTTGCTCTTCAGGTTGCCTTCCTTTGTGGTGTTTTATCTGTGGTCCCTGGATTCCTTTTGCCTCAGGAGCCTCAAGGACAGGCCTGATGTTATTACCCCTCTCCCCCTTCATACCTAGTTTAAAGACCTGTTAATTAACCTTGCAATCGCTTGGGCCAGAACAGTCTTCCCCCTTTGAGAGACGCATCTTCCATTTCCTGTCAACAAGCCCGGTGTCATGTAGGCTAACCCACTGTCAAAGTACCCAAAGTCGTGGTGCTGACGCCAGCCACAGAGCCATGCGTTGAGTGATTTAATCCATCTGCTCCTCCCAGCATTGTTGCCTGCTACTGGAGAGAGTGACAAAAAAATCACGCATGCCCCAGATTCCTTTACTAAGCCTCCCAACTCCCTGAAGTCTCTATAGCTTGTGAGTTTCAAGTTGCTATCTCCTCTGCACCTATGTGGAATATCAGTAATGGATAGTAATATGAGGACCATACTAGACCAGGAAATTTCCTGCTGACATCCTTCACCCAGGCTCCAGGAAGACAGCAGACTTCCCTCCAAAGAGGCTCCATCTGGCATATTTGGCCCTCTGTCCCCCTCAGGAAGGAGTCCCCAACAACTATAATCCTTTGTTTTTTCTTAGAGTGTGGTGTTGATCTGGGGTACATGCTTTTTTGACTTAGGAGGCGTCTGTGTAATAGGGTGCTCCTTACTTACTTCTTCACTCGACTGGGCACTCTCAACTAGAACCTCAAACCTGAGGTACTTCGCAGGACAAGGTGGGTAAGGTGGGAGGTCACCTGCTGCCCCAACCACAAACCTGCTTCCACTCACTCTTTTCACTTACGCTTTTGCCCTTGCCTTCATCCTGATGAAGGGTGCCTACAAGAGGTCCTGGATCCTTGCTGCTTTTCTTCTTTCTTTTCTCCCTATCGCTCCTCAACTTTTCAACTTCCTCTTTCAGTTCTGCCACCAGGCTGAGCAGACCATTGATCTGTTCACATCTTATACAGCAGGTATCACAGCTACCAACAGTTACCAGTAAAAGGTCCTGGCATAACCTGCAGCCTGTGACCTGGACAGTCACATGTTTCTGTGGGAGCTGTCTGGGTTCCCTTATCCATTGTGGCTAGGGTTGAGCACATGACCCTCCTCTGTGTGGAGACCATGGCTAAACTCCTACTAAGGAGGGCAATGATCACCAAGATCACCAAGTGACCTGTCAAGCTGACAGAGCTTTGGGTTCCTCCCTGCGTGCCCTTTGCTGCTCCCTGTGCCCTGGGTGCTTTCTAGGTGCAGAGTGACCAGATGCTGCGCTCCTGAGAGGCTTCTTTTACCAAGGGGTGAACTGGTTCCACCCACGACGCCTCTGCGGCCCACCCACAAGCTGCCTGGGTCTGGCACAGACTACTTACTTTTACCAGCTTCAGAAGCCCTCAAAAAGAGCTCCCTGCCAATCCTTTTAAGGTTCTTTTTTCTGCCACGATCCCTTCCTGCAGTGCTGCTTACCTCCACTGCAGCTGATCTCCTCAGCAATAACTGTATAAGAGTTTTGAAAGAGATACCTAAAAAGGGGTTGGTCTTTAAATATGGTGATCCCCACACACCTTGGAAGACTCATATAAAGTAAATACTAAGCCAGTGTTTAAATGGAGACAACAGAACTAATTTATGTGGACTCGCTGGCCTGACTGAACAAAATACTGAAAGGCTGAGGTGTGAGTCAATTGGGAATTAATAGGAGCAACATATATGATAGCTAGTTCACGAAGGCTGAAACAGACTTGAAGTGAGGGAAAAGATAATTTACCAATTTAATTTGATAAAAGTTTGATGAATTTACTTGCTAATGATTGCTGTACTGATGTGAGGTTCCTGGTATTTTACTTGTTTTCTTTGCTATATTTTATTTTCAACACAAGAATAGTGCAAAATTTGCATGACCTAGTCAAAGAAATTACCAGGATCAGGTAGGACCTTTGAGTCAAGGGACGTGTTCATAGAATCATAGAAATGCAAGGTTGGAATGGACCTACAGGATCATCTAGTCCAACTGTCCTGTCACCAATACTACCCACTAAACTACTAAATCATGTCTTGTAGCACCTCATCCAGACACTTCTTGAACACCACCAGGGATGGTGACTCCACCACCTCCTTGGGCATGCCGTTCCAAAGTGCCTGACCACCCTTGGGGAGAAAAAGTTTTTCCTGACATCTAATCTAAATCTCCCCTGGTGCAACCAAAAGAGGCTCAGTTTGATACTTTCTTCTCTGGTATGGCATCCACTCTGTCTTGGCACAAACCTGACTACATTCGTCATAGTACTCAGTGATGCAAGGAAAAAACTGGGAATCATGGTGACTAATGACTCAGGCTCAACTAGATGGCTGAAATAGATGAGCTGAACCTTCAGCCTTGCATTATAATCAAGGAGCTATTACATGGTGTGCAGACTTTTTTGTGTTAGTACCTGGCACAGTGACTGCTGTGAAAATTCTGTCCTATTCTGGCTCTTGTTATTCAAAAATATGTTGAGTAACGGTTGGGTTCAGAAGTGAGCCCTAAGAGTGATATCATCAGCATTGTTAAGTGATACTCATTTCCCCCTACTGAAGTTGTACCACTGAACACCAAATAAGTCCAGATTTGGCTGGATGAGTAAGGCCTCATGGGAGTGAGTCTGACCCCGTAAGATGCTGATTACATCCGTTACCTCCAAGGTAACTGCTGAATTTAAAACACTGAAGCACTGATAGGAGGCAATAGCATGACTGCATTTCACAAGTGAGAGGCTGCCTCTGCTAGCATGAGAAGTAGGGCCAAGAGGGCATTAGGAAGTTCCTGTGCAGGATATTAATAAAATAAAAGAAGTTCTAGACACACAAACAGTCTCAGGTAGGTAAAACCAGACCCAGTTCTAAGGAAACCATGCACCCAAGTCTGGAGCATAGCGCCCAGGCAGAGATCGTAAATTCCCTGAACAGTTTTGAGCCCTGGCATTTTGCCTACAAACTCTCCTCTTGGGGATTAGCTGTATTAGGGAGTGTTAATGCTTTGCAGCAGCAAGCCTTAGTAGGAAAGCATTTCTAAATTGCAGTAGGCAGAACAGACAGTTATCCGCGCCTGACTGAATGGCAAAGATGCTAAGATCATTATCTTTTGGATTAGGTAGACAACCCTCAAAACTGGATGGAAGGGGTGAAGAAGGTTCAATTAATTGAGTCATTGTAAAATCATCACCACCACTAAAAATAGATTTAATTGAGAACTGAATAAAAACATTTTTATTTTTAAAAAGTCCTTCTAAAACAGGAAGCAAAACTGATCATGTTAATGGCAAATCAAAATATTTAAACTTCTGGAATGTTTGAAGGTTCAATTATTTTTGGCCGAAAACGTATCAGCCAAATCACAAAGACTTTTGGTTGACTTAAATAACCATTTTTCAGAGGAAAAGCATTTCTTCCAAAAAATTGGCGCTCTTCTCTAGTCAACAGAACATTATAAACAAGCCAAGTAATATCATCAATTTGTTACGCAAAACTATGTAAAGACTCCACCAGAAAATTATATTCCCATTTCAGTATATCTGCCTCATCTTATAAAAAATGTTAGCAAGATCTTAGATATGATAAAGAGTGTAAGGCTAAAATTCCCTCCCCATCCCACTGAAATGCTGGTTAGGTAGTTTAATCCAAGTGGTGTAGTTTTCAAAAGCTCAGAGTACATCTATTGATCTGCAAGTTTTCTATATTTTCATTCTGGTTTTGCTTGTTGCTGTGGGGTCTAATAGGGTACTTAGATATGGATGTGATAGGATTGAAGAGGACAGTTAGGACTGATCAAGATGGTTAGGACTGCAGCATGTGGCTGTTTGCCTCCTCCATGTGGCAAGCACTTTGAACCCATGTTCAAGTCCTTCAGTTGGGTTGTAGTTGGATGCTGACTTAAGCCCAGTCTTCTACCATGTTGATCAGTCAAGTGGCAGTTACATTAAAAGGTTGAATTTCAGTGAGCCACCAGCACAGCTGCAACATTGCAGACTGGCACAACTGCATTGTGTGATGGCTCGATCACCAGCATCTGGAAGAGATTGGCAAGCATAGAGGGTGGCTCTCTTGAGACGACATAGTGAAACCTCCATCTCTCCTGCCTTCAGAACTGCTGTTCACAAAACATGTCTCTAAACCTGCCATCAACCACTGCTTGACCCTCCCAGTTGCTCCCTCCTTCTAGCTCTTCTCAACCAGGTTTTCCTCAAAAGAGAAACAAGTCAGAGAGTGTAGAAAAGCACTTGTGGATTTTAGCAATATTTAAATAATGTGTGCTCCAATAATTTTTTATTATTTTCTCTAATGATCGGACAGCATTAGAAAACTCAAAGTTAGTTTGGGTAGACTTTGAAAAGTTTACAAAACCAGGGGGAATTAAAACAGTATTTTAAAAAGCAACCAGTTATTTCACAATAAAGATGTCATATTTTGAAATATATTTCCTTTTTATTATTCATAGAAAGATAAAGGAGATGGTAAAGTCCAATATTTGGCATTTCAGGCTGAAGGTATTTAGATTAAGAAGGGCAAGCAAAAAGAAGTATTGCACCTCCAGTCTGGTCTTTCTTCAGATGTGACTGCAGTTTGAGCACAGAGAGAGCTCTTAAGGAACTGCCAGATACATCAATGTCTCTGCAAAAATGAACAAAATGGAACTGTCAATTATTTAAAAGTGTAGATGCAGCAACTAGTGAGGAGTTTGCTGTGTCTGGCATTCCTCATGTAGAGGGGTGCCAGAAATTTACTGGCAAAACACTTCAGCTAAGTGATCTCAGATGAAAAAATGACAGCTTTTGCTAATGAACAGTCAGTGTTGTGCACTTAAGCATTCATCAATAGTCCCAGAGTGGAGGGACTGTGGTAGTATCTGGCTTTGCAAAGGCTTTCCTTTTCTTAGCACCTATGTGCACATCTAGCCCAATCTTACTCGGTGATGGGTACTGCAGCTGGAATGCATACTACCAGAAGAAAGAGTAAAGGGCATCTGGTCCCAAGGACACAGCTTAAGTGGTGGTCTCTTCCCACAGTGTCATAGCTTTGCTCCAGAGGCAGCTTGCAGTACCCACGGTTCCCAAGGATGGCGATGAAGGTCACAGGAACTGTCCCGTGTCCTGCACCAGCTGTGGCCGACAGCAGATGCCCAGAAGAGTATCAAAACCAGCACAGTATGGTCCATTGGGGGTCTGGCATCTGCCATGACACATGGTAAGCTACAAGCTGTATGGGCAAAATTGTGTCCAAGAGCCACTGTTTTCTCTTAACTATTCTAATCTCTTTCTGAATCCCTATAAACTTCTGGTTTCCATAAGGTAACAGCAGTGCATTTCACCATTTAATCATGCTCTGTGTGGGAAAAGGCCTTCCTTTCTCTTCGTGGCATTCAGAATGAATTGTTTTGGGTGATGTATATGTTTGGGAATATTTCTGTGTGACCACAAATGAATTACTAAGACTGATACAAGTGTCAACTTGATTTAAAACCTAAAGCATTAGATCAGCAGTTTATGTACTGCAGACACTCACAAACACTTTAAAGTGTTTTACAGTCAAAAACTTTAAAGAAAGAAGGCAGCTGTGGCTATGGTGCTAAAGGTTCAGTGTCTTTATTTGTGGGAAGCCCATGTTAACTGGCACAAATAACATCCTGACATTGCCAAAAGGGGCCTTTGCAATGCCTTCTCCTCACCTCCAGATTGCAAACACACAGATGTGTACAGCATTTGCAAATTGAATGCAAGCTTGGAAGAGATTTGGTGTCTGGAGAAGGATTTCTCGTGGCATTTGTGGAAAAGAACTAGGAATTGTACACATCAGTTTGATATAAGAAACCTTGCAAATGGTCTCTGAGGAAGTACAGTCTGTGGCAGTGGGTCACGGTGTGGGGTTGAAATGCTTTAGAAAGTCACTGAGGCTGTTAATGAGGCTAACTGGGACTGCATCTCCCCCCTGCCCCACATAGGACTTCCTTAGGATGCCTGATAGATGCGTGATTCCTTGGACATGGAGGGAAGCAAATTCAAAATCTTTGTGTGAAAATTGAAGTGTAAAATCAAGGAAAGGCATTTAATTATCTCCTTAAAATAATCGAGGAAACCAATAAAGCCGATTCCACATGCCAAGAATGTGTACCCAGGCAAAGGAAAGAGTTAATGTCTGTGGCCAAGAAAAATCCCATCGGGCAGAGGTGAATGAAGTTCCTCTCAGCTAGTTTACATTTACTCCAGAAACCGTGTTTTAGTTTTAAACAGGTATTGTCAGTCCCCTGTGATAGTCCCCCTGCTAGAGGGGACTATCGCTGAACACAAATAGGATGCATCTAATTTACTCAGATATGACTTGACAATTTATCTTTTTGTCATTAAATATTATCCACTTCGTATTTAGCCTTTGGGGTTTGATAGTACTCATATAATGCTTTACGTGCCCCTTTTCAGGCAGGAGGCATGACTTTAGCCAGTTTTCCATGAAGTGCAGCTTTGGATCAGTAACTATTAATCTTTGTGGTGCTCAATCCACTCCATAGGGGAAAGCATTAGTAAATAGTATAATGGCTCCTGAAGAGAGCTGCACAGCTCTCGCTCTCTCTCTCTTCCCCCATATCTACTCATTATAGAAATGTCAAGACAGCAATAATAAAACCTTGCTTCTCATGTATATTTTTAAACAAAAACCTGAGAGCTAGAGTTCCTGTAGCTAGAGTTCCTTAGCAACTGAAGCCAGAGAAACTGGAGCAAGGCAAGATTATGAGCTGACAAAGGTTAAACACAACAACAACAAACCACTGTGATTTGTTGTCTCAGAACACAACACATTCACAGTGGGTTTCTGCAGTGATTTCAAGCAAGGGGAGTACCACAGAAAGATGCCCATAACATTGTAACACACAGATAGCATGAGATGACTACAACCAACCACAATGGCCAACAGGGTTACTGTTTTTTCACTGTTTTTTCACAGTTGCTTTAGCGTTTCAAGGGGAATGGCAGGTCCAAGCAACAGCAGAAAGCGCTGCAAGGGTTTTTTGTGCCATCTGTTTAATTAATTAATTAAGTTTAATTATTTAGCAAGAGGTAATAAATAGCCTTTTGTAGAAACCAATGCAGGTAGTAAACATAATTCTTGGGTTAGTGCAAGGTGAATGTCTGACTCACTGCTCCTGTATGGAGGCACCAGTATGTGTTGTCCTTCCATATGTCTCACTTTTGTTGCTTCAGGAAAAATGACACGTTTTTGCAGTTTCATGAATAGCTGTTAGGTGAGGTAGTTATTAGTACATCTTCTCTGTTGTGGAGATGGACTGTTTCCTCTGCTTTTATCCAGACCTACTATATTTTCCAATTTCAGAGAGCTCAAGCTTTCCCCAAATGTTTGCTTCCTCCAAAGAATTCAGTCTTCTAACTTGAATGTCCTATGTGTGAGTGACATCCATAGTCATCCTCTGTGAAGAACTGGGAAAACACCCTTTTTTTTAAAGAGACCTGGGAGAGAGGCCCCTGATCCTAGCTGCAAATTAACAACCTTTGGCAGTTTCTTTCCCTGGAGCATTTGCGGGGCTTCTGAGAAAAATCGCAGCCTGTGGATGTAGGCAAAAATCCACATTAAAATAACTAGAAAACAACTCCCTCTAGATGCAGCAACACACCTGAGGAGTGAGTTTTCCCTGCAAGAACTGGGCTCATACACCTGCCAATCAGGTAGGCACTATAAAATTCACCAACTGTGAGTTAATAAATAATATTTTACCAGTCTTATGGGCTCTGTCCTCTATTGATGTTTATATAAAAATGTTTTATAATCCTTGCTAGGTTTCTGACTTTATTTATTCACCACCATCTGTTCTTTGTCTTTTTTCTCTTTTTCCAGGGTTTGCTTCCCATCCTCCTGCTTGTTTATCTTTTAGGGCAGCCCTTGCCCCAATACTCCCTCACTCTTCTCAGTGTGCTTTTCTCCCATTGCTTTACTGAGCTGTGGTATTCTTTTCCATGCACGTTTTACATCTAGGGGGGTATATATATATATAGTGCTGCAGCCTTTTCTTTCTTAGATTAAGAATCTGGGTTTTACTTTGTAGGCTTGAGCAAATTTGGCTCATCTTGGTGGATTTTGCATCTTTTTTTTGCGCTCCCTTGCAATCTGCTGGTGTAATTGCTTCAATAGCGGGCACAGAGGGGCCAAGTGAAGCCCCTTGGGCTGGCATTAGGCAGTCATTGAGCAAGGAGAGTGGCGGTGCTCCTTTCTCTGTCCTGCAGGAGGGGCGAGGGTAGGGATACAAGGAAAAATGGCTTGAAGTCAGTCAGCTGTCACATATGACAGCAGGAATAAAACTGCAGATTCCACCTACTTCATTCTTACCTCTGAAAATAATGTGAACTATCACTCTTGTATTGTCCTTCAGGTACCTTCAGATACAGGCTGGTATAGGTACATAGGAGAAACATGCCCGAGGAAGCCACCAAATGTTGAAATTAGTCTGTTAGGTGTTAAATGCAGACATTTCTAGCCAATATGGCAGAAAAGAGACTGTAGCCAATTTTCCTCGAATCAATCACTTTTAGAGTTGTGTTTTCAAAACAAATGTTAAACACGAAAAGATTGATCTGAGCTGTCTGAGGTGATCCATTGCATCTTTTCTGCAGCTATCAACTAATAGCAAGAAAGTTATTGTTTGCTGTCTTACAGCCAACTAAGTAACAAAATTAATTGGACATATTTAAGACAGCTACAACCTCGTTCTGAAAATTTTGAGAAAATCACTAGAAGGAAGAAAAATAGGGTTTGAGTGTTATTGAAAATAAATCTAGCTTTTAGACAATGAAAACATTTTATGCTCTAAGTTAAAACAGAATGTATGCAGCCTGTTTCTAATTCACATTGTCCATGAAATTGAAGCAACGTATTCATCTCGACTTTCATGCTCGTTGTCCCTAGTAAAAAATGCTCTACATCAAATGCTTATTATTTACTGAGGTTGTTTACTGTTAAGTTTGTGTATGATTGCAAATTAAACAAGCACATTGATGCTCCGTCATCTCACACATGGCTGCTATTCATGTCTGGCAAGGCCTGTTTTTCTCATTGAGCACTGAGAAACCATCTCAGAGTATTTTCCTTGATGTTGAAAAAACATCGTGTTTCAGATCTTCTGCTGAACAGAAAGTACAGGAGATAAGTAGGGCTTTTTAATATAAAAATCAAGCCATTTTAAACCTAAAAATAATAATTAAATCTGCTGTTCAAGCAATCGAATATTATCATTAACTTAATCAGATATAAGAAAGTAATGATCTTGACAATGACTACATATACAAATATCCAGCAGGATTTGATTAATTATTGCTATATCAAATTTCTAGATTAAATGATTCCCAGGTTATAGAAACATTTTTAAAAATAAACTCTAATTTCAGAGGTCAAATTTCTTGAGTATCTATACTGAGAAAGCTTTAGAAAGCATTCATTTTCAGAAGATTGCTGCCTGATGCTTTCTGAAAACCTGACACACACAAACACACACATCCCCTTGGGGTCTCTTATGTTGAATATCTAAGGTGTAATATATTTAATGTTATTATGTTTTAATTTTGTGCGCTCTCATTAATAAAACTAATGAAAAAATAATTTAGAAAATTGGCTCTAGGGGGGTAGAGAAAAAAAAAAATCTTTTCTTCACCACTTTTCTTCACCACTTTTCCTTGCTAACTACTTGTCCTTGATGACTACTTTCTAAGCATCAAGCTATGCAAGCGGATGAAAACCAGCGTGATCTCCTCCTAGCCATATTTTCAGTTCTCATGAGTCGGCCGAGAGGTGCTCTTGAGCTTGTCCTTGCTACAGGGGTGGCAGAGGGCAGGGTGAGAAGTGCTCCGGTTGCGGTGCGCAACCAGTGGTGGAAGTTGGCTCTGCTGGCCACGGGTGCTTCACGCAGCTGGAAACACCTCCCAAAAGAGAACTACAGCTGCTTCGCATGGACTTTTCCGGTAGGAGATCTCATTGGCTGTTGTTTCGTTTCTTCACCTCCAACTGCTACAACTCATCTATCATGGTAATTGATTTATCTCCCTTGCTTAAAGACCGTCATCTGGTTTCTCCTTTTCAGAGCCTTATCTTACAGGAGTAGAGGAAGCCATAACCTATGGACATCTGTGACAGATAATGCAGTAAAAATGAAGGATGAGGCACTGCCACCCTCAAGCAAAGCTCTCTGCCTGTCACAGTTCTCTCCACTTTCTTTATATTTCCTTTCCACTGCTGCTGCTCCTGGAATGATGAAGCCCTTCAGTGTTGAAGCCCAGCTGGGGTGAAGGCAGTTGTCAAATTGTTGCTGACTAAAGATGTGAGAAGCTGCAGCCTTAAATTTGAAGATTACACAACAGCATGACAAAGTCAACATTGCTGCTCACTGTAAGTGCTGGATCTTCCTTTTCCCGGTGGCTTGCCAGCGGGCTTTGTAACAGGGCAGTCATCCTGCTGCATTAGCAGCATGAATGGTGTTGAGTCTTCCTCATGACCTACAGCCATGAGCACATGAAATCACAGTAGATGGGCGTCCACTGCTGGGCAGATGAAAGCTGTATAATCTACGAATGGCATGTGACAAGCTGCTGGGCGAGAAGGGGCTGACAGCAACACGGGGAGAGGAGTGAGTTTTATCTTCTGTGTGGCAGTGCGCAGTGATAAAATAGCATTGGGATTTATGTCCCAGGGTCTGACTTGCCACTGGCAAGGAGAAACACTTTGTGGGACAAATAGCATTGTCAACAGATCATGCTTGTTCAGCTTGCTGACATAACTGCTGAATGACCTAAGAATGCCAACACAAAGTGATGGTTGACATCAGACCATGACTTCTTTAGGCCTCTGTAGGTTTATCTTGGTCTCATACCCTACACAATTTAACCCTTGGGTCTCCATCTGTAAACTTATCTTTTGTAAGTCAATATAAGTGTGCCAAAGGTATTGGAGAATTAAGTGACCCAGCAGAGTGAAATGGGAATTGCAATTCCTAAGTAACCCTGGAGGTCAGGCTGAGTAATATATAATTGCTTGTAAATTATAAAAAAATTTGCAAAATCCCTTTTGACACAGGGATAAGGTTTCTTCAATTCTGCTGTTAAGGAAGAAAATTATTTTTCACCCCATAAAAAGTCATATTTGACAGTGGAATGGGATTTGCAGGAGCATATAGATGCCCAAAGCTGGTGACAGGCTCCTTGCTGATAAATGGAGGAAGCAGGTGTCCTGGTTTTCCAGTGGGAGCCCTGGTACTGCTGGTTCTTCCCCAGGGCGTCCAGTTGCAGCAAGGAGGTACCAGCCTGCAGGTGGTTTGGCAACACTCAGGTACAGTCCAGCACATTACATTAAATCAGCAGTGAAGGCAAGAGGGAGACTTTTCAATTCATCCTAAAGAGGACCTGCCCTACATTAACTTAAATTAAAAATTACAGATTGTTCCAGTCATATTATAGAACCATAAAATGTTTTGGGTTAGAAGTTAAAACTCATCTAGTTCCTCCTCCACCTCCCACTAGACCACGTTGATCAAAGACCCATCCAGCCTGGCCTTGAACACTTCCAGGGATGGGGCAGCCCCAGCTTCTCTGGGCAACATGTTCTAGCCCCTCACCATCCTCACAGTAAAGAATTTCTTCCTACTGTGGTACGTTAGTGCAAAGATGGACATCCTACGCTACCATGTCAGGGATGAATATGAAATTTCAATTCAGAGAAAGTTCAAGAGGTATTTCTTGTCATCCTGATGCACTCAGTCCTACAAAACCCTGCTTGTTTGTTACTTTTTACAAAAAAGAAAGAAAAAAAAAAGACTGTTTACGACATTTTTTTTTTTTCACTGGCATGGAGCAAAATGTGTTTTAATGCTTCACCTCCATTCCCCAGCTCTGGGTACAGCTGTGGTTTGGAGTGGGGAGGACAAAGGCTCCAGGCATAGGAAGGAGACAAAATGTTCTTGTGGTCATTCGTGTGGCTTGTCACCAGCTCCAGGGGAGGTAGACACAGCTCTTGTGAAGGCTCTGGCAACACTGAAAACAGCTGGGATTGCAGAAAAAATGCACAGGAGGAAAAGTCCCAGCACAAGAACAAGAACCTGTTTCTCATGTGGAGAAAGGCCATCATGGAGCATAAAGCCAGTACATCAGTGCTATTGCTCTAGAAGGATGTGGAGGTCTCTGAGTACATGTTAATACTGGGTTCAGATGTTTTTCCCTGACACTTTCCACACCTGCATGGCACAGATGTGAAGAGATACATGCATGTAGGAGACCTGTTTGCTCAGAGCAGCATGCAGGTAGTGGAAAGGGCAGCACTTTCCCATCACAGGCAGTGGGAGACCTGGTTGCCACCCAATGGCTACCTAGCCACCCCAAAGCACACACTCTGAGCCAAGGGATGCTTTGTCCTCTGGAGTATGGCATACATGCTCCACAGAGGATGCTTTTCGTGATGCAAAAGCAAATTATCCATGCTTCAGCTCCATGGGGGGACTTTCCCAAAAGGAGGGAGTGCCAGAGGGAAAAAATGAAAATTACATCCTTCCCCTTCCAAAGAAAACAGCCTGCCTCCTGAACACCTAATTAAAACGCGAAGGTTTAATACACAAACCAACAAAAAGCTTAACCATCATGACTCAGCTCATGGGAAAGACGTCAAGCATTTCAACTGAACAGCAGCGCATCGTTGGATTCCACTGAAGAGAGACTACTGTTTGTCGTTCCCTGGAAAGCGCCTGATGTTTTGATTGTAGAGGATGTAAGCAATGGCCTGTCTTCTCCCGCTTGCAAGGGAGGCAAATTCCAGTAAAAGAAAGAGATGAGGACAGCCAGGAGAGCAGGCCTGGAGTCCTAGGCTCGCAGAGCTTGGGGTGGAAGTTGTGTTCAGGGACCACCCAGATGGTCTACCCTGTTATTCTGTAACACCAGCCATAACCAAACCTTTTCCAAAGGGTATTTCTTGAATCTGATCTTTAGTAAACTTGGACAGAGTTTAGCTATGTTGCGAGAACTTTTCTTGAGTGTCTAACCGAAGCATTGCCAGATGCAGGTCCCTCCTATTCATGTAGAGACACATGGGCACCAAAAGCCTTGATTCTCCTTGCAGTCTTGCCTTTGTCCTGACGGAACCATGGCCTCTACTTTTTCTTACTGAGGTCCAATTTTGTGAGAGTCAGCTCAACCGTATATATTTTCAAGTAAAGTATGGATGTTACTTACCTAATAGCACATATATACCTAATGTGCGTATATATATGTTTACACATATATATGAAGTTAGCATCAGTATTTTTATACCAGCTTTATGGTATAATATGAAGTTAGTGACCTGTTTTAGATAAAAACAGAGGAAGCTTCAGGGTAAATGCATATTTATATGGCCAATATTCAATAAACACTTTTATTTGTAAATTCGTATAAAATTTCATGAACACTTCTGGTCAGAAACAAAGAAGGAAAAACATAATAACACTGTTTTTTCAACATTTGCTAAGTGAATTAGAAAAAAATAATTTTTAATATTTTTTCAACTGGAAATCAGTTTTGTTCTAAAAGTTCTGAATGATGTAGAACATTTTAGTCAACTGGAAATAACACTGAGAAGGGAAGTACTCTGCTGGTGAAAGAAACAAATGCAATTTGAAATTGGGATCAGTCTGAAACAATTTCTCCTCTGTCTCTCTTGGGTTGGCCGGAGAACTGAGGAGAAATAATTGCATGGCGTCCACTCTCCCTTCAACCTAGGGGTGTAGGAATCCTTGTACCCTGGTTTTGTGACCACAGAAGCCTGCGAATCGCAAAAGAATATTTAAGCACAGGACTCTGACTACAAATAAAAATATATCTTTGTGCAAATCTAATGAGAAAATAATTTGCAGGCATGTTTATTAGTAGGAAGGTATTGCATAAAATGTATGAGTAAGGCAAAACATTGATTAAAATACCACCCAGGTAAATCAGTTTCCCAGGCAATATATGGAGAGTGCTGCCATTTAACCGCTCTGAGGCAGCCAGCAAAAATGCTAGTGCAGCCTGCCAAATAGCTAGATGTTGCTGATGGAAAAAATTAGCCTCAGTACATTGGCATCTGGAGTCTGTGACTACCATCCAAAAAGAAAAAGGACTGGTGCTGAGGAATTGGGTAATTGCACTCCAGCAGCCTACCACAAGTCTGCTGTGGCTTTGTCATTAAAAAAAAATAAATAAAAAATTAAGTGTTTTTAATTAAAACATAAGGCTTTGAAAGTACAGAAAGTAAGATGTTAGGGAAAGACATACAATTAACTTGATAAAAGGAATCACAGTTTCTCTGTGTGTCTGAGTAAAACACAGACATATCCATATGTGTGTGTGCATGTGCTGGTTTGTGTTTCTGAGTATTTGTTTCTGTGTTAACTCTGTGTCCATTTCACAAAGAATTATACACTCCATTTACTTGAGATTCCAATGTATATTACTTGGGAAAAAAAGCAATTTCTGAGTACAGCCCATGTTTTAGCAATTATATTCCTTTCTCTCTTGTTCCCTCCCCTTTTTCTGGTTTGAGTATTTTTTTAATTATTATTTTTGGGGGAGTTGTCAGATGCAGGCAGCCACCCCCTGTTGTGATCCCCAGGGTGGGGGTGTAGATGAAGCAAGAAGAATGAAGCAGCCAGTAGAGATATATTACCAGTTCTTAATCTGAAAGCATGCTTATTCATAAGAGGAATTTACAGGAATCATGATACATTAATGCCAACCTTCTAAGTCTCTGAATGGTCACTGTTTGCTTTACTGCTGAGGCTCGCTCTGCTTATGATTCTGCATGGCACTTTCTTTTTTGAAGACTTTGTTTGCAGGTGCTTTTAAGAACTTCCCTCCAAGACAGCAGTGACACATACTTCTGTGTCAAACTTTTAGGAAAATCCACTTAAGCATTTTCCCATTAAATTAAAAATTGCAGCATTTCTTGTACAAGACTGACTGAAGGATGGTGTAGGTTTAAAACCTCAAGCCTAGCAAGCAGCTAGTTCTAAGAAAGGAATACGGTCAATGCCAAGTTACCTGTTTCTAAGAGTTTGAGAGGTCATTTCTGATAGAAAACTGTACAACAGGGACATAAGATACTATTTTACCTATTATTCCAAATATACATGGCCTTTGTAAAATCTGATCTCTCCTATCTACTGCAGAGGCAGTGAGAGGAAACATATTATTTGTCTTAGACATCAATGGGACTAATCATATGTTTAAAGTTCGGGGAGCACTTAAGTGCTTTGCTGAATGATGGCCTAAAGGACCCTGTGTGCTACACCAAGTACTCATGGGGAGGATCAGTGAGGGATGCAATGCAGTCACATTGCAACTCGGATTTTTCTTGATGTCTTTATGGCCTTCAGTAGTATTTGTGCATGTCTGCAACAGTAAACAAACCTCACTTTCTATAAACAGAGCAATAAATAGGATGTGGTTCATACGTCATGGTAGAATACCTACAGAACAAGACAGGTACTTCTGCTTGCCACAGGCTTTCCACACTGCAAGCCTGTGTGCAGGAAGAGACAGGGTAAAAGATAACTACAGTGGAATTATCTAGTGTCAAGAGAGGTGTTCAGAGATGTTGTGTTTGAAGACACATGCTTTTCTTGTGGGATGATAGATACACTGAAGTCAGTGCTAATTTTTACAGACAGTTGTATGCTTTATTAATGGCAAATTAAAAAACAATAGAGACAATGCTTTGAAAATGTTTTTAGCTATTTCTGGAAAAATCATTTTCTTAAAAACCAAATGAAGCAGAAACAGAATGCATTCACTAAAAATAAGGCAAGACAAAGGCTATTACAGTATAAAAAACCTAAGCACAACCCTATGCAGCAAAGCACTTAAGCAGGTACTTAAGTAAAGACATATACCTAACTGCTTTCCTGAGTCATAGCCATGACAACAGGACATTTCATTTGCTCCTTGTAGAGTCCTCAGGTCCAGAGAACTTTTTGCTTTCACAAAGAAATCACTGTAATCAATCAAAAGGCAGCATTCCCACCGCTGGGATTATGAATTACATTTCTGTAATAAATGTGAATGCCATTTCCCTCATCTCCCATTCTTTAAAGAGCCCTAAAAGTTTTATTTCAACTTTCAAACTTGCACTGAGAGCTTTGGCTAGGAGTTAGTGCTTCTGGCTCGCTTGAGCTAATTTGGCAAGTAATTTTAAAACAACTTCTATTGTATGTAGACTTGCAGCGTTTGAAATATTGCTCGGTCAGCTCTTATTTCATGAAGGGTTTGTTTGATTAGGCGCCCAGGTGAAACACAATCAGGAGAACCTGGTAAGTTGTAAGGCCTCCAAGGGGAGGAGGAAATGAAGTGGGTTTGCTTGCTACTTGGCAGAGCGTTACAGCCACTCGGCTATTGTGCAAAGGGGTATCGCCTCCCTCTGTCCACCTTCCAAGAGTGTTGCTGCTGTATTTTGTGAAAAGTCCTATTCTGGCAAAATCCGATAGGCATGCCCTTGCATATCTACTGGAGTGAGGCTCTAAGGGGGTCTCATTAGTAGGCCTTGACTCAGCTTAAGCTTGACTAGCTGGCAAAGCTTGGGGCAGCTCCCAGCATGGGCAGGAGGACCTTATCGATGAGGCATCCAGGTCCTGATGCTCCCAGGCAGGTCAGAAAGCATACTGAGCATGAGCTGTTAGAATTAGTGTTTTGAATTTAACTTGATCCAAGCCCCACTTTAAGTCTCTCAGGACTTTTTTTGGGGACTTCCATCTCTTAAAGCTTCCTAAAAGCCTCTTTGGTAAGGTTTCACAGCATCTGTATGGTAATAAAGCTGAGCTGGCAGAAAGGGTCCTGGTACGATCAGGCAGTTCAGGGTCTCACCCATTTATTGCTGGCCACTGTGGGCCCATGATGGAGACACAAGCCTGGAGGCTTCAGGTAGGTTTTAGGACATGCAGAAGTGTGGCCACTGTGGCGAGTCTGGCTAGTCAAGTCTGAAAGGATGAGGAGTCCCAAAACCACTGACAGAAATCCCGACAATAAAGAAATGATCTTCAGCAAGGAATTAATAGAAAGTATAATCACAAGCTGTAGAGAGGAAGAAAAGCAAACCAAACCAAGAAATCCCTGAACATTTGTTTCCAAACTCTTAGCAAGGCAAGACATGCTATATCCTAAGGACAGAACAAGAAACCAGATCAAGTTTATATAAAGCTACATGTGGAAACCTCCCCAGTAACAAAATGAGCAATAAAAATCAAATATCAATGAGAATCCAAACATTCTTCTTTGAAATCACTGAGCAGTAAATTACACATCAGAGACCTCTTCAGTCTTCTGGCAAAAGCTTCACAAATGGAAACTCCTGAATGCAAACAAAAACCAATGTGTTCAATTAATTCTGCAGCTAGAGCGAGACTCTGTACAAGCCACATTTTCTAAATAGGGCTTTTTTTGTCACCTAGGTTGAAGAATGCCCTTTTTCAGCATGACCTACAAAGCATTTAATCACTCCTGATGGCAAAATTGAGATGGCACAGTCCTTCCTTCCCCTAAGTGAAGAGGGAGGCATGTTTCCTGGTACAATTTGAAAGGATTTGTCAGGCATTCTTTACCGAAACCCACAATCTTAAAATAAATCCAGAGCAACCTAGTGGGTTTGGTGTTTCCTTTTTGTCAGGAGCTTTTATTTGTTTTCACCCAGGGCTGGATCACATCATGGCCATGCAAGCAGGAGCCTGCTCAGCACTGTGGTGAGCAAGCTCTGGCTGTAATCTCCCAAAGCCAGAGCAGGAGAAAGAGGGGTCTCTGGATTCCTGACAAGGAGAAGGAGGGAAGAAAGGCACATGCATTTGGAGGATAGCTTGAGTCCATCTTTTGCCTGTGAACTGAAGTTGTGCCAGTTTATGTCTAATCCTTCAGATTTCACCTTAAAACCTCACTTTACAGGTAAGGGACATTTCAAACAAACCAGTACTCAATTTCCCATTATCCCCACATTGCAAGACAACAGCAAGCCCAAGTGAATACAGATATTGAAACAGTTTCTGATCAATACAGGAGGCTGCAGAGTCAGGCCTTTAAGAAGCAGGGTTCTTTTCATGCAGAGATTGATGGGATATGGGTTTTTCATACCGCCTTTATCCCTGTTGTGATGTGCAGGCCCATGGTCCTGGGCTCCACAGGTGCTCTGGTTTTCTCAATGCTTTATGTGTTGGTGATGACAAAGCCTCCTCCACCACCTGAACTAGGCATGGACAAAAGACCAGTGCCTTTATGAACAACTGGTCATAAGATAGGTGCTGTCATAAGGTCATAAGGTTGGTGATGGTCTCTTCTCAAGGGCAATTAGCAATAGAACAAGAGGGAATGGCTGCAGCAGGGTAGGTTTAGGCTGGACATTAGGAAAAAGTTTTTCACAGAAAGAGTGGTCAGGCACTGGAATCGGCTGCCCAGGGAGGTGGTGGAGTCACCATCCCTGACTGTGTTTAAGAGTAGATTGGATGTGGTGTTGAGGGATATAGTGTAGGGGAGAACTTGTAGAGTAGGGCAGATGGTTGGATTTGATGATCCCAAGGGTCTCTTCCAACCTGAATGATTCTATGATATCAAAAAGCTCTTCACATAACTAATTTTTATTGATTAACAATAAAGTGGTATGCCATCTCATATTTTATGAATTAACACACAGACACTCTCAATATCAGGAGCAGCAGAATGGGGTTGCAAGCCCTTAAAAGCTGCTTTAGCAGTTCTCTTCCCAAAACTGTTTTAAGGTAACTAGCACAAAAAGCTATACTGATGATTGTTTTGATCTTCCTCCTTTCTCCTTTTGGTGAGCTGTGATGAAACCATGTGAAATGCCCATTTTTTTGGTATCATTTAATTGTGGGTGTCTGCACATGACATTTTAAAGCTTCAGTGATAGATTATGAACTCTTTCTTTTAAACATGCCATTACAATTTCCCATTATATTGTTGCAGTGGACTGAACATAGCAGCAAACCAAATCCTAAATCCATAAAAGCAGTAAATTAAATGTGGCTCCAGTGGTCTTGGAGCTTGACCAACAAGTTATCTTTATTAATGCATTCAGGGAAAAGGTCTCATTTTATTACATTATTTTCTTAATGATAAAGGCAGTAATGGAATCCTAGCAGAACACACCAAAGGAGTGTTTGCTGGCAGTTGGGTCAAATTTTTGTCTGTGTATGCTTGGTACAGGGTTAAGACTTGGCAGTGTCCGACTCACTGACTTCTGTCTTGAAAAGCACAGTCTTTTTGCTGCTTCTCTGTACTTGCTCGTTGACACTTTCTTGGCTTTAAATGAAATTTTGACACATAAATCCCACATGTCAAATGATATTGTAAAACAAGCATCCAAGTGTCAGCACATAGCCCAATAGTCTAGGGAGTAGGGAATAGAATAAGGAACACCTTTATGCAGTCTTTCATCTACATCCAGCCATCTGCAAGTAATTTGAAACCAGTTTCAAATGAAGCTAGGTTGTTTGGCCTGTGTAGGCACACAAAGCCAAAGCAGAAGTTTGGAGTCTTCATGGCTTTTATTGACTTGCTAATAAGTAGATAAAGCCTTTATTTTCCAAAACTGTTCTTTTCTCAGATAGCCCATTCCAAAGAAAGCCTAATTGAAATTACAGAAGTCTCTTGCAGAGAGCCACAAATTCCATTTTTAAATAGCCTGCTGATATTGAAAGACTTCATGATGAGCCTTTCACTTGCAAAGCAGGGCTGGTGGGTTCCCCACAGATGACCCGTTTTGTTGGACTTTGGGAGACACTAATGGTACTAGGATCCTACAAAACAACACAAACAAAGGAGTGTGGATTTACATGATGATGGGCTGGCCCCAAGATTCACCACTAAAATACTAGAGCAAGCTTCACGTAGCTGCCTGCTGCAGTAAGTACTTTGAATACATATTTCTTTTCTCTGCACTACCATTGGAAAAACAGAACTGCAGGTAAACCATGATTTAACAGGGGTTTCAAGGGCCTTCAGCTGTGGCAAGCTTGGGTTCAGTGGAAATAAACTGCAAATTCAAATGGTATTTTAGATATGAAGCCAGTTACGAATTTCAGGTGAGAAAGAAACAGGGGCCTTGAAAAAAAAAAACCACAAAAGGATTTAGCTGTGTTCCCAAGGTGAAAGGTCCTGTGAACCTCAGTAAGCACTGTCAGTGAGAACAGAGAAACGTGAAGATGAGCATCATGACATGCAGAATCTCAACCAAGGTTTGTGAATATACCTGGAACATAATCAATGTGAAGAGCCAGGAGATTGAGGGCAACTTTTCATAGCTGTCAATCTGACAAATAAGAAATCTATGTGTATATATAAATGTGTTGGTACACACACACACACACACACACACATATAAATATAATTCCTAGCTAAAAAAAAAAATCAATCTGATTTTAGGAAAGAACCTGTTAGGTCTGACTGAAAAAAGGACACTGAGATGGCTTAACCTGGAAGTACATTTAAAGGGGAATATAAACCTAGCATTTGATTCCCACGTGATTTTACTGGACCTTATGTGATGTGACAGGTTTTACTTCACTTGCAGTGTCACACTGGGAACAGTGCACTGAGGTTTGGCAGAGGTTGACCACACAGCTGTGATGCTCAGGTTGAGCATGCCCCAAGGACAAATCCAGATGGTTTATGACTGTCCCCACCCCAAGGTTCACCAGAGGTCCCTCCAGCACTGCCCATGGGACCCTCCTGAAGGCAACCTCCAGCAAAGCCTGAGGAGATCCAGCTACTGCCCCCCTACAAGGGGGCGAAAGGGGATTGCATGCAGTCAGGTGTGTCCAGTCTGAGGATAATAATTCTGTGAATCCTAGTGTTGGTGTAGGAGAAGCTGAGCTTGGCTTCCTTCACTGCATGTCACTAACTGTGTATTCAGTTGTGCAACATGGTCTGCAATTTTTGCATTTTTCCTAGCATGCTGACTTGCCTGTGAGCAATGGAACCCAATGGACTTTACTGAAAACCCCATGTTAGGGGTGAACAACCCACACCCATGTCATTAAGCACACCCTGTCCATTAGTTAACTTCTTAGCTGGAGAAACAGAAAGTCTTTACAGCTGTGATTAAACCTGAAAAGAAACCAGTGGAGGCAGGCAAGACAAACTGAGTAGCAATTTTGGTTGTTTTTTAGCTCAGCGGGGCCCTTCAGCTGTGTTTGGTGTTTCTGTGCTTGGGAAGGTGCCAGAACTAAACAGCACAACTCAACTGGGGGCCTGGAGGTAGCTAAGCCCTCCCCATGTACTTGGACTTCATCAGGTGCCTAAGATGCCTTCAATTTGTACTGATTTGTATAAGGGCAAAAAAGGCCACTCACAGCCAACATTCATGGTGAAGCGAAATAAAAGTTGCCGATTTTGACAAGAAAAACACTGATGATACTGGAGACTGGAGTTGAAAGAAACTCTTTTTGTGGGATACTCATGTGACTAAGGCTTTTAGAGATCTCAATCCTATTTTATCTGATTCTTAGTGCTGTCTTTTGACCTCTTGGAGTGCCTTGTGATTCAGCATGTGTGCAAGCAGGGAATCAGCTATAAGAATCAGAGGTGGTTTTATCCTGGCACTGCGGTCCTTAGCCTTGGACTGCTGGTGGTCAAGCACTCAGAAGTTACACCTCCCTACAGTGTCATCTTACTCCCCTACCTGGGAGCCCTGTGGGGAATGCAACGCCAGCATGTTGTACAGCTTGTCAAATCAGCCCAGAAACACTGGGCAATGGTGATAGGTACCACCTGCTCATCACAGGAGCAACTGAAATGTTTCTATCTGCTCATGGCTCTTTGAGCAGGACTGCTGGGTGTTTCTGGGAAAGGGGACACAGCCTCAGCAGGTAACTCTCCTTTTGCATCAAAATCTGCAGCTCTCATTCCTCAGCCCATGCAAAACCTGTTGAAGGAAGCTGATGAGTGCAGTGGGGTGAGCAGGTGGGAGTGCTGGATGCACTGGCAAAAGCCAGCTCTTCGCCTTCTGGCCAGCTCTTTGTGTCTGGTGAGACCCCACCTGGAGTACTACAAACATCTCTGGAGTCCTCAGCACAGGAAAGACATGGACCTGTTGGAACAGGCCCAGAGGAAGGCCATGAAGATGACTAGAGGGATGGAGCACCTCTCCTATGAGGAAAGGCTAAAAGAGTTGGGGTGGTTCAGCCTGGAGAAGAGAAGGCTCTGGGGAGACCTTATAGCAGCTTTCTAATACCTAAAGGGGGGCTACAGGAGAGATGGAGAGGAACTCTATCAGGGAGAGGAGTGATAGGATGACAGGTAACAGTTTCAAACTGAAAGAGGGGATATTTAAACTAACTACTAGGAAGAAATTCTTTCCTGTGAGGGTAGTGAGGCACTGGAACAGGTTGCCCAAAGAAGTTGTGGAAGCCCCATCCCTGGAAGTGCTCAAGGCCAGGCTGGATGGGGCTTTGAGCAATCTGGTCTAGTGGGAGGTGTCCCTGCCCATGGCAGGGAGCTTGGAACTATATTATCTTTAAGGTTACTTCCATCTCTAACCATTCTATGAGTCTATGATTCTCTCTTTTAGAGAATTTCACATTTCCAAGTGCAGGGCCAGTCCTGTCCATGAGATGAGACTGCAGTGAACACAGGAGGAACCCTGAAGAAGACCCCCTTCTTCAGATTTCAGGATCTTTTTAATCAAGCTATTTGCTGCAACAACATAGAGAGTCATTATGAGAGTGATTAAATCAAAACCCATGCCTGTTAGAAGATGCATGCTGTTAGATATGGGCCTACCAAGGGCAATGTGGAGATACTGATCCACCATTCTGAGAGAGTCCAGGGCAGGGCTACCAAGATGATTAAGGGAGTGGAGCATCTCCCATACGAGGAAAGGCTGAGGGAGTTAGGTCTCTTTAGCTTGGAGAAGAGGAGACTGAGGGGTGACCTTATTAATGTTTATAAATACGTAAAGGGTGAGTGTCAGGAGGATGGAGCCAGGCTCCTCTCAGTAACATCCAATGATAGGACAAGGGGTAATGGATGCAAGCTGGAACATAGGAGATTCCAGTTAAATATGAGGAAAACTTTTTTCACAGTGAGAGTGACTGGACACTGGAAGGGGCTGCCCAGGGAGGTTGTGGAGTCTCCTTCTCTGGAGACATTAAAAACTCGCCTGGATGCGTTCCTGAGTGATCTGCTCTAGGTGTTCCTGCTCCAGCAGGGGGATTGGACTAGATGATCTTTCGAGGTCCCTTCCAATCCCTGCTATTCTGTGATTCTGTGATTCCCAGGATCTGTTTGGGAGTGCACAATGCATTTCCTGGCACTGCTTAATTTACTACTGTAGATGTAGTCTGTCAGAATCTTGTCTGTTATCCCTGTAGAAATTTGGTCATCGTTATTGTCACATTAGGTTCCAAGAATCACTTTTTATCAGGTGGCTCACTTTCTCAGGATTCTTCCTGCTATCTTGTTTCAGAAGCATCAAAGATTATTTACCTAACTCAAAAAGAGTATAGGTTTTGTCTTTCCCATGCCTAGTACAGCCACTATCTTGCTTGTGATACAGTACACTACATGGCATCCTTCTTTGCTCATCTGTGCAGCATAGAGATATGACACAACAGACATTTCTATGAGAACTCATGTAGAACTATTTCAGCAGTTACTTTCCTTAGCATCTAGAGAATATTATTATCAATAATTGGCCAGGAATTTTCTTGGTGTCACTCTCTTAAAATCTATGCAGTTCCTGTTTAGAAATATTTCTATTCACACATATTTATCTCACATTCCTGCAATGTTTTATTTTCACGAGTTATGCATTTGAGACTCACAGTTATAGCATACTTGAAATTGAGTACACTGGTGGACACTACTGTTAGAAAATCATGCAAAAAAAAATCAGAGTACCAAGTGTAAGATCTGGAATTAAAAGCCCACAGAGTTGAACCTATTTTTGCAGATGACATAATCACACCAAAAATGAATGTGATCCATTTTGTATACTGATCTCATTCAACTGCTACCAGATTTGTAAGTGTGCTTCAGAGATAAATTCCCCAGTTAGTGGGTATGGAATTCTTCCAATACACTCAATGTCTCCAGTTCACAAGGCTACACAAGAAACTAGGTTCATTTCAAACCTACATGCAGCCAGCAAAGCATACCGACACACTTAAATAGTTTATTGGTCTTGGCTGTTAACAATGGCATCACAAAACCAGTGATGCAAATTGCATGTTGTGGGGTTTCAAAATTCTATTCTTCCATGTTTTTGGAGCAATATTTCTAAGAGAAAGGGGAAAGAGCTAGCAGAAAGGTATGTCTCTGCAACAATTGTGATTGTGCCAAGCCAACACAATCAGCAGTTTTATGGAGTTTAACTAGCTTCACTCATTTTGTAATTAAAAGTTTCATCAACACAGCAGAGAAAATGTGGCATTTGTGGCCTTTTAAGGGCTTGGTTTGTTTTCATTACAATGTTGATGCAGTCCAGACAAATAGCAAACTAACTCTATCTCAAGTCTATAACAAAGCTTCTATAACAAATTTTACATTCAGTGCTTTTCTCCACTCAAGGGTTAGCTTTGTACACAATATATTGGTAGGATACAGATAATGGTAAGACACAGAGTGATTTTTTTACAAAACCTGGTCTTCTGTCATAGTCATAGAATGTATAAAGAGCAGCCTGGTGTTTCAAGACATTATTCATTATCAGAGAATTTCCTTATTCAGAAAAAAACCATCCCTACATCCTGTACAGTCAGAATGAAGAAGCTCTCTCATGCTGCCATCTTGACGATCCCTGCATTCATCCACATTTTGCTTTTATACATCTACTCAATACACTTTGGAGAAACTTCCTACCATTTCTTTTTCTTGGACATATCAGTAACATTGTGTATTGAATTATCATCTGAAGTGTAGAAGCAGATCAGCCGCTTGCAAGGTATTCCTCTACCTTCCTCTACCTCACCAGCTGACTTAATCTACCTATACAACATTCAGAGCAGTTTCAGTTTGATGACATTTAAAAAAAAACTTGTTACAACAAAGTTTCTTTTCCCCACAATTTTTTTTTTACTCACCACCAAATATGCTTTGAAGTGCAGACTAAAATTTAACCCTCCACCAAAGACACATTTGAGACATCTGACGTTCTGAGTGCAGAGTGAAATCCAGAGCTGGAGTATATACTATTCTTCCAGACTTACACCCAAACAGGTGAGACTGTAAGTTGGTGTTAGTTACCTATCACAATCTAGAAGATCTGAATTAAAAGAGGTTTGAGTATTTGGCTCTTTGTGTTGCTTGACCGTGGGATTTTTCCTAGCTTGCTGGTCTATGTATGTCTTTCATAATTGTTTTCTATTCTCATTTTGCATGAGTGCAAAATGCAAAAGGCTGGGTTTGTATGTCTTGTGAGGGAATGCCTCTACTGATCTGCCACATCCACATAAAACATGTATACTATTCTCAGGAGCTGCATGAAATCATAAAGGAACGTTCTTTAATATCCCCAAAGGCACTGTGCTGAAGAGTTATTTTTACTGTTAACACCATGACTAAATAAACAAATAAAATATGAAAAGATAATAGCTGAATTGAAAACATTTGCATATTAGCATGATTTCTATTAAGTGCAATGATGCTAGTGACAGAGATTTGGAAACATTTGAAACTTAGTCTTGCATTCAGTCGGCTCGCTTTCCTTAAAAATTTCCTTGCTCTTGCCTTCTTCCTGCATCTAGTCATTGACCATGGGAATTCTCAATTTTATGCAGACAGAGTCCTTATTGTATCCTCCAGCATGGCAAATTTTCTGTCTGTCTGTTGGAGTCTGAAATGTCCCCTGAGATTTTCTAGACAGAATTAGCTTATAAGGGTGAGAATGTGTACAGGAATGATACATAATGATACAACTGGGCCCTAAAATGCTAGGAGATACTGTGCCTGCTTAGACATTAGCCTGATCTTCATTAACATTATTCATGGGACTGTGGTAGAGAGTACTAAACTTTCGCACCAAAGTGGGAGCAAAAAATGTTTCAGAGGCTACAGTAGAATGTGAGTGTAATTTCTGCCTAAATTTAAATGTGTAATTATGGACATCCTGTTTCATCTGTTCCATAATTTCATCCCTAGCTTCTCTCCTATTCTCTAGACACCCAAGCTGTGCCTCTGAGATGACAGATGTGTTTCCTCCTGGGAAGGCTCTGCCACGGATGCATGAATTTTCTCCCAGGTGACTTGCACATCTGGAAAAGGATTTCAAGATCCACCTCTGTGCACTGGAGCAAGGTCAGTTTTACTTCCCTAATTCTTGAGAAAATCCTTACTTGGTCCTGGCCATAGAAATCCCACATGCAACTTGATGCAGTGCTGTTATCTGTCCTACTGGAAGGTGTCCAAAATGTCCAGTCTGAACCTTTTTCACAGTAAACCGAGTCCTCTACACCTTGTTCTTCCCAGGGACACAGAGAATAACTTATTGCTTCTCCTTACAGCATAACAGGATAGTTTACTTTCCCTTTTCTTGGTCTTTGTATCTCAGGGGCATCCTGAGCAGCTTCAGTTTGTTTGGCCTTTCCTCAGAGGTCACATTTTTGAGATCATTCTTGCTGGTCTCGCCGCTGCACTCTCTCCAGTGTTTGTGTATTTTATCCAATGACTATTAAATATAAAATGTGGCCATGCAAAAAGTTGCTTTTGGTGCCTGCAGATGCTCCAAGTTGTGGGGACCTCCAAGTGAGCCAGGATTTCTCCACAGCTGCCTGAGACCTTCTGTCCTCTGTGGAATGCCTGTGGCAAGAAATTCGTACACAAATTGTGCTTGCAGCAGCTAATGTGGGGAAAGGGAACATATGTGAGTGTCCTCTGACAGTTAAACAAGACAGACAGTGAAAGGATGCTTTACAGGGAGAATACTTACGGTAACTTGCTGAGAAAAAATAAACATATTTAATTCTCCTGGCAGTGAATCAACCTTGCAAAAATGTATTCCCCTCTGCTCAGGGAAGGCTGCAGGCAAGGTCAGCAGTACCCAGAAAGCAAAGAAAAATGTTGAGTTTGGGAAAGCAATGAGGCTGTAACAAGGGACTGGCTTTGCTGAGCTGCTCACCTCTCTGGCAGAGGCAAGCTCCAGCAGCGTCTGAGAGTTTCCCCAGTGCCCAGGTGGTGGGGAAAGGGGGGACACAGGGGATGCACAGCTCTGGGGAGCTGCTGGCTGAGCAGTGCCTCGGGGTGTCTGTCTGCACCCAGCTGTGTTGCCGGGGCAGCCCCAGTGGGTGCAGGGCTGGAGCAGCCCCCTGGGCTCCTGCTGCTCTTTAGTGGAAGAGGAAGCCCACACTCCTTCCCCTTCCTGCATCGTCCCCCAGGGACGCTGTCCTACGCCCTGCAGGGAAGTGGGGGCGAAGATCCCTGGCCACAGTGTCCCCTTGGGAGTAATAAGCTGTGGTGCCCAGGGATGTGTGGCAGCAACCATAACATGCGGCACCCCGATGCAAGCAGTCAGCAGAAAGGATGCCAGCAGGTGGTGCTCCAGCCCACACTGCCTCACTCTTAGGTTTGAGAAGTTTTTTTTATTGAAAGTTATCATCTTGTTTTGAGGAGCACCTTGATTCCTCTGCCCTCTGGTCTGGAGCATAGTGCTCTTTACACCACATGATCTAGAGGATGGAGTCAGTTCATGAGGACAAGCTGAATTTGGGGTACTAGCTATCAAATATGTGTGGTGAATGGTTAATGACCATCTGCAGAATACAAAGAGAATATAAAGACTGTGACAGATGTGATGGACAAAACCAAGTTTGAGGAAAATATAATGTTCTTGTGTTCATACTTAGGATAGACAAGGGAAAAAAAATTCTTAAAAAATAGACTTACTCTGATTTATTTTTCTAACTCAAAGGAGACTCTAGGCAGTCCTGTGTATGTTTTCTTCCTCCTTTACACTGCAACAGCTGATAGAAGTTGAGATTAAAAACGTTCCCCGCAAGCAGGGAAGTTGTACAATAATGACGCATACACCGTAAGTTAACAAAGTCATCTTCCCTTGTTTTATGTCCAACATAACTTGATATTAGCTTTGTGGCAAGAGTACAGTAACTCTTTAGGCAAATCCACCAGTGCATTGATCCACTGGTTTCCTGTGGCTGCTCTAATGTCAAAATATTCAATTTTTAGAGGTACTAAGTACAGGAAGAGAAAAAAACCAACAGCAATATTAACTTTATTTAAAAAAGTGGAGTCATCCTTTACTTTTTTTTTTTTAACCTGGATAAGATATATCAGTAATTTCATACTTTTTTTTTTTTTTGAGAAAGCATAGAAAAAAACTAAAGGCACATCCAGTATGTCTATATAGCAATCCAGTATAATCAACAAGGCCTTTTAGCAGGCCAAGGTAACATACGTTGCAAAGAAACAACTTTTATATCTGTTCATTCTCTCTGCCATTGCTTCTATTTCATTCTGCTTTATACCTTTTATTCTATCTGGACCAGGTTAATAGTGTCTAATCCATTTGCTTAAAAGCAAAGAGTGAAATGAGGAAAAACTAGTTTTTCTCAGACAATTTCAGCCCTTGGCTTTTGAGATGCAGTGTCAGCTCCATACGTTGCTCCTCCTGCATACTATGCACAGAGAGAGGACTTAAATAAAATCTGATACTGGTCCCGCGGTAGACCAAAGTGGAAATGGAGCTGCACACCTCAGTATGCTCAGTTACCCTGTGACCCATGTGTAGGGGTGGGATTGGATCAAGCTGTCAGATCTTTTTGCCCAGACCACTATCGGGTCAGGGCTTTCAGAGGCAGATTTTCACCTTGAGCTGCAATAATGTTATACTCAGCAATAAGTCTGGACACTTACAGAGATGGAGTGAGGTTTCCACTCTTGCCATTCATTACATGTGAAACGGGCACTGTGAGTAGCAGAGGGGCTCTGTGGGCTCCGTCTTTCATCAAGAGAGCATCGGTTTGTCACCCTCAGCCTCTCTCTTTCCCACTTAATGCATCCCGTGCACAGCCAGGGCTGGGACTGAAATGAGAAGTGATTCCTGTGTCATGCCTTTCCTCTCTTAGATGTCCATCTCACTGTTCTTGCTTATTTCTAAAGAGATCAATGTGGGTGATACCTAGAAATTGCTTACACTCCTTAATCTCTATATTTTAAATGGTGCTGCCCTGCTGCTGTAGCTCTGCAATGCTTACTGAACGTTTCCGCCTTTGCCTCTCACAGACTGCATTTACAAATGCTATTAGTTTGATACATACCAAATAGACCTGTAAGGCAGGCAATAAAATCTTGTGGGGATATCCCTCTAGATGGAGGGGTAGTAATTTAGTTGCAGTACAAAGAAGCATCAGTGTGTGCAACTCGAACTTGTATGACCTCTGTCAGTAAACTGCGATCATCCGCACAGGGATGTGTAAAGAGCTGCTCAGCCAAGGAAGTGATTGGTTGTCACAGTCCATATGCACAGGGTTTTGGCTGCCCGAAACACCATGTACTATCGCAAAGATGTTTAGTTTGTTCTTCTGATAATTTCTGCTTTATTCTTTAAATCAAATAACATTTCTAAATGTAATGCTCTTACAAAACCAAAGAATCAATAGGTTTCATTCTGAAATTGCCAAAAGAAAATTATCTGAATTTACGTAATTCCTTCACCTCATGTATTTTCTGTTCTTTGGACCCAAAAGACTCAAGAAATTTGACCCAAATTTGCTACTGATTCTATCACCTAACAAAAGTTCACTGTTCTCAGATAATCTGTCAGATACACCCATGCTGCTTTGTGTTCAGCATCAATGCATTTTCCAAACCTACCCTTGCAATTTTAACTGTTATTTATTGTTTGCATTAGCATCTGTAGAGTTAGGGGTCCTTGTCTGGCTATGTAATCAAAACAGTCTTTGCCTCTGAAACCTCATCATTTTCAACATCTCTGAGGGATTTTGATGCATGAAATAATTTGGTTCTGCTGCTCTGTTTGAATTAACTAGTTAGTTAATTCTTGGAGTGATGTGCATAAAATGTTGGATATTGTGAAAAAGACAGCAGGCATGACTCCTGATGAACCACCCCATAATATTTACCAGATTTAGATCTCCTCATTTTCATTCTAGCTCCAGTCTAAAGCAGTCACATGAAAGGCCAAATGAATGAGCTATAAGAAATTCACACCACACAAGATTACTATAAGTAATAAATCTCCTGCAGTAAAGGAATTTGTATAGAAATAATAAAAGTATCAGATGCTAAGAAGAAGTAAAACCAGCTGTGTAATATAAAAGAAAATCTTTATCCTCATCTCACTGGTGAAAACTAATTCAAACAAAATCCATTACATAAATCATACACTTTGAAATTATTTACATAAAAACAGATGGAGAGAGTTCCTACTGTGATAATGATGCTTTAGCAAAGTATGTCTTCCACAGAATAACCATCTTTCTGCAAACAAGGGGGTTTATTCTGCTGTCATCATGGGTGTAAATCTCTGATAGCTCCCCTGACTTCTCTAGGGGATCAGGTACAAGGCAGGGGAAGCCTGGTTGCTCCTCATTGCTGGAGCATCTTGAGTTTCGGAGTTACAGTCTGGGGAACGCAGTTTTTCCATGCTCCCTGCTTTCTGGGGCTGGTGCAGCACATGCAGACTGTTCTCACAGCCTGTGGCACAGCCCAAAGGAGCATATGCTTTTCTGAGCATTACCCAGATTTGCTATTAATTAGTCCAGTGTGCTTTTCTGTGTTTGCCCTTTTATTAATTTCTTTCCCCCTATGCCAATGTCAGCCCAAAGTCTTTTGTGGGCAGACAGGTGGACCACATCTCTCTTGGATGCTATTTTCTGTCACGGAGTGCATCACAGCTTTTCAACTGAGCTTTGTCCAGTGGGCATGGGATGCCCCCCTGCCTCCATCCCTGCCTGTTGCTGCCACCAGCCCAGTGGCTAAGTCCCACAGTGGCTTGGGAAACTGTCCTCCCTCTTTAAAGGTTTTCCTCTCCTCCCAATTATTATTCTTTTTAGAAATAAAAAATTAAATCTCAGCAATTTCTACCATGGCTCACAGTGCTTCTCCCACCAGAGAGTCCTCTGCAGCAGCTAATGCCACAGCTCCTGTGCTGCTTCTTCAGCTTCTGTCAAAACTGCTGCATGTTAAAAACATATTATTCCTGTCAAAATAACAGTCTTCATTTCTTCCACATGATGGAAATATATGCTGGCCCTTTAAAAATGTATCATGAAAATGAATGTTCATAAAATATGAGTCAAGTTTCCATATACCTTAATCAAATTCTGGAGGGTCTCTGAGGGACGGCACTTACACTGCAGCTGTGCAATGTGAAGTTTGTTCCAGAACTGATTGAAAATATTTTTGTACTTCCTTCATTTTAGCCAGTTAAAACCCCAAGGCACTTTCTGCAGGCTGAAGGCGCCGTTATTCAGGGTGACAGTGATGGGTCACAGAGATGGTGCAAAGAACTAACTAGCGGATTGGAAACCAGCAGAGTCCCCAGACCGATTGTCAGTCTTGAAAACTTCAGAATAAAATGTGTCTGTCTTTCTCATTCTCTATTTTTATGCCACAGGGAAACAGACAGGACCAGGTTTGCACGAGCTATAGAGGTTGTCTGTAAAAGCAATAATGTGATTGGATGTCATAGTTTTTAACATGCTTTCTTTTAAATGAACAGTTGGGTTTCTGGACTCACTCCATTTTTTTTTCCCCTTCTTCCATTGCCTTACCATCACCCGTGCTATCCTGTTGGTGTAGGACAGTTATGGCAGTACCCATGGTTTGTCCAGACTGTTTGCTCTCTTCCTGTCTGAGCATCTCTGCTCAACTCCAATTTTTCCATCAGGAAGCACATTAACTTTGTGGTCTTTGCTCTTTCCTGATGTTCCCAGGAAGCTTATCTCTTTGCTAGGCAGGAAACTTTCTCCCTCTGGTGACATGGGACCCTCTAAGTTTCGGGGCAGAGGTAGCAAGGTATTTCAGTGCAGGGTTATTCAGTCTGGAATAACTGGCATTATTAACTGCCATTAACTGGCTAGCACTAAGTTTTAATTCCCAAGTCGGGAAAGGTGTCCTCATCTGATGCATTAGGCAAATAGTTGTACAAGTCCTCCTTCAGCTCTGGATGGACTTGAAAAGTCTAAATCCAAATCAAAGCTCAGCGAAAAATCCTGGAATTCAAAAGCAGCAAAGGCCATCTTAATCCTTGAACAAGTCTGACCATGAGGCTCTGAACTTTATGCTGTTGTGCCACATATGTGGTACCTGCCTGGGTGAGATGGTGGTAACCAGGGTGCGTTGAGGCTGAGGAACACTGCAGGCTACCTGTTAGCCAAGTCCCCAGGTGCAGGGGCTGGTCTTGGCTCAGAAGCAACTCTCATGACTACAGCAGCATGAGTCCACGTGTAGTGAACCTGGTCTGCAAGCCTTCCCGCCCGCACCCTTTCAGATGTGACTGATCTGGCATTTTTGAAGCCTTGGCACTCTAATACATCAATCTGTCACTCCTAAAATGACACTGGTGTTAGCTTTTTGAAGAATGACAGGAATCAGAGATTTGCCAGTAGAGGGTAGTTCTTCATTCACAGCATATTTTCCAGTGTTTTCTCCAATCCAATCTTAAATTATTCAAGCAATTAGGCTTCCCTCTATCATTTCCCTGGGGTGGATATGCCACAGACTAATAGACTTTACTGTTAGGGCATTTTTCCTAATATTCCACCTAAAATTTCCTTTATTGTTTTGCTGTCTCAGGAAAACCTTTTGGTTGTATGTCACTGTCAAATGAAAGAGAAAGTCAGCATTTTTAGCATCTGGAACAGCCACCTCCCTAGTACTTGAGCTGATGTTCATTTTGCTGTTCAGAAGATTTGTCAGGCTGCTTCACCATTCCTCTCCAGGCTTGGCTTTATTTTTATGAGCTACCAAACTCATCCCTTTATTATTACTGGCAACAAGTAAGATCCATCCATTCTTGAGGAAGTAAGAAACGACCATGCTCTAGACATCACCTGAGCAAAGGCACTTAATAAATGAGTAGAAACCACAGTTAGAATCCCCATGCATCTCTTCAGCCTGCCAAATATTCACAAAATGAGGAATTGTATGAAAAATTAACTGTATGACAATGTCAAATTCTTACTATTACATTTCAGGGTTGGTGATGATACCCCTTTTTCTTGGTCAAATTTCCAGCCACAGCTGCTATACGCTTTGACCCAGAAAGCCTCTGCCAACAAGTCTGTGTTTGCTCACTCCCTTCCCTGCTGGAGCATCCTTCCTAGGCTTGTGCATTCAGATTCATGAAACAACCTATAGTCTCTGTATAAATTGACAAATATAGCTTGTGTCCAGATTTAATACTGAATCAAAAGAAATAGCATGGGAAAAATATTTCATGCATGCTTTTTTGTAAAGAGCAGCAAATGGCTTTTTAAAAGCTTTTAATACCTTAATTAAGCTTGTTAATCAAGCTCAACAGGATACAGCAATGTGTGCTCGCGGCCAAGAAAGCCAACCATATCCTGGACTGCATCAAGAGAAGTGTGGCCAGCAGGTTGAGGGAGATTATTTTCCCTCTCTACTCCACCCTCGTGAGACCCCATCTGACAGACAGCCCCCACTGTAAGAAAGACATGGACTTGATGGAATGACCCAAGAGAAGGGCCACGAAGATGATCAGAGGTCTGGAGCACCTCTCCTATGAGGACAGGCTGAGAGAGTTGGGGTTGGTCAGCCTGGAGAAGAGAAGGCTCCAGAGAGACTTTATAGCACCCTTCCAGTACCTAAAGGAGGTCTAGAGGAGAGACAGGGACTTTATCAAGAAGTGTAGTATTAGGATGTGGGATAATGGTTTTTAACTGAAAGAGGGGAGATTTAAATTAGATATCAGGAAGAAATTCTTTACTGTGAGAGTGTTGAGACACTGGAATGTGTTGCCCAGGGAAACTGTGCATGTCCCATCCATGGAAGTGTTCAAGACCAGGCTGGATGGGGCTTTGAGAAACCTGCTCTAGTGGGAAGTGTCCTTGCCTATGGCAGGGGGCTTGGAACTAGACTATCTTTAAGGCCCCTTCCAACCCAGACCATCCTATGATTAATTTTGATGCTCACTAAGGATGGTGAATCTCACCCTTTCAAAATGTCCTTTTGGTTGAAATTAGGAAGGAAATGGGACTATTGATCTCTGATAGTCAGAAAACTATACAGACACTGTTTGTGAGATTTTGTATTTGTTTACAGACTATGAATAAAGAGTATAAAGATGCTGAAAGCGTGTGAACCATGTACACTCTTCCCATAAAAGTAATTATATCCAGATGCAGTATGAAAACAGCTACTACAAAATGTTGCTGTACTGACCCTTTCCACTTCTAACTATTGAACATTGAGCATAAAGTCCAATTTTTCTAAGTTTTGAAATGTCTGCTCTGAAAATAATGCAGGTGTCCTTTCACAAGGCACTCTCTGCCAGAACATGCAGAAAAAGAAGAGGGAAAAAAAGTGCATACCTGTGTGACTGAAATTTGGACTCCCCTGAAGTTCTTCCCTTGGAGTTCCTTTGGCAGCAAGGGATGCCAGGACTGGAAATGGTTTTTAAGATTCGAAGCCAAAGATTTCAAGGGGTGTTGAAGGGGGTTGGGCACTGGGCCTTTTGTAGGCATTGCTGAAAGGTTTAACATGGTATGTTCTGTGTTCATCACTGTGTAAGAGCCTGCAAATGCTTTTTAATTTCCTATGTGCCTACAGCACAGAATTTCACAGCAATTTGCAAACAGGCTAGGGAAGCTTTGGCCCAAATCTTGCAGTCCTCACTCAAGCAAAATTTCCCCTCACTCAGAAGACATCTTGCTTAATGACATTTACTGCTCAGGGTCAGACCCAGAGAGGAACTAGACTTTCTCACCTTGCAAAGGCAGAGAAAACTGCTCTAATGCAGAGAGCAGGTTCAGCTGCCTCACCACCTCAGCACCATGTGTGACACATTGATGTCAGTAGGACTTGGTTTTAATATTATAGATGGAGGGTGGGGTTTAAGATATTACTGCTTTTGTGGACTTAGAATAAGTGATATATGCTAAATACAGTTGTATTTAAAGTGATTTTTAGAGCCAGCAGGTAGGGTAGGAAGGTGGGTTATTTGTTTCTGTGTTAGCAGCACTGTTACCCAGGAATGGCAAATAGAGTCAGGATGAGGTTTGTGCGTGTTCCTTCTCACCAAGATAATGTCTTTGTGAGTTGCAGGAAACAGCTGGTACTTCTGGCGGAAAGCAAGGTTGGTTTTCTCTCTGCTGGGTGGATGTCCAAGAAAGGATTGCAGTAATGTGGTGCAATGTGCTCCTGAGGAGACATCTGTAAGCAAGTTAGTCATTGCTGCTATATGTTTGAATGGGTTAATGATTGCTTGTAGACTATTTAATTGCTGTTTTGGATAGCAAAACAAAGTGCCTTGGTATGCTTAGATGCTGCCTGTCAGGTTTACATACATGCCAGGAGACATAATGGCTAAGCTGATCTCTTCCAGCAACACTGGAATTAATGAAAGGGCATCACTGAATTCATTGGAGGTAAGCCCATATCAAACCAATGTAAATACATAGGAAGCCAGGTTTCAAATAGCTTTTTTAGACAACATAAATGTTTCAGAATCACCCTGATTCTGTAAACCCTGTGTCGTGGTTTTGACCAATCGGAAAGATGATGACCCCTCCTCCACGCCCCCACTAAGAAAAAGAGAGGAGAGGAAGGGATTAAAGAGATTCAGGAGTTTAGAAAAAACTAAACTACTTTAATGAAATATAAATAATAATAATATAATAAACAATAAAAAGAAAAATTAAAAAGTATAAAAGAAAGGATACAAAAAGAAAAAGTATACAGTCTATACAGAACCGTATCAGGCTCCCAGGATGATGATCACGTCCCCAGCAGCACCAGTGAACGTCCCAGGCTGGACTCGGTGACCGGCAGGAGCTGGATTCCAGATCAGGATCAAAGGCAGACGAACAGACAGGGTCCTCCTCAGACATTGGTCATTGAAGGAAGAAACCAATGACCCTTTGATCCCTCAGCTTTTATACTGAGCATGATGTGGATGGGATGGAATACCCCAGTTGGTCACTTTTGGGTCACCTGTCCTGGCCATTCCTCCCTACAAGTGTGACCCCTCTATGCTTTTCCGCTTCCGACCCTCCAATGAGCAAATGACAGAATTACTTGACCTTGGTTGTTCTAGCAATAAGTATAAGCAAGGGCCTCTCTGCAGACCATCCCTTGGTATAAGCAGGTCTTATCACTATGAGACGAAACAGTCTCTGAACAATGTGCTGTTAATTTCAGACTTTAGTTAGTTAGAAGAGGCCCAGCTAAAAAAATAAAACTACTGAACAGAAAATTGGTTTGTTTTACCTCAAACCAGGACACCCTGTGCAGGTAAAACTCTGGGATAAGGCTCTCTTTACTCATAACACTGTTGCTGACAATTTTGTATGGCCAAGACACAAAGAATAGAGTCTGGCTTTATATGACATAGCCAAGGTAATAGATTATTTTTTATCCCACCCAGCATTATGTTCATATGCTTTTTCAGGAATGTACATACTTCAAAATAAATTAGACAGGGATATAGTATCTGTCTTAACTCATCTGTATCTGAAGTGAATGCCCCATTCTTGGGGTCCAGAACTTCCTAGTTCTCCCAGAAGTGGCAACAACAATATTTGAAGCCACTATCAACTGCATTCAGAGAGAGATGGCAAGGGGCAAGCACTCGCATGCAAATCAATGTGTGGCTCATGAAGTGGTATGTGACGGTCATGCAATGACTCAGGTGGACCTTGTGTAGGGTTTTCAAGTCTTAAACTGATCTGTCCTATTTGATTTGAAGTTGCTGTTAACTTTCAGATATTTATTTATTGTTTTGGTTATGTAAAAAGAGAAAATACGAGGTATTGAAGACAGCATTTCTGAGACTAGCAGGGTTTGGGGGCAGCTCTGGGGCTTCCCCAAAAGAAGGGCTGTGCCCTGCCTGGGGGAAGCCAGCAAAGCGCTGCACCCCCCAACTGGGGGCACGTTGGGCACTGCTGTAACCCTCTCCCAATTAACACTGATGAGGGACTTCTCAGACATCTATTGAGCTGAAATTATGTTGCTCAGACTAAACATATTAAATGAATTACAGCAAATTAGTCCATGTTCCCTGGTGACCTGAGCCCCTGTTAAAAGGCAGCTATGGTAGTTATTAGAGCGTTGCCTTTAACTACTGCTTTGTAGATTCAGTGCTTCTTGCATGTGAAAAATCTCATCAGAGGTGGATTGCTCTTGACAAACAGGTACCTATTACTGGATCAAAGGGATGAGAGTCACACTGCACCACGGGCCAACAAACATGTCTCCTCCAGGTGAGTTTTTCTGAGGGGCACTGTAAGCACAAGCAGCTGTGCCTGGGCACAGTGAAAATCCAAGTGGCTGAAGGAGACGGTGATGCAGAGGGACCACTGACAGCTTCATTAATACAAGTGGGAATAAGACTTACTGGGCCTTAGTTGAGCAGTTTTTGTAAGTCAGTGTCCTTCCTCTGTGATGCTTCATCCCCTCAGGAGAGGTAGCAGTGAAGGTTGAGTTTGGGGAAAAATGGCATTTCAAGGCAGTGTTTGCTGTAGTTTCCTATTGCATATCCTTTGCGGGCTGCAAACATCTGCTGGGGACCAGAGTTGCACTGCTGAGCACATGGAAACTTCAAGATTCCACAGGCTACATAGGACAAGCCATAAGCCAAATGTCACGAGTTTTGAGTCCAGCTGTCATCTGCTTTTCTGAAAGATCTTTTCTTGTAAAGCCAGGCTCACTCTGGGTTGCTGTAAAATGCAGGGTGCTTTGGTGCTAGAGTCACCTTTCTGCCTTAGGAGCCTTTCACCTTGAGCTCCAAGCTCTGCCACAGAGAGGTCAGTCCTAGGTGACTGCTGACATTTAACCATTCAGATGAAATGGCAGCATGTCTCATATAATTTAGGGGAGAACTTTGTAGAGTAGGGCTGATGGTTGGACTCAATGATCCCAAGGGTCTTTTCCAACCTAAATGATTCCATGATTCCATTCTATGTGCAAAGATTATTACTGCAGAACGGGCTGGGTTTATTATTATTATTTTAAGACAGCAATACAGGTAATTGTGTTTTTTCTCTTGCAATTTCGACTAAGGAAAAAGCCATCCTAATGTGGCCATCTACAGAGATTTCCTGAAAAGATACTTGCAAAGGCAGGTTAAGGGAACATTTCAGTCACATATTTTCACTTATAAATGTTTTATTGAACATGCATTATGTGAAACATTTTACAGTCAAGCAATGACGCTGACCATTTGCCTTCTTGTGGCTTGGTGAACCTCAGATGCTTATCATTTCAGTTTGCAATATATGTGAACACAGTTGCTGTCGCTGACATAAACTTGAAGCCTCACTGAACCGAGAGTGACAGATTAAAATATTTCTCCTGAAGAGCTGTATAATGTAGTAGTTACAAGTAGAAATGTGTCTCTGGTCATAGAAAGGCTCTGAAAATCTATGAAAATGGAAAAGATACATTTGAGCCCTGCCTGGGCCCTGGGATAAGCAGGAAGGCCTGGAAGGCTTTGCTCCTGGAGGCCAGAGATCTTAATATTGTGGTTAATTAGGCAAACCATGAAGACCTGACATGGGTCACCAACAGCCCTCCAGGTGGGTGAACTTCAAAACCACTTTGAGCTTCATCCTGATACCTCATCCCTTTACTGTTGCATCCTCATGTGTTCCCTGGGACCCCCATGAGTTCAGGTTTCCTCCTTGAAGCACCTCTTTGCAGCTCTGCTGCTGGACAACTGGAGTCCCAGGTTCATCCAGAGAAAATGCTCTATGGTATCAAGGAAGGCTTGTGAATGAATGGCTCCAGTGCTGCATTAAGGCTGAGGACTCTACAGTCCCTTTTCTACAGTAAGAGTTAATTTAATTTTGGTGGATGTTTGTCCTCAGAACCACTCATTTCTTCTCAGAATAAGCTCCCTATTTTCTCTTATCCAAAGGAGTGCCACTCGGGTGCCTGGGCTGGGCAGCTGACACAGGAGCATTGTTTGACAGACAACATTGGGCTGATCCCAAACTCCCAAAGGAGGCAAATGGTGAAACAGGGCTGAGACAAGGTCAGATTCCAGTTTCCTCTGTTGTTTGTATAAAGAACAGATCAGGTTTCATTCCAATCGAGTTTCATTCCGTCAGCGATGAGTCGACTGTGAGCACAGCACTGGAATAATTCATAAAATGACAATATTTTCCCAAGTCTTCACTTGAATTGATCCTTTGGTTTTGTATTTTTTCCCCATTTTGTTCCTTGCATAATTTTATTTCCTATTAAACAAAGACATGGTGTGACATAAGAATAATAAATCTTGTACCTTAAGACCTAAAATATCAGTGCTACTCCAAACAATAGAGTATGAACCACAGCATGTCCAATGAGACCTTTTTTCACTTTGTACTGTAAGAATATTCCTTTGTGAACAGTTTGGGAGCTGTAAGTTGGAAGACTATCTTAGAAGTGAACTGTGAAATACATGAGAGACTGGAACAGGTTGCTCAAGGAAACTGTGGATGCCCCATCCCTGGAAGTGTTCAAGGCCAGGCTGGATGGGGCTTTAAGAAGTCTGGTCTAGTGGCAGTTATCCCTTCCCATGGCAGGGGGTTTGGAACTATGTGATCTTTAAGGTCCCTTCCAACCCAAACCAGTCTATGATTCTATGATATGCATTCACTTAATATGTATTCAGCTCTATAACAGTGAAAGAAAGATCAACATTTCTGTTCCTGGGCAAAATGGGTGGCAGCCCAGATGGAATGAGATTACATGGAACACCACAAGACTGCTGGGAGGAGGACTGGGAAGGGCATCTGGAGGCCTTTGCCCCGTCCCAGTCAGGATTACCTATACCTAACATGTTCCTGGTTCATCTAACTTTGCTCAATAAATTTTTTCAGCCCTCAGCACCAGGGAATTTAGAGAAATTTATTACACGACTCGCTACCCTTTCCGGTAAAATGCTTTTCTTAAGTCACCACTGCCGACGTGACAGTCCCTCCTTTTGTATCTGATCTGCAATGGACACAGAGAAGAGTTTGTCCCACTCCTTTTGGCAACAAGATTTTACATGTAGGTACGTGTTCCCTATGTCTTCTCTGCTTGGGATTTCATAACTATCTGACCTTACCAGTCCTGTGGTACAGTCTCTTTGCTCCTTTGCTCTTATCCTGACTGTTCTATGAAGTCATCCATGGTATTCAAACCATGCTGGACCGAAGGGTGGGACAACATCTACAATAGCATTCACAAGCCAGCCAGGGGTGGCTGCTCCTGTGTGCACAGAAGATCATATGTGCTCAGGATGGATCCAGAGAGGGACAGTCATACTAGAAGGAAGTTTTGTCCCTGCCAGGTTTCACATTTCCATGGTCAGTATTTAGGGCTGAAACCCCCAAACACTCAAGCCAGGGACACCATGCTGAAAAGCAAGTCTGTCCTTTCCAGGGCCAAGCCTCTACCTTTGCTCTGGGAGGAGTGGAGATGTCTGTTGCAGATGTGAGGCTGACATAGCCCATATCCTAACACCACAGGCTGAGCCAAAGGGCTCTCAGGGTGCAGATACCAAAAACAGGTTTGCAGAGTTTTGTTCTGTCTGGGTTGCAAACACCCTGAGCAACCACAGGCCGAAGCTACGTATGATCCCACCAGCCCAAGCCTCCTCAGGGAGGAGCAGCCACCTCTGGGGACCTGTGCCCAGTGCTGTCCCCAGAGCCACCCTGCTGACCAGAACTTGCTGTTTCCAAAATGCAGTAGGATGTGGAGACAGTGCCAGAAGCATCAGTGCAGATAGGACCATTTCTCTTTTAAGTCTAGGTCTTGGTGGAGGAGGGAGAGCACAGCGCCTCAGGTGCCCCCCTCTGCCTGCCTCATTGTCAGTTTTGGGGTCTACGGTGGGATCTGCAGACTTTCAGGGCCAAATGAGTCTTCTTTTCCAGAGAAGTTTTGTGACACTTGCAGTACGATCTTTGTGGATAGCTTCCTTGGACTGGGCATCCAAACTCTGCCCCTGTTACATTGTGACTGTTAAAATAGCCTTGTTGGGCCGGACCCTGCTTCTTCTACCAGGCTGCTCACTTACTCATTTCACCAGAATGTGTGTTAAAAAAAATCTTGCTCTTTCTCCATATATTGCAAATAGTGGAGTCCTAGTTATCTTCTGCTCTTAGAGTAGGTCCATTTTCTAACTGGTCAAGTCTGGCGGAAATGAGGCAAGAATCAGTGACAAGAGATCGGCATGAAAAATGTCTCTAGTACTCCCTGGAAAAACGGTGCACTAAGGGATGACACTGGAAAATATCATGCATCCTCAGGGGGAGAGTTCATCTCTGGAAAAGTCCCTTTCTATGGCAAGAGGCAGGGCAAGGGCTCTCCCTGCTCACTGTTCTGCAGGGCTGGCGAGGCCGGAGAGCGGTGGTGGAGGGACGTGCTGCGGTGGGCACAGGCTCCGTGGCTGCTTCCCCAGCAGCAGCTTGCAGCAAGGAAGGCATGAGTCACCTCGACAATGTTCAGTGGCCGGAGGGGAGAAAAATGATGAAAAAAAGCCTGCAGCTCTTAAATAGTTGGGGGAAGGAAAAAGCCATTGCTGACGGCTGCTGAAACCCAGTCTTTTAAACACCATGATGATCTTGAGTCCCTAGAATTTTAAACTAATTAAAATAAAACTGGATGGAATTAATATAAACAGCCTCAAACCAGGCAAAGGAAAACAAAACCCCATGCAAGCTGATCTGATGAAGATTATGGAATGTAAGTGCCATTCAGTTTTCTAGAATACCACAGTATTTTTTATTCTGATGTTAATAGGAAAATATTTTACAGACTCTCTCAATAGGTTATGTTGGACTTGATTCCAGTGTCTCCTTTTGCAATAATGCTAATGGCAAAAGAAATGCACATCAATGTTGTTTTAGCTGCAGTAGAAATGCCAGGGAACTCAAACCTACACTGTGCACTATCACCTCATCAACTGGTAAATTACTAAATCGGAATTTTATGAAATTACTCAATCAATATTTGTGCAGATGGCTTCCAGGAAAAAGCACTTGTGTGTCTGTTTAACTCCAGTGTGTAGCAGATGGCCAGAGACAAGGCATTTCTTTTCAGCCAGGCTCATATTGACATTTTAAGATAGCTTCCTTTAGATGCTTATTAGTTCTTGTAAGCTAGCCATTAAATCTTGCCTTATGTATTACAGTTAAAATGAAATTCAGTTATATACAAGGCCATTAAGAAGTGTTACATAGCATGTTAGCTACAAAGAAATTAAGTGCAAACCATCCCATTAAATTTGTATTTAATTATAGCTTGTAGTATTTACATCTTAGAAGTCAGTTATGTATCTATAGCTTTACTGCTAATTCTGTATCAGAGCAGTTCAGCCCTTATAATTAATTGATAGTGACTTACTTCTTTCTGCGTCTTGCTACTCTGAACAGCAGTTATGTTATTGGAGGCCTAACAGATCTCAAGACAGACCAGTAAAGAGGAGTCAACACCTAATTCTTTAAATGGCAACTGTAATCACTGTCTCGGATCGCAGTGAGGGATGCCTCATATGCAAGGCTGCCAGAGCCTTGTCCCCTTGGGGTCACCCACAGCACAGGCAGCCCCTGCGTCTGCCCTGGATGTGGCAGTGAGTGAGCAAACCTCACCTCACTGCTTGCATCTCTGTCACTGCACCCTCAATTTCAGCACCCTGTTCCAAAGCTGTACACGTCTTCCTCCCTCCATGGCAATGCAGAAAAAGGTGGGAGACACTTTCACAAGCCCCTGAACCATCTCAATTGCTATGTACAGCTTGGTCATGACCTATTGCACAGATAGAAGTGGGGTAGGAACCAGGATCTAAAAAACATGTTCTCTGTTTGACCCAAAACATTTCCACCAGCCTCAGGCTCTGTTCCCTCTAATGCACAGTAATGTGTTTCTCTACAAAGTTTTCTCTTCAATCTATCCTGTCCAGCCTCCCAGCCATCATTACTTACACAAGAGTTTTAAAGTGGCAAAACCTAATTGTCTGCTGTTTAACTCTTGTTAACTGAATGTTGTGACCACAAGGGAAAAAAAAGAGGACAACACATTTCAGAAAATAATGGTAGTCAGGGAATACAATTTTCTAGCACATCCCCATGCACTGTGTATCTGACTTCAGTGACTTTTATATTAGTTCTTCATCTGAATGCGTCTTTGTTGGGGTTTGTACGTTAACCACACAGTTTGCTGAGTAAGTACCAGATGTACTGTACATTACCAAATGTATATTCTACTTTTTCATATCATCCTGAAAATTATATGGTGAATGAAATATTCACTTAAAAGTCTTAGCTTTGTGATACTGAGTTACTTGTCAGAAAACCTTTATTATAAGACTCAGTACAATTTACCATCCATTGAAGAACTACTGTTAACCCCCAAAGAGCTGGCATTTTTCACTATCACTGCACCCACCGTCGTTTAGACATTAATGAGCGTTGAATGATTTTTCTGCAAGATCAATGCTGTTACTTCTGTCTTTTGCTTTTCCTGCAAGGAAAGGGTGCACCAAAGTGCTTTTGCAGTATTATTACAACCTCACAGTAGGCGTGCAGAGCAGTTTCACTGCACTTCTCAGAATGGCTTTGCCATCCATAGCTGTGTGCCACAGCCTAGAGTTGGGATGCTCAGTCCTTCAGGGAGCTCCAAGGCTGGTCTCACAACCAGGAGAGGTTTGGCATACCAAGCATACCACCACCAAAAAAAACCCCATGTAGTCCAAAGACTTTGTTTTGTTTGCTTTGACAAAAGAATTGAGAAAGAAGAGCTCTTTTGAGCAGCAAATGGTTTCACAAGCACTCCTCATCAGCCACAGTGGAAAATGATAACAGTGGAGTTCTCAAAATAGATCAATTTTGGTCATATTTTGCACCAGGAAAATGCTTGCAGAATCCTCTGATTATTTCAACATCACCCTATTAAACAAATCAAATTCTCATGGAGGTTCATAAAACAAGTTTCTCCATGCAGGGCATGTCTGTCCTTTAAGGAAGAGGCTGACTCCAAACAAGAAAAGAAAGAACCTCCAGTGACACCCACTTCCAAACCATCTGTCTCCTCATTCTTCATGTCCCTTCATCTCCCCTCCTCCCCTCCCTCTCTGTCTGAATAAGAACCACAGGACCTGATAAAGACTGGAGTGCTAAGGTTTTTATGGTCGCTACTCTGAAATGGAAAAGGATTACCACATGGGTGTTTGAGGTTATCTTACAAAATTTTCTACTCAGATACTTTATCAATACTTTCCAGCTAAACCCTCTGGGGTTACTTTGGCCATGATGACCTACAAATATATTTGCAAGGATACGTTTCTCTAAAAATTAGTTTCTTCTCTCCCCACACAAACTGCTGCCTCTGTGGATACGTTACTATTCTCTGCTAAGCAGAGTTTTCCCCATCTCCCTCTGATCCAGGCAGAAGGCAAGATTCATTAAGCAAATGGGCCCGGCTTTGGCAGATTTAATGAAGAAGAACCTCCTATTATGGCTATGGTAATAACAATATATACTGTAAGCACACTACAATTTTCCTTGGCCTAGGGAAGTTGGGATCTGATTTTTTCCCCATTTATTGTTTTTATTAATTTATTTTTTTTAAAGACCACATTTATGTCACTTTTCTCTCTTCTCTTTAATAGTCTGCCTTAGAAGGAGTCTCTGTACACACACACAAAAAAACCCTAAATGTAACTTAATGGGGGCTTGCAAGCTACATGACTTGCAGATTTATTTTCAAATACCCACTGAAAAAATACACCTTTTATGGCGCCCCTTACATAGCTCCACATAAATATTTATATATAGCCTATATTTTAAAAAGCCTTATCCTTCTGTTCCAGAGTCTTTCAAAGCCAGCTGAAGCAAATACCTCTGGAGAGATGACTTGTCCCAGCCAAAGTGCAGCCATGTCCCTGCTCCATCACTTAGGACACAACAGGACCTTGTGGGCTGGTCCCCGGGAGGACTGTCCTTGCCCCAGTAGGGTTGTCTGGTACAAAGCTTCCCAGATTTCTGCATCCTGCACACAGTATAATTTGCAGCTGAACCCTTTTCTGCTCAGAAAAGACACTTATTTTCCCTCTGAGGGTCCTTTGGCAGCATATGTGGGGAGTGTGTGGATCTAGTGCTTAGCTGCTTCACTGCTTCCCCTGTTTCAGGGCTTGTAGGTGAGTGGGAATGCAATTGCTGAATTTCAACCGACTCCATCAGTGGTCCACAGATGGGAAGGAACTTGCCCCAACGCTGCGTCCCCTCTGGCAACCTGCCCCAACCCAGGGCAGGGAGAAGCTATTCTAAGACTATTTTAATGAGAGTAATTGGCAATTTATGGCCATTCCTTCATGTTCTTCTCTTTATTTTCAATCAACACTTTGAAAAGGCAGCTGTGAGATGATTGTCCCATAGAACATTATTAAAGCCTAGTAGAAGTACTCATTTAGTACTGGCAAGCTGGATATTTCATATAACTGTTACATTTTCACCATATAGCATGTTATTACATATGTTTTAAAAAACAATTCTAGATCCCATTTTACTAGTTGTATAACATAGACACTTGCCTGTCCAAGCAAAGCAGCTCAATGCATCAGCCATATGTGGGCAGGGTGCCTGCTGGGCTGAAATCTACATTCAGTTATCAGTTCCTTTCAAGTCCAGGGAATTTCTCAGTCACCCTTTTTAGAGAAGTTATTTACGGCAGTTTGTGCTACCAGAGATGCATTAGAATAGAATCATAGAATCATCATTTAAGTTGGAAGAGACCCTTGGGATCATTGAGTCCAACCATCAGCCCTACTCTACAAAGTTCTCCCCTACACCATATCCCTCAACGCCACATCTAATTAACTCTTAAACATATTCAGGCATAGCGAATAAAGGGATGGCAACATTAAGGGGCCAAGAGAAGAGAAAACCAGAAGGATGGAAATGACCACTTCCAGCTATCCCAGGGGAGCTGAAGGAATAAAGGCTGTCTGTCCAAGCAGCACTGCTCCAGGCTGTGTGACTTTGTGCTGAGGTGGCTGTGGATGTTATCCCCAGAGCCAACCATGCAAGCAGCATGGCTAAACCTGGCTCCTTTATCTCCAGCAGCACCCCCTTGCCTTTTAGGGACAGGCGGTCTGAATCCTTTTCCAGCTAAATTACTGTCAGTTAAACAACGAAGCTTTATGTGCATGCACAAACAGCATCCCTGCTGTTGGGCAACTGCTGTGGCTCACCATCTTTCTCATCCCAGGGGCTCCTTCCAGTGCCTGGCTTGTGTGGAGTCAGCAGGCAGGAGCTCACTGCCCTCCATACGGGGAGATGAAGACAGTATCCTGTTCTGTGCGCGGCAAGCCATTACATCATCAGGACTGCGATTCTCAAAACCCCTCACACCAGCAAGAACAAGAGTATATTTTATTGCCTTGATGAGCAGAAGGAGCCCTTTTGGTTCAGAAACTAGCAGGTGGGTCCTCAAGAGCAAAACCTTGCATCTTAGCATCAAGCCCCCTACAGCTGGGACCCCATAAACTCCTTCCCCTGAGCAAGGATTAATAGTGATTCATGCCCGTGTGTATACTGCTAAAGCACATGAGTAGGTTTTACAGAACCTTAAAGGAAGTATGTGCCAAAGTACACACAAGATGGTCACTTTGTAAAAGTTTATTATGAGATAAATGAGAAATAAACATGTTTTATTTAATTAATATGCAGAAAACCCTTTGAGCCAAGAAATTATCAGCTACCTTGAATATGTGAAAAACACACAGCAATAAAGGCTCATCTCAGTGCCAGGAAGATATTTGCATGCCTTGAAACCCCAGCCTTAGCCCCTGGTTCTAGGCAGATGCAGTTTTCCAAGGCTGAGCAGACAGCAAAATACACTGCTGCATTGCCCTCTGTCAAATGGGCTGTTATTCATCCTGCTAGAAAGGTTGTGCTGTGCACTTCTCGGAAGGGCACCCAAGGCATCAGCGCTGATCTCTCAGCCTATTAAATTAAAAATGACAGACTAGGCCCAGTTAATCACTACAGATTTCCCATCTTTTTCCAGGAAATCTGGGGGTGAAGAGAAGTGGAAAATACTCCAGCTTACTCTTTCTTAGCAAACAGCTATCGTAACAATGAGCTATCGTTCATCAGAGTTCCAGAGCCCAGCTACCCTACCTTGGAAAAGAGGTCCTGAGAAAATCTTGCCTTTTCCTCTTGAAGCACCATGTAGTGTTGCATGTTGCCTAAAGCCTCTTGAACATGATACTTTCTGTCCTGTAGGAAATTCCAATGCAACATTTGGGTTTATCAGGAACTGCAGTGAGCTTTTCAAATGTCCCACAAAGGAAAAAATATAAGAGAAACTTGATTTTAAAAAATCAGAGTAACATGTGACACTGACCTAGACTGGTCAAAAAAAGCAAGTGGCGGCAGTATGGTTTTAAATGTAGCTGTAGATACAGGAATAAACTGAAGTCCTGTGGCAGAAGACCAGGAGGTGTATCCTCACATTGTCTTCAGCCACAGGCAGTTTCACCACAGGAGCGGTTTAGCTTCGGCATGCACAGCCACTACCTCCGTGGTACATCCAGGACCTCAGGATCCTTGGTAACCAGGTGGATTTGGCAGCTCACAGCATTTGCAGCAGTACAGCGTTTGGGGGCAAGTGCCGAAGGGCGCAATGTCTGAGGTTCATCTGGTATGTTCCTGCATTTTTCCCGTTCTTAGCCACAAAGTAAGTGATGACTTTAATGTTTGTCTTTATAAAGTGAGTAGGAGTTATATTGGCTATACAGTTACTTGGCAGTCTTAATGGCACTACACTCACGATTAATAAGGAATAACTATCTTGCAATTCAGCCATAGAATGAAATGGGAAATTTCGGTAGCAGTAACCAAAGAAAATGTTGGCAGTGGGTGCTGTCTTTGGGCTATTTTTGCCTAACCAGACTAATGTGAATAGATTTTTTAAATGGTTCAAGCATATAAATATTCAAAGCAATGGCAATATATTTTATTAAAACCAGCGCGTTGCTTGGTAGGGTAGAAGGAAATAATGGCTCAAGGATCTGGGAATGGGAGATGGAACCGTTTACGTCTAAGTCACTCTTTCACATCCAGCCAAGGTCAGCAGTAAACAAAAATCATATCATTACCAGCTGGTGGCCCAAAAAATGAGAAATAAATTGATAGTGTGAGTCCGGTTTCCATTAGCAGGGGCAAATATCATCAAAACAGAACCAGGAGTGGAACTAATTGACACCGCTGCTGGCTCTACCTGGGAAGTTAAGGACAGAGATGTGGAGGAAACCTGACCACCTTTTCAGCGTGGCAGGTGGTCCCACCAGAGCTCGGTGGAGTTGCCCTTCTTACTGTGATGATAGCGTAGCACTGCTCCTTCCTCCTCTGGGGCCATGTGCCCAGTGTCCTTCATGAGCCCCACAGAGATGTTAGACCCAGAGACCTCCTCCCAGCAGGGCAAGGAGGGACCCCTCTTACCCTTGCCTTCCCTGGGAACTGTCTGCTCCCAGGATCGAGGATTTTCATTGGCATTTGCATCAGTAATGGCCTCTTCCTCCACCTTCCTGTAATTACATGGCCAATTGAAATAATAAAGTTTTAAAGTATAATATGTGAACTTGGACTGAGGTGGCAGCTGATATTTATTACTATTTTTATTGTTTGTTTCTTCTGGATTTTCTGGTGTAATTAATTTATCTAGCCATAAGATTTTAAAAATACAATCAAATTTCATTTTAAGTTGAAGCCAAAAAACCTCAGACTCATAGTTTATGAACACTTAAAAAATGATGACTCTTTTTTTTAAATACCACAAAAAGAACGTCAATTTAGTATAATCACATTAAAGAACAGTCCCCAGAGAGAGAGAGAGAGAGAAAGGGAATTAAAAAAAAAAAAAAAAGAAACAAATAGTGGAGATCTGCCAAAAATAAAAGGACTCCATGGGTCAGTGGTCGCTTGATTACAATATACACATTACAATATGCATGTGTATATATAAGCACATACGTGCTTGTACATAATCATATATAAACCAGCATGCTTTAACACTTAGCTCTAAATTTATACTTTACAAAATGGTCCTTTCATAGGTATTATGAGAGCATGAGATCCAGAACTACAAAAGGAAGTGTGCTGGTTTATTTTTACTTTTCTCAAATGACAGGCCAAATATTGCCTTTCTTGACGTTAATATCTGGAAATTTGTTACACAAGTAAGGTAGGGGGAAAAAATTAATAAATGGGACTCATTAAAGGTATTGCCAGAAAAAACTTACTAGATTTGGCCAGGCCACTGATTTAATCAACATTTTTTCTTATTGAAAGCAAATGTTCATGTATGGTGGAGTTGAACTGGCTAACTGGGGAGTTTAAAAAAGCAGAAAATGAGTCTGTATAAATCTGCATATACCAAACACTAAATGGAAGATAGCTCTATCTGAATATTCTGGGAAAAGCAGAAAGGCAAAAGGTAGACTAAAGCTCGGATGTCTGTCAAATGGTGCTCTCTGAGGAACGAAGCAGCAGCTGTCATTTTCTGTTTCTGGGCAGCTGGGGTAGTTGCTGGGGGCTGGCTGTGCTGTGATGATGAAACCACTGTGAGAATCTTTTCTCTCTCCCTGACATATTTCGATTTGTGGAAGGTTTCCCTCCAAGAGCAGGAGACCAGTGGTGGAGACTGAGCAGTGGTCACCAAGGCAAATGCTCCGTGCAGGAAGGCAAAGAGCTGCTCAAGGCAGCAGGCAGTGGCCATCTCAGCCAGCTGAGCCTCTACATCCTGTCACCAGCCCTGGCAAGTCCAAGGGCACTCATTTTAATCTACTGGAGGAGGTGACTGAAGCCCAGCAATGGCACATGTATATGAGGTCAGAGGGATGAGGAACTGAGGCAGTAGGGACAGTTTTCTTGTCAGCCTCAAATGTGGACATATATGTGCTCCTCTGAGAGCTGGCAGCTGGTAGGGAAGTCATGTGGCTTCAGCACCCTCAAATACTACCTGGAGCATGCATGCACCTTTGTGGACCTAAATCAGGCCTTACAGATCCGGGGAGATGGGGTGTGCAGTCCCATACATCAGCTATGTGCAGTTGCCACTATCATTTGTACCTGTAGGGGGGAATCTCTCCTGGTTTTCTTAACCAGGGCCAGAAGAAAGGGCCGGTCTATACCATTTTCTCTTTACACATCAGTGTGGGAAAGAACAGCAGCGTGTAAGATAAGACAAGCACTTTCATCTCATTTCATTTGTTTGCCTGATAGATATTCAGCAGGGAAATTCTTTGCGCCATATGACGCCTGGCACAACAACGGGTTGAAGCAGAGAAAAACACAGAGCAGAAGCTATGGAAAATGCCACATCTACAAGCAACCCTGCAAAAGGTGGCTGTGTAAAGCTAAATATTTTCCTTACCTCTCTTTGAGTGTGATCTGCACCCTGAGTCAACTATGCCACCTTGCTATAGACAAAGATTTTGGTTCATGTACAGGAGTCTTAAAAATAGCCTTGACCTCCTGAACCCCTTTCTGCAACTGCTCCGCCACTTAGCCACAAGCTGAAGCTAATTTTCACACAACATCTTCTGTAATCAAAACCATCTGTGTGGCTATAAGTTAAGGACAGAGAATTTAGGGCCCGTGTTCTTCTCATCTGACACTGGGAAGCTTTTGTGTACATTGTATATATGTCTGCATTGGCTATATGACTTCAGGTCCTGACACTCATGCTGATTCTTTTTCAAAAACATGTTTGGATTGGGTGTTTTTTTAAGTCATCAAGGAATGCTCATTACCATGATGCTTAGGAAGGTGTAAGCAATGCCAAGCTGACTCTAGCAGAAATGCAGGCTACTGTGCACAGTTAGTTGTTAGACACTGAAGAGGTCTGTCATGGTTTTTGATCATCCAATGTGCTTTAAAAAGGTTCCTCAGCTGGACCAGCTTTCCCTCACTACAGGTAATTAGGAAAAAAAAATAAATGAAAGCAGGACTCCTCTGGCTGCAGAGGAGTGCCGTGCTCAACATAACCCCCTCAGCTGTACAGCGCCAGAGGGAGTTGCTAACAGCACTGACAGTTCAGGGAAGTGATTTATGAAGCTTTTCTTTTGTGAAAAGTTGGCATCTAGACAAACTATACCCCTGCTGCTGCCTGTGTATACCTCTGGCAAGTATAAAAAATGAGAGTATTCTATAAACAGAACATTATGCCCAGTGACTCCTCTTAAAAAGCATGATTAGAAACCAAAACAGCTTGATCCACATTCATTTAATATTTGTATCAAGGATTATGATACAGTGGCAGAAGAACAAGTTATACATCATACCACCTGGTACGAGAGAAGGTAAGTAACTATTTGTTTACTTAGATAGAAACTGGAATTCTCACTGGCTGAACACGTGTTGCTAATCTAACTAGTTCTGTTATACTGAACACACGTTTTTCTTAAAGTATGTCCCTAATGAAGAGTTTCTCCGCTGGTCTAGATGAGGCAGTGTCAAATCTCTGTCCATATGATTTCCCGTGTCCCATTCTTGTCACCTTTCCAACAGTCACACTTTGCAGATTACCACAGTGACAAGCACAGACTCATATATACCTTACACAGTTTCCAGTGCCCTCATCCCATTGCTCACAGGCACCATGCATGAATGGTGTTAGTGGGTTAGTGGGTATTAGTTGGTGTCAGTGCTTGCTTAGACACCACACCAAGGACCACTCATGGCCTTCAGCACAAGCCAGTATACTGTGTTTATGAAACTTTAAAGAGTCCTTAAATTATTTTTAAGTAACTGCTTGCTGCAGAGCTTAAAATTAAAATTCAAAAACCTCTGATACTGTATTTCACAGGAGGAATGCAACTTTGTGGTCAGAGGTAATGTAGCAGTAAGGAGTTCTGCATTATAAGACCATTTCCATGCAAGAAGAACTGCAGAGGCAGATGAGGAAAAGTGCCACATGTACCACTCGGCTATTGCAAGGCTGCTTATAATTTGGATGAAAATCAGTAACAGTGTTTTTAAGGCAGCTTAAGAATGGGCTAATGCATTAGCCCATACAGATAACTCAATCAAAGCTTTCCAGATCCTGCTGTAAGTGTACAATATACTTAATCCAGTGCAAGAAATGTCATCTCTGCAGCCTCCACAGAGGTGTTTCTCTGCTCAGTTGGCTGGTTTGGCTAGGGTAAATGGACTGTGCAGCTACAATCAGCACTTAATCCACACACAAGTTAAAATTCCCCATGGTGGCTAGATCCTGCTTATGCCAAGACAGTGGATGACGCATTCACTTGATGTCTGGGCTGACATAACACCAGCTGGGGAGCACCTCTATTGACCATACTAGTATGAGATCTCATGGTAGTGGTACCAGGAACAGTGGGGTCCTGCTCACCCTTTTGCTAACACGTCCCACCCTGGTCAGGAGGCAGCACCAGCAGTGGTGCTGCCCAGGCTGGACTGCATGGCCAAGGGCAAACCTTCAATAGCTGAGGCAGTGGACATAAGTTCTGTGGCACAGGTGGTTTGGATTATCACCCATCTGCTTCCCTTTGCCAAAATAACCCAAAGAACTGAAGCACTGTGTTTGTTACAAGGAGGAAAATGCAAGAATAGCATTACAAAACCTCCCATAAATGAAGCTGCAGTGACTCCCAAAGGGCTGTTTCACATCACTTCTAATTCACGAGTCTCTGATTATTGCTTGTCAAAATCAGACGAGAATAAGGAAATACCCGATCTCCAAGTGATACTGATAAGTACTTCTCTAAAATGTACTGAAGGATATCTATACAAGGGCAAGTGTTACTAGCTTAAAAATAACACAACATAATCATCTTGAGGATGCACTAATATCCAGTCCCTCCAATCTTTATAGCAAATTAAGTAACCCAGCCTTCAATTATGGAAAGAATGTTTCCTCGTGGCACAAAGGTGGACCATAAAGAAATACCTTCTCTGGGGACTTATTTCAGGAGGGCATAGTAAACTTTTTCCTACCCTGTCACAACATTTAACACTCACCAAAATCAGATCTAGAGGCATGCTGGGCTGGAGAACTACAGGAAAAGAAAAATGAGGAATTGAGGTGGGTGTTTTGGATTAGAATAGAATCATAGAATCATAGAATCATTTAGGTTGGAAGAGACCCCTGGGATCATCAAGTCCAACCATCAGCCCTACTCTACAAGTTCCCCCCTACACTAGATCTCTCAACACCACATCTAATCTGCTCTTAAACACAGTCAGGGAGGGTGACTCCACCACCTCCCTGGGCAGCCCATTCCACTGGCTGACCACTCTCTCCGTGAAAAATTTTTTCCTAATGTCTAGCCTAACCCTACCCTGCTGCAGCTTGCAGCCATTCCCTCTTGTCCTGTCGCTCATTGCCCGTGAGAAGAGACCAGCACCGATATCTCTACAGTGCCCTTTCANTGGATTACATCCATAGTGGGATACTGTGGTTTCAGGGTGGTGTTTTTGTCAGCTTTGCACCTGCCCTACCTGGGAAGCTGTGCAGACCAGCCTGATTAACACGAGCGATTTTAATCACGGCTAGAGAGGTCACCTCCCTGCTAAAAATCTGGGGTTTTATAAACCACCTATGCCATCACATCAACTCAATAACCCCCCCATCTCGTTCTGGAGTGGTGACAACATTTATTTGATCTGTTTGGCACCATAGATTAAATACAAAGCTGCACACTAAAAGGGAGACATTTTTTTCAATTACATTTTAGGTGAGATGGAGCAAGAGTAAGAGAGAGAAAAAGAGCGAAGTCAAATAACCAAGGTGTTATGTTAGAAAAAAAGGCCTTTTCCTTGGCACAAAGTAATTGGAAGTAGAGCCAGGAAATTATGATTCTAATACCTACTCTGCCATTCGATTCCCTGTGTGGTCTTGGGCAAGTCCTTTAACCTGCCTGTCTAATTTCTTCAACCTGTAAAATGGGGACAACCAACCACAGAGGAGTTTGATGAGTACTAGCAGATGTTTTCACAGCACATTGAAAAAATGTGAGAATCCATGGATGTGCTATTATTGCTTCCCAGGAGTACAACTGAATGAAATGAATCTGAAATTAAAAAATTGTATATAAGATGCAAACAACACCCCTGCCTCTGTAGTGAGAAATTATATTTATTTTTAATTGAGCTACAAAAGTATCCTTCCTAAGAATTCTTGCTCTAAAGCTGCTGAGAAACACTTTATCATTAGAGATTTCTGCTCTTTTGACTGGATCCCTAAGATTTCTGGTAATTTTCTGTTTTCCAACTACTGGAGTATGATATTAAGGATTAAGTTGCTGCAGAAAATACTATAAAATTTGAAATTTGCTCAAAATTTGCTCATTCAGGATGAAATTCAGTCCATCCCTTTCAAGGTAGATTTGACTGGAGGCTGTGTTCTCTCTTTGCATTTCTCTCTTCCTTCTACCAGTTTTGACAATAAAAGTCCTGCTCCAGAGGTCTCACATAAGAGGAATGCAGGAAGGCTGTGTACATAGACTAATAGAAAATACAAGAGATTAAAATGGGAAACCATCAGGAAAACATGATGAGAACCTCCCCAGCTTTGCTAACTGAGTATTAAATAGCTTTCACTGCAACGAGAAGTGCCGCAGAGCAGAAAGCTTAAATCAAGCAATTTGATAAATTGAAAGCAGTGTCCTTTGCTCTTAGTCAGTACCTTACTATGGGTCTGATTTACAAAGACCCATAGTAATCACTTGTCAGTCTGCACAGAAATCCTCTGGAGCTGAGAGACACCGAGCAAGGTTAAAATGCAAGCCCCTTGCTTAGGTCCTTCAGATCAAGGTGGAAATCCAACCCATGGTGTCTCTGTTTGAAATTTCTGCCTTAAAATTGCTTTCAGATATCTGCTATGCTAACCCTAGCCTTGCTACAAATCAGCAGATTTAGAGATTTCTTACTGGCTTGTGATGTGCTGTAAAGTCCATTTCCAGCAGCTGAAGAAGGGGTTAGGATTTCTTGCAGTGTGGAAGTCAGGGTATGGCAGTACAAATTCGGGCTAATGAAGCTGATCTCATTCAAATTCTGAATATTTGACATCCCCTGGAAAAAGCATTGCTTTAGATGAGTTGTACAAGATGACAGAAGAATACTGGGACTTCACTGCCATTCTCAAACAAAGAGCATATTCATTAGGAAAACCACCTCCTCCAAAGCACTTACACTGGCATATGTTTCCTACAGACAGCAAGGGCTTCAAATCATATCATATGTTACTCATTTACATGTCACATTAAGTAGTGAAGACAGCAGAAATCTAATGTTACTTCCTAACCAGCTCAGGATCTCTCTGCAGCTTATTAGTCACCTCTTCCCTCAGAGGGCTTGTGCTGCACTGCATGGTGGCAGTTACAAAGTCACCAGATCTCCGTCTTTTCACACCCAAAGACTGCTCTTTTTTTTAATTTAATTTAATTTAATTTTATTTTATTTTTTATTTTTTATCCAATAGGTTATTTTATGAAAATCCAGCTAAGTGAGGAAGAAAGAGGTCTCAGTCTGAGAGAAGCATTCACCCGGTGGGCCTATGCTGCAATCGCTGAGGACAGAACCACCAAGCACCTGGGATGGTGTTGCTCTGTGTCCACGCAGATGTACAAGAGGTGGAGAGCTCACAGTGAGATACCTCAAAAGCTCAGAACTGTGTATAACATGTGGGTAAATGCATTTCATCATTTACCTTGCTAGCACTCCCAGGGTTGTACAACCTTGACTACCTGAGTGTTGAAAGCATAGCCGATAAAGGAATTTCACTGTCATTTAATAACAGCAGAGCAGCTCAAAGTGACCACAGAAACTGGTAAGAAACTTTTAAGGAGAGAGGTCTTTCAAGGGAGCCCGTGATTTATTTTCCCTAGAGGTCTCCGGGAAGAATTTAATTTCTTTGCCCAGTGGAAGACAGTTGTCATGAGCAACAAACAGTTTAAACTTTCATGTGGCATGGTGTTGGTTTCACTTAAACCACTTAGCAGCCCTGCTTAAGGCATCTGCTTGTGTAACTGACCTTCTGCTGGTGCTCCCAGATCTCCAGAATTCATACGCTGTTATGCCAGCACACTGAATGGCTTCCCAGATTCAGAAACTGCATTCACGCTGCCTGAAAGACAAGTCATTTCTGCAGCTTGCCAAGTAAACTAGATTAAAGACCACTGTATTCTAGTAGTGGGTTTATGGTATACATCAATAGCTTTTGTCCAGTGCAGTTTTGTTGTGCCATCGTGTACATGATTGATACATTGGGAAGGAACTCTTGGAGAGCTCAGGTAGGTCCCCATTTTGGAAACTTTAAGGTTGGTGGTAAGTCCTGTTAGAACTGACGGGTTTCCTTAGGTAGGTAATTTTTTCAGGCTCTGATACTAGGCCATGGTGCAGGATGAGCCAATGACTTCACCTGGAGCTCCACATCAAAATGGGTGCTGGTGTAGCCAGCTGCGTTAGCATGCATAAGAATAAAATACCCTGGCAAAGATTTTTAGAGAAATTTACACAAACCGTGCCAAAAATCAACTTTAATTTAAGGTCAATGCTACTAGCCTCTTGCTTTATCAAAAAAGTCATTAAAGAAAAAAGGCTCTTTTTATACTTCTTGGATATAAGGACCTTTTTTTTAATTATTTTTTCAGCAATAATTTGTTTTTTGCATTGGGATTTTAACTGAAAACATTTTGCCCTGTAGTTTTTCCACGTAGCAAGTGGATTATTGCCATTTAAAACAATAAGAGGCAAGTATTATCCTGTGTGTTAGAGAAGGACATGAAAAAATATAAAAGCAATAGAAATATGCCAACATTTGTTTACACATGTGTGCATATTGATGGTTTTCTGGTGAAGGCATGTGAGAGGAGGGCTGGGAAGAAAGCACCAGCATGATTGATTGCATTTTCCTGCTCATGGTCATCTGTCTATGTGACAAACATACAACAGTACATATGGCTAGCATAGCCCTCCTGACTCAGTGTGAGTATTTCACACATATCCACCTCAAAATCAAAGCTATAACTCCTTGCCTTTGTTTATTTTGCTGGGGTAATATATAGGGAAAGGTGACCCAAAGAAAACAAAATTAATAATACCAGAGAATTCTGATTTCACTCAAAACTCAGCAAAACCCAGACAGTTTTCTGAGGCACAGAGCAGACAAGGGAGTACTGTGGCCACCGGACCCTTTTCCCATGAATACTGCCATCTCCATCGTCAAACCTTTAACTTCTCACCTATTTTTGGAAACTGTTCTCACACTAAATTTCCAAAAGTTGTTTCAACTGGGATAGGATGAATGAAAACTGAATTAGATCCAACAGCTTGTCTTTTATACTGGTAATATATTTGGAGAAAGGGCTATTTAAGCCTTTTGTCTTACTACAGAAAGAAGAACTTTGCCCTTGCTACACACCCTGCCCATGAATAACCAGCCTTTCAAAGCTACTTTGTCCCCTCCCTCCAGCATTTTTTCTCAGGTTTATATATCTTTTCTCAGGACTGCAGGAAGTATTGAAATCACTTTGAGAGATGCTTTTTTGATAATATTTCTGCTCCAGTGCAGGGAACAAACCACACCAAACAACGACAAAAAGAAACAGAAAAGCAAATGAGAAAGATCGATCTGGGAATTTTACCACTTAGTATTGGGCTTTAGATGTAGAGTTCACGTAATTTTCTAAAATGTAACAATACAAGACCTCTCCTCTTTCAGGGGTTTTATGTTTCTTGAAACACAGTGGCCTTGTTTTGATACAGGAGCACTCAGACATGTGGATGGTTGTTGCATTATATTTCCAATGTTGATCTTATGTTTGCATCAATGCATGAACATTTAGAGAGACCCTCAGTCTCCCAGCGGATATCATTCTGACTCTGGGTAACATGTAATCCAGCAGTGTTAGATTTCACCAGGTGTTGGAATCTGGTTACTGTCTTCAAAATACACCTATCTTTGTTCCCAGTTTTGTAGTACATCTATCATAAAGCAGAGGACAGAGGACTTTTTTCTCTGCATCCCCAGATGTCTATTTTGCTCAATACACATGAAAAGGGGAGTTTTTTCATATCTTCTTTTGCATTTTATTTAATTTTAATTTAGTTTAAATTAATTAAAAATGAATTTAATAAAAAAAAAATAAATTTATTTGTTACTTTTTGAAAAGCTCACTCAAAGCCTGTTATCAAGCACACTAGACCCAAAACATAGCTCTTGTTTCATATGCAGTATGAGGAATAATAACTATTTTAAGAATAAAATTGATACTAGAAAAAAAGTTCTGTTATACAATACTCCCCTGTTGGGGAAAGAAAATAAGCCATAACCACGGCCTATCCACTTACTTTTTCCACTTCTAGTCTCTTTCTGTCTAAGGAGCTTTGTCAACATTTTGCAGAGAGAACAAGGTGCCAGAGAAGGGACTAAGAGGAATTTGATGGCTATCTTTCCAGCCATTTGTTTTCTTGTCCAGTTATCTCCAGCCATTTGATTCAGCTCCGTCTGGGCATTCAGAGCCTGCCACCCTGTACATATATTACTATTTTTGGTGTGTACTATTTTAGGACGACTCCTGTTTCCCAGATGCTCAGTATGATAATGGGGATCTGCCCTACATCTTCCTCAACATGCTTGGGCTAGAATGTCACACAACACATTTTGCTGTGGCTTTTAGTTCATACATACCTGCACCACAGACATCTCCCACTCAAGTGCACCATCAACATTAGCTCTCCCAAACTTTGCAGGCTTGTGTCTCATCTCGTCAAAAAAAGAGATGGAAGATTATTTTTGCAGGCTGACTTCCATGTCTCTTTCCTGTTCCCTTTGCCTTACAAATACAGTGGACATGCTTGTGGTAAAAGTGTTTGCTAAAGCTGCAAGTTGGAAGAGAGTTTTGGAGACTATTTGAGGAGAGTGCAAGGCTTTTACCCCACGGTCATGGGAATATGCCATGTGGCTGATCACTCACAGCTAAGCTGGTTTGACCAGCAAGCTTTTAGCAAGCTGTTCACCAGCTCTCCACAGACAGGGAGCTGCATGCAGACAGTAAAAGGGGATGGATTGCCAGCATCCTTTTTTTGTTGTTTTTTGGTGGTTTGTGTTTCGGAAATGCCAAATGAAAGCACCTGTTTTCCTTCAAAATGCATTTCTGCACTTGGTGCACCTTCACTAAGATATACAGCTGCATAGTCTTCCTCTTCTGTGTGACCTGCACAGGGGTTAGAAACCATTATTACCCTTGTATTAAGGCCTCATCTACCTCCTCAGCAAGGGCACAGCAGCCTCCCAGCCATGCAACACAGGGAGCACTGTGCTCCTGCCACCACATCAGCCCATGGAGCAGCATCAAGCTCTGTCTTCCTGCAGGAGATATTTGTGACAGGAGGACACACTGCCCTTGGGTGCTGAGGGTCTCAGCACATGGGTCCACTCAAAAAGTGTGTGTTTATTTCTCTGCAGTGCAGACAGGGTCTGTTGTGAGGCCTCTGCCCTTCAGGACAATCTGATGGGAAAAAGGTCCTCAGATACCCCCCCAGAACTCGCCTTGCACTAACCAAGGAAAACACATGTAATTAAATTAAGGCACTGTGTTTTTATATCAGTACAATTTATAAAGATAGCAGTGTGACAGTTTCTAGGCATGGATATAGCCTTCATATTTTTCCTGGATGTAGCACATTGTTTTCTCAGCCAGAAAGCTGTGCTGGGAAGACTCTTGGGCACATTGTAATGCTCCAGGCCATCTTCCTTGGTAACAAGAAGGGATGGTATCTGCCTTTAAATTGTGTTTCTAGCTAATTAAATTCAGCAGAGTGCCTTCTTTAACCAAAGCCAGTCACATGGAAGTATTTGGAGTGGGGAACGCTGATACCTGATACAAAAGTTCAGACCAGCTGTCATGCCTTTCAAAAATGATAAAACATTCAATCAAGCCATAAGCTGGGCCATTCCGTTTTGACAGCGTATTTCCTGCATCCAGAGTCTCCGGGTGTAACAGGGGACATTTTCTGTGCAGAGTCTCTCTTCCCTTCTCACATTTTTCCCAGTGACAGTGAGCACTCTCTTATTCTGTCCCATGTGTCCACTCCCCAGTGGCCTTTTTTTTTCCTAGAGAAGGTATGGAAATGGAGAAGAAATATCAAGTAATACCATCCTGACAAGTTTCAAATCATACTTGCAGCTGCAGGAGTGGGAAGTCCACTGGGGGTCAGAAAGTGGAGGAAAAAGGTAGACTGAGGCTGACGCACTGCAAGCATAAAACATGACCAAAGGATAGACACCTTGAAGTTTCATCTCCTGAACCTTGGTCTGCTAAAAGGAAGAAGATTTAGATTTTCCCTCTGGTAAGCAACTCGGGATCTACACACAGCATTTCCCTGAGTTTCCTATACCCTGCAGGACAGCTAGGGTTAGGGTTAGGGTTAGGGTTAGGGTTAGGGTTAGGGTTAGGGTTAGGGTTAGGGTTAGGGTTAGGGTTAGGGAATCTAACTCAGCTGTACTGAGTTAGGTTCAGAGCAGCCAAGTTTGGGGCTGAAAATGTTGAAGAACTAGAAAAGGATGTCCCAGCTTCCCAGTGCCTTGGAGCAAGGATCTTGCTGGTTCTTGAATTGTTTGTCCTGTTGTCACAAGGAGATCATCCTGGGGACTGTGAAGCACCCTCTCCAGTAGTACACATGGAAAGGTTGCTACAGTGGCCATGTGAAAACACCATCTCTAAGTCCAGTGAAATACCCAGTGAAGCAGGAGGAGCAGCATTGCACTGAGATTTTGGTGGAAGCCACATGGCCTCAAAGGCCCAGAAGAAATTTCTCCTTGAGGATGACAATGTGTACTGTCAAGGCAGCATGGGACAGGTGCATCCGGAGGCTACCCCTCTCCAGGGGAAGACCGATCTTTCTCCCAGGCATGCAGGGAATGAGGTGCCCCCTCACCCTCAGAAAGAGAATCATCCATGTTACTGAAAGACAGATGCTTAGGCATCATCTGGTGCCTGCAGGAAGCTGCCAACTGAAGTGTTGAGTCTGAGCACGGACCAGCTGCAGAAATGGTCATGAACAAAGGCAAAATTAGCGCTGATGTCATTCATAAATTAACACCGTTGATGTTAAACAAAATAAATATGCTTTAAATTAAATTAATATTTGTTCATGGATTCATAAAATGCAATCATTGTCAATTAGGGATTATAGCAACAACCCACAGGGCGTGCAGAACAAATGGGATTTGTCTTTAGTTTTTAATTTAGGGGCAGATTGCCATGCCCTTGTTCGCAATGAAACAATGACTAACTTCAGAAAGATAACGTGCTTTTATTACCACAAAAGGTCTTTGGAGTGGAGGTCTAGCAATCAGCATGGACTTGATATTTACTGAAAAACTGAATTATTTCATTGAAATGCTGGCAACTAGGAAATTGGGCTTGATTTCCTTTTCTCCAGAGAATGAGCTCACCCAGTTGTGATTTGGGCTGGTCAGGGTTAATGTTATTGGTTCCACTGGAGCTGAGCCTCTGCTGAATGTCCTATCTATATGACCTTGAGAAAAGAAAGAGCAGCAAAGGTTATTTTGAGACAACCAGCTTTCTCATAAAGTAAAAGTGGATGAACCCAATAAATGTATTTTACTTATTTTATAGCCTCCTACACTTGCCCGCAGAGCACCCTGTGATAACCTTTTGCTGTGGAGTATGTTGCACAAAATCTAGTTGTTTCTGCTGAGTTGAAAAACTAATAAAAATAATTCAGGGTACACATTTTATGTGTAATGTTTTCTTAATCTTATGTACCGAGTGGGGCATATTGCTCATACAATTGTAGCCACTAAAAAACTTAAGGTTAGGATGAAAAAACTAAGAACCAGAGGTGGAAGAGATGACCATCACAGTATACTTTTTTTAGACTACTTTGCCTTTTTGTTATTGACCCACTGTAAACCTCTGGGTTACTTTTGGAAAAAAGAACCTCCTTATAGCAAAGTCCCAGTGGTCTCAGATTGAGGAATAGTGTGGCCAGCAGGAGAAGGAAAGTGATCATGCCTCTGTACTCAGGACTGGTGAGGCCTCACCTCAAGTACTGTGCTCAATTCTGGGCCCCTCATTACAAGGACATTGAAGCTACGGAATGTGTCCAGAGGAGAGTTACCAAGCTGGTGAGGTGTCTAGAGAACAAGTCATATGAGGAGAGGCTGAGGGAACTGGGCATGCTTAGTTTGGAGGAGTCTGAGGGGAGACCTCATTGCCCTCTACGACTACTTGAAAGGAGGTTGTAGAGAAGTGGGAGTTGGCTTCATCTCCCAAGTGAATAATGACAGGACCAGAGGAAATGGTCTGAAGTTGCGGCAGGGGAGGTTTAGATTAGATATTAGGAAGAATGGAAGAATTATTTGAAAGAGTGATCAGGCACTAGAACAGCCTGCCCAGTGTGGTTGTGGAGTCACCATCCCTGGAGGTATTTAAGAAACGTGTAGATGTGGCACTTCAGAGCATGTTCTAGTGGCATGCTGTAGTGGCCAAGATTATAGGGGGGTTGTGTGTATATGGTTGGACTTGATGATCTCAGAGGTCCTTTCCAACCATGAAGATTCTGTGATCCTGTGATCATCATCGAAGTATTTGTTTGGTCTTCTCTAACTTGGATCAAATTTTTAACAAGGAATTTGTACCTGTGTAAAGATAAACTCTTTAGCTCTGCATTTAATTTTTCTCTGTGTTTTCAAAGAACTGAAAATGTGATTCATTTTTATGCTTCTTGGAGATAATTTGATACATGGTATTTTAGAACATTTCGTTTATATTTACATTTTGGCACAAGTACATCATATTGTTACATTGTTCACAGCCTTTCTATTGTCATTGCCAACTTCTTTTGGGGAAAATAAAAGAAAAGCTGAGACAAGATACATCAAACCACAGTCATTTGGCTGCCTAATATTTTATTGCTCCCTTCTTTCTTATTGGTTTCCAGTTCTCAGTGTTGTCATTTAGTTCTTCTAAACAAACCATTTTTCTTGCTAGCTTGTAAATAATTTTACAAACAGAGCTGTTTGAGAACATGCATCATAGTTTCCTTCATGTCACACAAGTTAAAACACTCTACAAAGCCATGCTACGGTTGACTAATGTTTGGAATATTTACTTTTTATGATGGCATATTCTAAAATAAAAAATGAGGTGACTTTCACTGAGATTTCTTTAAAACATTTTTTAAAAAGATACTCATAATGTAACCAGTTTGGGATTCTAGAATGTTGATTGTTCAAGCCTCCTGCCTTTAGAAAGTCTCAGAAGAAATGAATGTAGTTGCCCTCGCGCATCTATTTTCTCCAAGTGGTCTTACCCGTAACTATAATTCTATAATATTATAGAAAAACAATCAGATCATCAGGAAAGAAATTGCTTATTCACCCATATGTCCCACAGTGTTGCAGCAGTCTTTCTGTTCTCAGGATTTTCACACATTCAGTAAAGTCTACAGTGAACTGTTTGTGCCTACCTAACCTATTTCACAAGCATCAGCTAGAAAAATAGTCATTCATGAACCTTAAAGCGAGTCTCTGCTATAGCTTGGCTTTTGTGCATTGTTTCACCATAACATCCAGCAGAGCATAGCCTGTTTTCTAAGGAGCAATTAATTTCTGCCTGTGCTCCCTACACTCAATGGTCATAACCCACTCAAACTTACTCTAAAGATATAAGGTCTGGTACTTCAGAGGAACAGAAAAATCCCTATAGTGAGGAGTATCTCTTCAGAAATTCAGGGTGAAGCTGTATGAGATGTGGTGAGACAACCTAGGAGCTTGTGTCAGCTTCTTCCTGCTGTCTCCTTTGCACCCCTTTTTCACTAGGCATTCTCCAAAACAAGTTAGCTTAGTAATTTCTCTGCATTATGAAGGCTTTCTGCCTCTAACTCCTCCGAGGCTCACAAGAGGTCCAGACACACAGGGTAATTTTTGGGCAGCATCCCAATGGAGAGTCAAATGCCTTCGCCATCAGTCAGGTGCTATCATGTATCTGTTAGATTGTGATTCCCAAAGTGGCAGGAGGGCATCTCCAATACCTATTGATGGCAGCTGAATAGTGGGTGCAAGCTGGCTGCAGGTGTTAAGTAAATAAGCCTAAATTGGACACAGGTCTGAAGACTTTATATATGCAAGGCTCTCTTTTGAATCAAGCTGTTCATGCAGTCTACATAAATAGTCCCCTAAGGACCTTATTAGGCAGTATTCGATTTTTTTCAGTTATTATACTACTTTTTAAAAGTTATTCCAATACTATTTTTTTCAGTTATCCTCCTCTAGAGACTGGATGATCTTGTTTGTTTAGTGCACATAAAATTGTATTTTTATTTCTTTCTTCTTTTTTTTTTTCTTTTTTCTTCCTTCTATTTCATTATATGCCTTTATTTAACCACAGATTTAGTTCTAGTCAGACTCAGTTAAGGTCTTTTTTTCTTTAAATCATTATCTTACACTATTGTCCCATGTCCCCCTGTTGTCCCCGATTTCATTTACTCTCTTAGGAGTCATTTCTCCTACATGCAGGGCAGTACTACAGTGCTTCTCCACGCAGGAAAACAGAGAGTCCACCCTCACTAAAAGGTCCCTGGTGTTGGTCATTACTGAGATTTCAGTATCCCTCAGAAGGGAAAAAGGCCCTGAATGCGAGGGTCAGTTCATGCTGCCTGATGAGGCACCTGAGCACAGCCCCTTGTGACAGATGTGATACCCACTTCCACAGTGAATCCCTCTGGCCTTCAGTCTCTCTGAAGCTTTACACCTGATTTCACCAAAACACTTTGTATGGGCCTAATCCCATCCACATTGGCAGAGCACTTCAGCACATGCTTAGCCATGTGCTCAGGGCCGTTAAAGTTAATGATGCTTAGGCAGATTTCAAAGTTAACTGTGTTAAGGGCCTCTCTGCTATGAGGGTTTCATACGGTTTGCCTGGAAGGAACTACACAAAATATAGGTGGATGGAACTGCAGAGTGTTTTCACTGTGGCAAATCTGTTTACCCTGAAAACATGAACGGGGAAGTGTAAACCTCTGTACTAAATATTGCTAGAAGAATGATTTATATGCAGTATTAAATAATATTGTTGCAATAGAATAGGTTAGTACAAGCTCTCTGGGGACACAGTAAGTTTTCCTTGGGTTTTGTTCACTGCCTGGCATACTATAGATGCCAGAGTTAACAAATAGTTATTAATAATAATAAAATACTTCCACTGACAAAGTAGATGCCAGTTCTTTGTATCAACCACATGTGTCAGACAGATAAATATAAATCTGCTCAAATTAACCCTTTGTGAGTTAGTATTTTTTTTTAAGATGGGTTCTCCACCCCTTACTCAGTGTCCCTTCAATTTAAAACCTCTTTTCACAGCCCAGAAGAACTTTCTGCCTGAGTGAAATCAAGAGCATCAGCCACTCCTGTTTCACTGTAGGAATAATGTAAAAGAAACCTAAGTGTCAGCAGACCACAAGCTGTGGACAATTAATGGCTCTACAGCACGCATCTGACACAACATAGTTCCTAGACCTTAATTCATTAGAGGCAAGAATGTCTTGTTTCATGTTAACTGCTTTACTGCCCAGCCATGAGACCTGCTGAAGCTCCACCCTTTTGGAAACAGGTGACATCTGAGAGAGAGAGGATGTGAGCTCTCTGCCGAATTCAGGTGGAAAAGGCAAATTTTATGGAGTTGCATACTACAGCAAAGTGTTGCAACAGGTCTTGCAAAGCATGTGACTACCAGACAACGAGGTATCAAAACTTGATGCTGAAAATGCACTGTTATGAGGTTTGGGATGGAAACATGAAACAAGAGCAATCTAACATGCTATGAGTGGTAAGCTTTCTAACTTTCTGGTTTTCTGTTGCAACTGATCTCAACATCACCAGCTCCTGCAATGGCTCCTGGGAAATGCCCATGTGAGGGAGCAAGGTGGCAGCAGCAGAACATGCAGTGAGGACACCTTGACTTGCCACCCTGTTGTGCCACCTCAAGCAAGCTGTGCCATGACCTCACACCTCTGATAAAAAGATGGTAGAAAATTGAATTTATTGCATGCAGAGATAAAATGCAGATTTTTTAAAAAATATCTGTCCTGTCCCACAGTCCCAGCTGGACTCTCTTTGCTCCCTTTCTGGTTTTAGTACATCCACAGCACATTGCATGTTTTCAAGCTACTTTTTCCACAGCCACAAGGGCTAGAAACTTGCTTTTAAAAAAATAAAATACGAAAGCTAGGATTCCAACCTAATCAAAGCACTCTGGAGGCTGAGACAATAAAAAAACAAGAGAAATTATGAGAGCCGGTAACACAGCCAGCGTCTCAGTTGTGCCCCCGCCACCTCTAGCTGCCTGAAGAGACAAGCACTGAGTTTGTCAGGCACTCAGCCTTCTTTAGAGCCCAGAAAATGCTCAGATGTTTTGAGGAAAACAGGATTATTTTGACAAGAGATGCCAGAAACTAAAAGGTTCATACACGCTAGAAAGACTGACTCTTCTATTTACAATAAACCGGCCCAGAGGCTCCCAGCCCAGCGGCTCCCAGCCTAGCTCCTAAGGACTGTCCAGGGCAAAGGCACAAAGAGGATTTTTTGGAAGCCTCCATGTTCTCCAGCTGCCTCCAGGCAACTGCCCTATATTTTCTCTTCAGAACCCTTCCAGCCAAAGCAAATGTCCCTGGCCAGAAGTCAGGGTACCCAGTGGTAGCTTGGGGACACACCACTAATGGTGCTCACCCACCCACACCTTACCCTCCGTAGCCCCTCCCGAAGGTCTCAGCCCCTCACTTTTCTCCTCAAAATGGCATGTGGCTGCACTACTCACGGCACTGGCATTGCAAGAGAAAAGTTGCAGGAGAGAGAGCCCTGCCTGCACATAGCAGGGGTGCAAGTTGCGAGAAAGGGCAGGGCTTCTCCAGAAGTGGACTTGGCCCATCACACTTTGCCTTCTACTGTCTACACTGGCTTTAAAATCCATTTCACAAATAAATACATTCGTGTGTGGAAAGTTGTCCTTAATAGAGTGTGTAAAGGGTTTTGGCACAGAAAAGGTGTGTGATATACTGCATTCCAAACCCCAGCCCTGAACTAAGTATTTAAGAACATCTTCCAACAGGGAAAAGGGGTGAAGAAAACAAAGAAAGAAACAAAAAGAAAAAAAGCAGTTGGCAAAGGCACAGATGAATCATGAAACTCTACATGGACTGCCAAAGTCAAAAAACACTCTTAGGTACAATTTACTAAACCAACCAAGTAAGAGGCACTCGTAAATTATGGATGTATGCAGATGTTGGTGGACTCCAGAATTAAGTCTAAGCCTATTAAAACTTTAAACACTCAACGTGCTTGACTGTCAGCAAAGGCGTTAAATCGTGTTGCAATTTGCAGATCACCAGGGATTCAAACTTTCCCAACTGAACACCTTTAGACTGAGGGCTCAAGGGCTGCAGCCTGCTATGCTTTAACAGAATGCAAGCCTCAAAAAGGTGGAATATTCCTACAAATAAATCATGTCATAAGAAGGCCCAGCAGCATGGCTGAAGCTATGACAATGCACAGATTGAAGACTTAGATACGTTTGTGAACATCTTGGATATGGCATCTGCTGAGATTTCCAGTGTATCCTGAGGCACTCCAGTAGGCCACTGACTGGGGACCATGCCCCTCTCCTGCTCTGTGTCTGGAAAAGGTTTAAACTTCCAGAAAAAAATAGTAAAGTTGTGCTCAAGAGACCAGATCTGCAACAGACCAGATCTGTGGTTTCTAGTGGGCACAAGCAGAGAGACTCAGCTCTGATTTACACCAATTGATCCACTGGCCTTTGGATGTTGGCAATTCTACCAAGGCTGGCTCTGTCCTAAAGAAAAAAAAACAGAAGAGAATTAATGCAAACATAGTATCGCCTTTTTCTAGCAAATTCTACCCATTTTCTTGCAAAATGGTGGAGCAGGAATCCTCCTCCCTTGCTGATCTTAGTTTTCAAATGTGGGCTTGTTGGGGTTTTTTTTTGCCATCTGAACATACTAAAACCCTTTATATACTTATAAATCCTTCTGTGGTACATGATATGTTCAAAGCCAAAATAATAAAAGAATGAGAGTGTTTCTGCCCAGAGATCCTTAAATATTGAATGCAAATTTCCTGATAAAAATCCCAAAGAATCACAACATAGGCTAGTGTACTATAAATTATGCTAAATCAAATAAATCAGACTATATCGTCCCTAGTGGCTTCTACACAGTCTTTAAATATATTACCCACTCCTCATCAGTCCATTCCACTCAATAACCAGCTCTGTCTTCAGTCCCTAGGCCCACTTTAATTTGAACAATATATTAGCCTTTGCAGTATAAAGGAGAAAGAAACTTCAGGAAGAAGGTAGGCTGGCTTACAAATGAATCTCTTGTGGCAGCTCAGTCGAACGTGTAGGATGGATGGCTATTCTGAGTGGTCTGTGTCCCAAATGTAGCCAGGGCAATAAATCCTTCCCTGTCCAGCGGCTGGGAGCAGGAGCAGTCCCTGTGAATCCTCACCCACCTTGTCTCTCCCAAATACAAAGGCTTGCAGCCTCTCTGGCTCTGTTCAGAGAATGTATTTCATGGCAGACCTGGGAAGAGAAAAAACAGGTGGTCAGCCTCAAGGGACTCAAGTCTCAGCTGGTGAGTCTCCCAGCGCTGGGTGGCCATGACTATCCTCACACAGGAGATGGTCTTGGCTGGGTAAAGCCAGAGTCTGCATCTGCCATCCTCCCAGATGACCCCCAGGGCCACCCCAGATAAAGAAGAAGATGGACCTGAGCATCACCTCCCATAAGCTGCCCCTGGGTAGCCAGGTAATCTGGCAACCAAAGGTAACTAGCCAAAAACCTGCACTTCCCTGAGGTGTCTTAAACAGCAAAAATGCCTGGCCCCTTCTAAGGGTACAGGCTAGTGTATAATGTGCCTGAGATACAGGGTCACAAGCTGAAGGCTCATGGTGCTGAGCCAAGGTTTCACTCGGCCTTCCCCAGAGAAAAGAGCAAACAGCCCTGTGTCCAGCATCGTAAAACATCTGGTAGGGCTATCAAAAGGGAGACTGCTGAGGATACAGTTTAACAGAGCTGCTGGGACTTTTTTTTTATTGCATTTATTTTCACGAATCATAATAATAAAAAAAGGAAAAGTTGGAGTTCACTCAATTGAGTTAATGCTTTCGGAATTTTATTAATCAACGTCTCAGCATTCATAAAAAAATGACACCTTTTAAAACCAGTGGAGAGGAACATTTCCAAATACTTCCAATCAAAAGAAATTATTTTAAAACTCACATTACATGTATTTTTAAACCAACCCCTAAGGGAGATGGGTGTGAACTCTGAATTATCCCAATTAATTTTAGTGCCAGAGATCAAGGCCAAAAAATGCAAAATCAGCTCTAAACTTTCTGAATAGGTTGCTGAGGGTGCTGCAGGGGCAGTAAAGCAGCAAGCACAGCTGAGCTTTTCTATGCCCTGCGCTGGGTCTGTCTCAAGCACAGAGCATGGGGTAGGGTGAAGAATAGAACAGTGCAGCCCATGACAACCCCAATATTGACTAAATGAAATCTGCCTGGTGAGGAGAAAATGGAAACCAAATTATTTTAATGGTCATAAAAAGATGTTTACTGACCAAGCAAATGCATTCCTTTTGTCTGGGCACATGGTTAGCATTCACTTAAGGGCAGTAATTTCAGTGCTGAATTAAGATGCTGTATTTCATGCCCAGGGCAGGGCAGAATACAAGAGTTTTCAATGTGAGTCTGTGAGTAAGTGAGGGGGCAGCACATTAAAAATACAAGAACCCTTTGATTCCCTGTGTGTCCTGCCCTCTCTTACTTTAAATGCTGGATAGTACACCGTGTTCTGTTATTTACTATGGAGATGAAAAACTTAAGAGAAAAATCTAGATTTGGAGCAGCCAAACTGAACCCAGGGTTATGAAGGAATTTCTTCCAGGGCATACACACAGCCAGTAGGAGATCCAGGGAAGAAACCAGATTCTTTATGCTTGACGTTTGCATTTAAGAAGCTGTTTCCCCCTCTTCTTCTAAATCTTAACTTCTCCTTTCTTTTTTTCAGTCTCTTTCTCTCTTTCCCTGGTATGTGACTGCTTTGCTCTTTCCCACAGAGTTTCAGTCTCCTCCTCATACCGTGCTCTTTTCTCCTCCTGCAATACCTGCTTGCACTTGCTCCCCCAGCCATGGGCACCAGTGAGAGTTCAACTTTTCCTCCTCTGGGAAGTACCATCTCTGCCTCTCCTGCTACCTGGAAGGGCAGTGCAAACATGAAAGTACTAATAATGAAATGCATGTGAAGGAAAAGATTTGGTGGACCTGCCCCAAGCTTTGAGAGCTGCACCATCCAGCTCAACCAGGCAGCTCTGATCTGTTGGGTAGGAGGGGAGCATGGATCTAATCATAATCAAGGGACTTTTGGTTGACAAGACATAGTTACTCACACTGGAACATGACCTGGCCAAAGCAGCAAAATAGGATGCAGAGCCATGTCTCAAAGCAGCCCTCAGCAAGGTCATGCCTCCCAATAGCACAGTTCTCCCTGCAGGGGAGCTGGCTTAGCATGACTGTGCTCTTCTGAGCCACTCCCAGCAGGTCCTACAGAAACCAGACAGCCACTCAGTGCATTGGCCCAATTCATCTTGTGAAATCAAATGGTGAAAGAGAGGAGTTGACAAAGGGGAGTGGTTGTCAACATCCCCATGAGATACAGGAGTTTCTGACTATGAATGAAAGAATAACATTTAGTAACTATTAAGGCTCTTAATCCAAAGACATTCAAACAGATAGTATTCATGTCACAAAGGTTTATTTAACCAGAAGACACTGAGGGTCCAGAAACCAGCAAACACAAAGCACAAAACTTTTCAATGGCACTGAGATAAATTCAGAATAATGCTCTATGAAGGATAACTGTTGTGTTGTTCACAAAAGCCCATTGTGAGCAGAAATGTTTGTGTGAGCAAACGTTACTGTGCAATGCTCGAGCTTTAACATCACACAAATACCAGTTCAAGAGTCATTCAGCTCCCTAGTGAAAAAGGCAAGGTTTTACCACAAGCCTCCATTCTTCAAAACAGGTTTTAATGCTATGGACAAGACTTGGCGGGGTACTGTCTGCAACAACAGCCAAGTAACCCATGATCCTTGAACAGCCAGGTTTCTGCTGACCACATTGAGCCAGGTATCAAACCCACTTTGCAAAGGGAACTTTCAGTTGGAGTGAGTGGGAACCTACTCTCTTGGCAGCTGGTGCTGTTCAAGTAAGAGTCTGGGAGCAAGGAATTCAATAATTCAAAAAGTTGTTGGATCTTAACCAACTCCCGTTGACTCATCTCTCAAATTATTCAGCAGACTGCCATATTTACAGTACATTGTTTTAAGAAAATTATGCAAACTATATGTCTTTGTCAGATAAATTATTCACAGTGAGTAATATGACCCTGCCATCATTCATAAATATAGCTCCCGACCCAGTTATTTCTTGTGTTGTCTAACTACTGCTTCAGTTAGCTCAGGCTGTCGAGAAGCCCTAGGCTTTAGCAAAAATAATGCAGGCATTTCAGTTGACTTAGCTCAGCAGTGCCACAACTCCTCTGTAGTGAGTCTCAGAAAGCTTTACATAGAGGATTGGGATTGTTACCTTAATTTTATGGATGAGGTAGCAGAATCATGGTAAAGGTGGTGTCCTATCCAAAGATGACAAGTGGGCAGTAACAGAGCCAGGAGGACAGGGAAGCTCTGCAGAGGGACTTGGATAGATTGGATCGATGGGCCAATGTTAATGGCATGAGCTTCAACAAGGCCAAGTGCCAGGTCCTACACTTGGGCCAGAACAACTACATGCATCGCTACAGGCTTGGGGAAGTGTGGCTGGCGAGCTGCCTGGCAGAAAAGGACCTGGGGGTGCTAGTTGACAAGCAGCTAAATATGAGCCAGCAGTGTGCCCAGCTGGCCAAGAAGGTCAAAGGCA
>VZTM01041963.1:20738-107920 GCA_013400555.1 Jacana jacana | reverse complement strand
ATGATTCTATGATTCTATGATTCTATGATCAAGTCCAACCATCAGCCCTACTCTACAAAGTTCTCCCCTACACCTTATCTCTCAACACCATGTCTAACCTACTCTTAAACACATTCAGGGATGGATTTGGGAGGATGGTTACAGATCCCAGCATCCACCAGTACTGAGCTTGACGATGATCTAGCCACCCCAGAGAGCCCCAGACTCTGTTTGAAGACATTCAGGTCAGATAGGTGCACAAAGCCAGAATACAGGAATAACTGTACATGGAGATACCTTTGCTGTGTCATTTAACAGAAACCAAGCAGAGACCTGGCATTTGGAAAAAGAAGCCAGATCTATCATCAGCTTTCCTTGGAGTGTTCAATCACTAGACAAGGCTACTGCCAAAAAGAGTAATGCTAATATTGCAAGGAAAACCACAGGAAATAGGGTGTTGATGTCTAAAACACAGGCCTTACCAAATTGAGGAAGAAGAAGCAAGGAAGCCAAAAGAGAGTAGATGAAGCTGTAAGTGCATGCTCTTTGCAGAGGGGGGAAAAATGAGCCAAACTTTAAAAAGCTTCATTTATGTACATTATTGAGAGAATTTAACATGGAAAAATGGAGTTTTCCCCTTCGAGAGTAGAAATCTTTGGGGAGGTGTTTGATGCCAAATGTTTTTACTGTGCTTGATACAAGGTTTTGGCAGGTACCACTACACAAATGGAGCACTTATTTATGATACCTTACAAAAAAAAAAAGACACTTCTCCTTGGGGATTGGATGTCCAATGGCTTTGATGATTTGAAAGAATGCATTACAGTTTTGATGCTGTAAAGTGTGCAAAGGTTTACATAAATATAGTTTTGTTCAGAATGAAAATAGCAGTGGCAGAAACTCTACTCAAGACTGAAAAAAAGGAAGACTACTGGTCTAAAGCTGGAAAAAAAAAAGACATTTTGTATGTAATAGAAATAACATGACTGGAAGAAAAATGAACACAGCAAAATGGGCAGAAAGGTACTAGCACTAAGCCCATCAGCACTCTAGGTACACCAGCAAAATTGAGTAAAAAAATGACAGGCATCCCTCAAAATACTGAATAAGAAAAGGAAATTTATTCCTAATCTAACTACTCAACCTGAGAGCCCAAAAACCTGTCTGTGTGTATAGCACCATGAGATGCCAATCTTATTAAAAGGTCTGAGATAGTTAATCAGAGGACTGTGTTGAAGAAGTTCAGCCCTGAAATGCTAAGACAGTGAGTAAAAAACTGAGAAGCCCTTGGACTCTTCCATGTGGAGCATTGGTGAGGTCCTCCTAAGAGCACAAATTTATATTTCACAGATGTTAATAAAAATGTCAGCTGTTGTAACAGAGAACAAGGTTTTGACTATGGTATTTGAGTGTCAAAGGTTTCATGTCTTTATCTACTGGAGGCTCATAATATCTGGAAAGGACATTATGCCACCTACTGCCACTGCTAAAAAGAGCATGACACGTTTGCCCTGGGAACAACTAAGATTTTTTGTTATTAAGAGAGAGTGTTTGTATATTAAATTAAAACCTAGAAGACAGATTGTAGTCAGAAACACAGCTTCTAGAGCAATAGTCTGAAATGCAACAGTGCAAAGACCAGAGGTGGGTGATTTTGCAGTGGCCACCGGTGAAGAGAATAGTTACCTCCTCCCACACCAGTTACAGTGCAGGCCAAGGCAACAGAGAAATAATCTTCATGTTACAAAGAAAAATGCCCTCTTCTCCCCAGTAAGGCAGGGAGGATCACCCAGGCATCTTTGGGATGCTCTTTTGCTACAGATTTTCATGGGGACATGGGAATTGACCTGCTTGACCCCCTCAAGACTCAGCCCTGAGAATTGACCAGCTCCCAGCTGTGCACCTTCAGAAGAGCCCAAGTCCACCTCCTGCCACAGAGTACGTGGGGGTTGAGTACCTCCTCATACAGTGCAACAACACATATTCCTGGAGAGGCTTAGAAGGAGACAGCACCGCTAAACAAGGGGTTGCTCTGTGCTCTATCTGTACTAACCATGGTGTATGTCATGCAAGAGTACATGACCATGGGCCACACTGGTGCTCTGGAGCTTTAAACAGACTGTGGTGCAGCCTCAGGCAGACACTGTCTATATGAACACAATGGGCTGGTGGGTGATCCTATCAACATAACTAAACACCTATTGGCAAAGGAGGGAGAGAGATAATCACATCTATCTTTAGTACTTATAAATTACAGACTAACAAGAGGGACATACAAGCTGCCAGCTGCAGTCATATTTTTTTTTAAATAAATGAGAAATATAGAGTGCCTATGCTATTAGAAAATGAGCTCAGGGGCACCAGGGAAATATTTAAGGAGAAGCCAAATATAAAACACAATGGGACATCCTGAAAGCTGCTGGAAGTGATGCTGTAGGTACCCGTCCATCCAGGGGAGCAGAGGTGGTTCTGCAGGTGTGTGAAATAACCATGGCAGCCAGACACATCTGCAAGCATCTTGTCCAGACCTTAGTCATGAGGAAGATGACGTTTTTGACCAGAAAGGGTACCTGTAGCAGCCTGAGCTCCCCACAACACAGACCAGATAGAACTAAATGGCTTTGTTCTACCTGATGCCCCTGTGGTCGCTCTCTGAAAACAGGAATAGTCAGAATCTGAGCAGTAAATTGGATGATCACGGTTACTTTGATTAACAAGCAAATTACAAACTTTTCATATCCTCATATCCTTTCTATTCTTTATGCTGTTTGCTAAATGAAGCTTAGCTGGGAAAAGACTAGGTAGGGAGTTGTGCATTTACAAGTCTCTGGCATGACCTGGTTGGACTGACCACTGTGTTACACAATAGCAGGCATTTAAAAGCCAGGCACTAAAGAAATCAGCTCTTTCAAATGTCAGGGCCTCAAAGGCTTTTTGATCAACACAGAAATGCCATCTAAATTATAGGAGACCTTTGTTATTGTGCAGTCAGTGCACATACTTCTAGGGTCTACTTGCTTCCCTAAGGGGAAGGCTGCAATACATTTAAAAGAAGCCTTTTGAGGAAAGATTATTCCCAGGGACAGCACAGCTATTTCTTCATGCAGATATCCCACCAAATACAGAGGTCCTTAAACATTAAAGGACTATATCTCCACATCTGGCCTGATCCAGTCAGAGGAAGACTCCAGCTCCTTTATGGGAAGCAATCACTTGAAATCTATTTTGTTACTTGCTGCTATAAAAAAACATTCTCACTAACTTAAGTCTTCTTTGATAAGACAGCTGATGTTTCCTTCATTGAAACATCATCTGAGGTTTCAATGTAGTGGAGGTTTCTGTCACTGAAAGATGTGCAGTTTCCTACAGTGTGGGGTATTTCCCTATCAGAAAAGAGTGGGGTGTATGAAAGTCTGTTTCCCACAGATGCCACCACTCTTGCAGGACACACACAGATGGAAATGAAGCAGCTCCTTCAGTCGCAACTGTCTGTTATTCTTTGCACAAACAGCAATGCATGAGAGGAAAAGGAGTCCTGGATGGTTATGCTGGTTTCACATGGGTGATCTGAAACCGCAGATGAGCCTTCTTGGTCCAAATAGTAAAAATGTTTATTTCCTGTTTGCAGTTAGTTTGAGAGAAATTTGTAACATGAGAGCAACTGCACCAGAAAGCATAGCAGACAGGAGTGCTGTGCTGAGAAAGGGGTCGAGTGTTCCCATCCCTGTGGAGTCATGAGCGGGCACAGATGTTAAGCCATCCCTTTCGCTTCCTCTCCTTCCCTTGTCAGTCCCTCCTTGAGAAGGCATAAAGATAAGTTGCAGAAAGAAAGATGCATTCCCACTCCCACCCCGCCTTTGTTTGGATGTAATAGTTCATTTCTCTTTCATCCTTTGAATAAGGATATGTTCCATGGAGTCCATGGAGACTTAGAACCAGAAAAATACCACCCCATTATGAGGGCTGATGGTTTGCATCTTGTGTGCGCGCCCAACTCTGCTGGGCTGTAGCCTACACTGATGCTTCATGTGCCAGTAAAGGCAGCAGGATGTCTCTCCGCAAGCGGATAGCAGCTTTATTCTTCTAAGAGATGCCATTTAAAGCAATGTTAAAGACAACTTTCTGGTAGCTAGCTTGTGTGTGTATAAAAAATATAACAAACCAAATAAAATTTTTGTTGTCCAGCACAAAGTTACTGGATCTCAGGCTTGCTGGCATTCACTTTTGAACTGAAGAGGGAAATATCTGTGTAAGTTTCCATTGATCTATAAAGCAGAAACATCTGCTGAATATGTTGTCCCAGGCCGTCTCTGACTGCAGGCAGCAGGAGGCGAGCCTGTGGTTAATAAGCTTTCTCTCTCCCTTCCACAGTAGATGTCATTGCAATGAGTATGAAGCACAATAAGAAAGTTTACAGGATATGGAGTAATTCAGCCAGAAAATACAAAACACAAACACGGAAAAAAAGCATCACTGAGAAGACTGTCAACAGCTTTCAGATTAGTGATGTATTCCTGCCAAAGCGAAAACAGAACCACTGGACTAGCTACCCCGAACCAGCCCTGGAACTTGCCTCCATCAAAAATGCCATAAGCTCTCTTCTGTGATCCTATAGAAAAGTGCTTGCAAGTCTGGGATTTAATCAGTAAAAGGCTGTCTTCTCTGGCAGAATTTTTTGGGTAGCTTAATTAAATTTTCTGTGTGTTTCATGCCATATACCCACACTAAGATTTTAATTTCCTCAGTCACGCTAATTGGTATGCACTTCCAGTGTGGCCGACAGCAATGCACAGGTACCAGAGGAGTGGAAACTCCCCAGTATAGAGATAAGCCTGGCATTCATCACTGGCAATGATATTAAAGAAACCAAGCAAAATTTGTACTCCATTCAGCAAAGTTTGTGTTCCCCTAGGCTACGCTTCTCAACAAGATTGCTGGTTGTTTTTACCTTCAGGAAACCTTGGAGGGAAGCCTCCCATATTTCACTTAGACACTTCCCTGGTGAGGCCAACATCAGCTTCCTCACTACAGCTGTCAGATCCACGACGTGGGGCTCTGGTGGATCCTCCACCGCCCTTGCCACAGCACTCACCCTAACCTCCTGCATAGCTGAGCACTTACTGCTTCACTTCCCCTGTCTTCGGGACCTCCTGAGGCTGTGCTGCCCCGGTGCCCTTAACAGCCTCTGGGTAAATGTCCAGCAGACAGACATAGGCAGTGCTTCTACGAGGCTTAGCATCATTGCCCTTTTCCTGGGGAACTAAAAGTTAGCTGGTTCAGAGAACAGCCTTTTTACTAGGAGGAACAAGACTCTTCTTATTATGCCGTGCTGGTTATAGCATGTCACTCTGTCATCACCCTATCATTGCTCTGCAGCACACGCCACTTATTCTAGCTTTAATGGTGTTACGCTTACCAAGGTTATAATTACACATTATAGTGTGGCTTTCCTACACCAAAAAAAGACTAAACATACAATTGCAATACAATAAATAGAAGGACACCGTACTACTACATAAGCACACGTGCCCACATAAAACCTTTAATTTAGGTTGCAAATAGATTATAGTGATTTTTACAAGGATGTTTTTTGGACTGTGGTAATTGTTAGCACCACCTCTTGGTGAAAACCTCCAACTGCACGGGATTTTTCCCTGCGATGCCTCTCTTACAGGGGTAAGTACCATGGCTTCTGCAAAGCTAGTCATTAACTAACAAAACTCATGAAAAAAGGATTTGCTGGTTGTTGCTGTTATGATTATTTTTGTTCCAAATATTTCAAGATAAATACCTGAACCTACATGTACCTCTTTAAATTATTTTAAGATTTAGAAACACTTACTGACTCCTAATAATCAAAGACATAGTCAATTGAAAAAGCATGTGTGCCAAATTCAGTGACCCCTCAAAACATAGACATTAGAGCTAAATAGAAAAACATATGGCAAACACAAATGCCTAGACAACTATCAATACTAAGACTAACCATCACTGTGACAAAATGAGACCTAAGCTCTTGCTTTCAAAAACACTCCTCATTTGAGTCATAAATACCAATCAAAGGGGATCGGAGAGCAAACTAAACTCATCTCTGATCCCCAGAGGGTTTCTGAGAGCAACAGACTGCATGCTGTTGATGTGAAAACTCACAATGCAACTAAATTCTACCAAAATGATCTCTCACATATTCATAGATTTTTAACACTCAGTAGTTTGGTTAAAATAAAAGCAGATCGAATGCTAACAATCTTTTTTAGCCACTCCCTTGTCTAACAGCATCCAGTTGGGACCATCCACATCTGAGGTTTCATGACCACACAACAATTTTTCCCTCAAACTGCCTTGCCAAGAAAACCATGTCCATCCCACCATACACGTCCAACAGTGTCCTTGCTGTTGTGGGGCCACCAACAGCACTGGGAATGCCTTGGTGGCCAGATCCTGTGGGGCTGTGCTGGGGTTATGGAGAATGAGCTGGTGAGAGCGGAGGGGGCAGAGCCTGCTGGTGGGAGGGCAGAGGGGCTCAGAGGCATCCAGATCCCCTGTCCTGTTGGGCAACACGAAGAAGATTTTCAGTGAAAGGAAGACATTTCCCTTAGGTCTTTATACAAAAAGCACAAGGGCAGGCCAGGCATCTGGGCAACAATCTCAAATGACAAATCTAGCTATCCTCTAACATCCATATATTTTATAGGGCTTAGGCAGATGATTAAATGTCATTGTTTATCAAATGCCCATGTTGGCCAAATGCTGACCTATCTGTCCACATGCATTGATTCGGTCCATAGTATCAGAAGAGTGATATGACATCTTCAGTCTCATTTATGAAGGAAAGACCAAAGTGCGGAGAAGGGACAGAAGGATGGAAGGAAAGAGAAAGAAAGGGAGAAAGGGAGAAAAAAAGGAGAGAGAGAACAAGAGAAGGAAAGAAGGAAGGAAGGAAAGAAGGAAGGAAGGAAGGAAGGAAGGAAGGAAGGAAGGAAGGAAGGAAAGTTATTCTATTAATTCCTTTCTGTTCATTTAATTTTCAATTTTAATTGTGCAGAACAGGCAAATAGAGATGAATGACTGGTGGTTTTGGAAATGTATAAAACACGAAAAGTATGCACTTTTTAAAAAGTAGCTTTTAAATTAGTTACAGCACACTGCACTCAGAGTTGCTTACTGTGGTGTACAAAGGCCTGTGATCTATGTGGGGCTTGAGTTTTGTGAGTGGAAAGGGGGCGCTGCAAACTTTTCCTTCCTTCCTCTTCCATTTAAAGAAAAAAAGAAAAGAGAAAAAAAAAATCTCACTATCTCTTAGCTAAGATTTCCAAGATTTCCCTCAGTTTTCTAGTATCATATTCCTATGTGTATAACTCCAGGGGGGAAATGCCCATATCTTACATTTTCTACTCGGCCACAGTTGTTTCATTTTGTTCTTTCTTTGTTCCGGCAACAAAAGCATCTCATTTTGTAGGCTCATATATGCACAATTGAAAATAATATACACATATATAATGGGCCACGTAAATCTTGATTATGTATACAGATAGTAACATACACATGCATAGATATGGTCAGCTTCTAGTTCCCTTATTCATTGAGAAGTTCAACTGGAAGTACTTAACCGGGGGATTATGAAGAAAGTGTACAGGATGTGGGTCTGGAACTTGGAGGTAGAAGAAAATTTCAGTTCTGAGCATCAAACAAGTTTGTGATGCCTTTTGTATAATAACAGCAGCTTAAGTCAATGTTTTCAGGAATGATTTTCAATTCCAAGTGATTTAAAATGAGACTGAAGCCTGATCTTTTTAAGGGGACATGATGATTTCCCAAAACCAGACCCCTTGCTCTGGTCAAGTAAAATGCAGAGCAACCAATATCAGCTCTCATGATTGAACATCCCAAGTTTTGGCTATGACAGCCCTTGGCTTTTGGCAATGCTATTGACAATGCTATTGACTATAAGGAGGAAATGGAAGAAACTGTACAGTAATTTTTTTGCAAAATGCATTAATTTTATTTTTTTTTTGCCAGGACAAACAATGTAAATGCACGTGCGTTTGAGGGCCTCATGCCCTGGTTAGCAATTAGCTGACGGTGCTGAAAACTCCTGAGCCCTCATATCTCCATTTTCTGCTACAGTGAAAGAGATTTCTAGAAGAAGGACATCTCCAGATGGATACAGGAGAGCTTCAGTCACAAGAGACCTTGAGACCATACTGGTGGTGTCCACTCCAGCAGGGGTGGAGAAAAGTAACTTGGACAATAAAAGCTGAGTAAGGAGCTCTCAGACTTTTAGAGATTGGAGAAGGATGATAAATAGGTAGAAAGCAGTCTCCTGGGTCTGAAGGCAAAGGAGAAACAAGAAAAATGTCCCTGAGAGGAGGCACAGGACAGAATTCAAAGAGAAGTTGGAAAGAATTAGTTTAAAACAGGTAATAAGTGACTGGGTCACTTACACTCATGGGTGAATATACATGTCAGTAAGACTTGTAGTCATTTGCAGTGTTACAGTACACTCAGGACACCGTGTTTGTTCCCAAGGGTTCAAAAATTAACTGTTCAGTATGATACCCCAGTGGCATTGCTACACTGGCCAAAAGAAAACAACATAAAAGCACTGGAGGAAAGAGGACCACTAAGACCATCTCCCCACTACACGATGTAATACAGCTTCTTGTGGTGTCTAGAGTCACAACACGTTCAGTTCAGTGCTTCCCAAGCAAAGAGCAGGAGCAGACAATCCAAGTCCCATCAGTGTTACAGAAGAAATTAGCCAATCCCGCTGAATGGTGTTTACCAGCGGTTATGGGGCCTTAAGAAAAACGGAGTCGTCAGCATATCCTTTGACCTAAATCAACGAAACTAAGTGCTTGAGAGAAGCACTGTCCTATCCACAGTGGATGACATCTTTCCAAGATGAATGCCCAAGTTTTTTCCCCTTTTAGATGCCGCAAATGGTTTTTGGCAGATTCTTCTACACCCAGATGGCGCCAAGTTAACTACTTTTATTATGCCTTTTGGATGGTAATCTTTCCGCAGACTTCCTTTTGGCATCGCTGCTGCACCCAATATATTCCAAAGGAAATGACAAGGCTACTGCAGCACCTGGAAAGGGATAGTTGCTTGTACAGACAAAGTCCTGGGATATTGCCATTAAGAAGAGAAACATGATAAAAGACGGTCTAGATTTACAGAGACAATTGGTATTCAGGTCTAAAATGCAAAAACATTGGGCTACATCAAAACTAGCTGAACTATTGAGACAACATGCATGAAAACTAGGCATAAGGGGAGGCTGAGAAAGGTAAATTGGCCTAAGAAAGTCATAAATTAATACAAACTCCTGAATCTATGTCAAAGTGAAATGAATGCTGGGTTATGAATGGCAATAATATATCCTTGGAATGAACTCCTGGAAAATGAAAGCACCTGATATTTGAACATAATACAAGACTGTTTTCAACTGAGCAGAAGCCCTACCTGAAGCACACCAGTGCTCCTTTCCCATAACCACATGCCCACTATAACTGTGTTGCAGATTACTGAATTTTTGCAACCTGGTCAGACCGGCGGGACTCCTACATACGGCGCCTGGACATTTGCTGATGATATAAATCACTCTCTGCAGACTGAGGAGTGTCTCATTGTAAAAGAAGCATGTGAAAAATGCATAAAAAAGCTCTTCCAGAGAGTCATTTAAACTTTTGACTGACCACAAACCACTTGTACCCCTGATAAATAGGAAAGACTTGGATCATGTGCCAGGGACTTGTCAAGCACTACTTAGGGCTTAATTAGCTACAATCCACAGACATAATACAGTATTGTGCCTGGCACAGCCTTGGTAGGTGGTGGTACCCTGTCTAGATACCTTGTGAATGTGACAGATGTATGAATATTGCAAATGGCTGCGGAAATTAAAGCTTTATGAGAGAGGTCTGCAAGTTTTAAAACCAATGTCTGATTCATAATTATAACACATCTGACTGGCTACTACCAAAAATGTGGAGCTGCAGTATTAGTGTGTGGGAAAAGTGACTGCCTTAAATACATTAGAAACATGCCCAATAATAATTTGGACAGCAAAAATATCCCTATGGTACTTCATTAGTGAGAATTATGAATAAGCCAAGATGTCCATTTAGTGGTCTGCCACTGGTAGAAGACATCCCGCCTATTCTAGCTATGCCTATATGTAGTTGCCTGTAAAACACAAGGTCTACCACAGTCCCCTGCTAACGGCAGAGATGCCACCCTCACTCCTGAGAGTTTAGGCACACCAGGTCCTTACAAATGACCTCCAGACCCAGTCCTAGCTCACAGGGACTCTCCTACATTATGGGAGTAGTATTGGAGCATTCCCTGTTTTTTCTTTTTTTTTTTTTTAATTCTCTTGGTTAGGTTATTATCTTTAACACAATGACTTCTTAACTGGAATGCCCTTACTCAAATGTTTTAAGGCTTAAGCTTTCCAGCAAGGCATTGTACATCTCTATCTGACATTTTCTCTGGAATTCTTGCTTTCAGCAACCACATCCCTGGTTTTTGATTCCTGGAAAAAATTCTCCTTTCTCATGGTGTCTTGCTTGATCATTAATGTTGACATGCCAAAAGCTTCCCACCGAGATCTTGTTGGGTTTTTTGGCATCCCACTTCTCCACATCTGCTATTTTATATAGCTATCCATAATATTATAATTCTTGTGCCAGTAGCTTGTCCTCTTCATATGCAGACCGTATCTCTCACAGATTTCTCCCCGAATCAATGCTTTCTCCGCTATATTAGCTCCTCCAGCCCCAAACAACCCAGCTGTCTGAAAGGTCTACATTTTTCAGAAAACATCAATAACCAAGCCCCAAAATATCTGACAAACTTATACATTACAAAATTAATGACCAGAAAGTAAAGTACTCATAACTTGTGATTGAAGGCCAATGAAAATGGCAGAAGAAACTTTCCTTTCCACCATGCTGTTGCAGTTTAAGTAGCATTGAGAAACTTGCTAATGACTGATGCCTTTGGAAACAGAAACTGATGCTGCTTGTCAATGGATTATCAGGATTACTTTGTATTTATATTAAAGTGAATTTCTGTTTGGAGACCTTAAAGTGATACTCACATTGTTCCCCTACAAATCAGGAGGAAACCCCAACCATCTCTGTGTCTCAGGTTATAAGTCATCCTTTGTATATGTCATCTAAATTCACATTGAAAAGCTGATAGAAACTACAAGATAGGGACAAAAGAAGAGGGATCCCATAACACAGGAACACCATCAAGGGGGCACACCCATCTTTTTACCATATCCAGTAATAATCAAAAATATCTTAATCTATAGAAGGCAATTGGGTATGATGGGTATGATCATACCCATCTGCTCTTATTCTAAATAAGATAAAAACTAGCGTTTCTTTGTGACTTAATGTTCACATTCATTCTACTAAAATTTTTATCATAGATAGTCTCATTTCATCCATGTACTTCAAGTTGGTATTTTCTGATCCCATAATTTCTGGTAACAGCTACTCAAAACTAGTAAACTCCTACTACTTTCATGCTTATCCTACCTTCTCTGTAATGGCTATTATATACTGTCTCACACTGCGTGTTATTCTACCAAAAGAATTTATTCACAGGTCTACAACTGTCAGAGTGACAGGTCTACAGTTTGTGAAACCTTACACTGAAAGTGGTTTTTCTTACCCATTGGCAATGTTCAAAGCAAAATCAGGTAAGTTTTGTGACCAAATGTCACAATCAGATAAAAACCTGCCATGCCAAACAGAAGGAAAAAAAAAAAAACACAACAGAACCTCAACCCTCAAAGCAAGAAGCTAATGAGACTCGCAGTTGAATTACCACTGAAAAGCCCCACATAAACAGAAATAACATCTTCACCAAATATTTGAAAAAATCAGCAGAGAGCCTGCTCCCAAACTTTGTCAGGAGTTGCTCAACTCTAGTGCAGGCCAGTCTCCAGAAAGTAAGTCTTTGTCTTCAGGCAAGTGCAGAGCTACCTGCATTTTAACACATCTAAGGAGTGAAGTGTCCAACTTGCACTCAGGCTTTGCTGGTAATAAGGAAATAGGTCTTTTCTTACCTGTCTCTCAAAGGAAGGAAGAAGATTCTACTCACGGAGGCAGTTGAGCACAGGAATGGGTTGTCCAGAGAGGCGGAAGCATGCCCATTCTCAGTAAGACGCAAAGCTTCACGAAGCAAGGCCTTGGGCAACCTCATCTAGTTGTGAAGTCAGCTCTGCTTTCAGTATGAGGTTGGACACGATAACCTCCAGACGTCCTCTCCAACCTATGTGTTTTCTGTAGCATGATAATTGTAATCACTCACTAAATAAAAGAATAAATATTCCACCAACAAAAGGGGTTTGAAACATTTCTTATACAATAAACTGCACCTGTAATTTCACCACATGGAGATAATGACATAACAGCTATTGGTGATTTCTGTTTTGCTTACAGGAAAAATTTTCTACTTATGCAAAAATGCTGTTCCTGTCATTTTAGCATGTGTGCTATTTGGACAGGTTTTATCATTGGAATTGTGATAAATGCCACTGCTTGATTCATCAAAACCTGAAATAAAGTTGTAAGGATATGCTTATCCCTACATATCCATTGCTTCACAGGTGGAGAACTAAGGCACAAAAGAAGCCTGTGGGGAGGCCAACAGCTGAACCTTTCATTCTAAATATCAGTCCTCTGCTTTCAACAAAAATCCATCCTTTGTCCTTGTGAGATAATCCATGGGCAACTTCTTTCGGTATATACCAGAAGAATTGCTTCTTCTGGTACCTGTAACAGCTGAAATATTCAGCGACAAAAATATACTGTCATCTAAACTGCTCCTTGTGCACAGTTTAGTTCATGGGGTTTATAGCATGTTTTGAAAAAGGACACAACTGTGCTCATTTAGTTTGCTGCTTTATAAAGACACCTCTGTGAAGGAAGAATGTCACTTTTATTGCAGGCCGTTGGAAGTGCCAATTATCTCCAAGATTTCATATCTACCGGGGGCAAGAACGGGACTGAAAACACCGGCAGCATCAGGTGTACACTGTCCTTGGGGACTGCATCAAAGCACCCAAACCATGCACCCACTCTTCTTCCAAATGTTCAGCACCGGCACATTCAGAGGGAAGAGCTGAGCTGCTGTGCCAAGCATCTTACACCTTTCCTGCCTCTACCCATGTGATCTGTTGCCCCCATGGCACACATCCTACATCCTGTAAACCCCGGTGACCTCCACTTATCTGCAAAATTTGTAGAACTTTCTGAGCTTTCCAGCCAGCCATTATTTTTGTTCAAGCCCTGCAGCAGTTGCTAATAACCTCCACATCACCTTTTGAGCTGTCGCACAAGCTATATGCTCTAAAATGTTATCCATTTCAATAAGTATACCCCAAGGACACAGATATTAGGCAAGTATCTAACTGCTTAGCTTTCTGTTGAACTACTGAGGTTTCTTCTTGCTAAACTGCCAAAAGCAGAACAACAAAACTGTTTGCCAGGTCCTGCTCATGTTCTGTGTGAGTTCCTGTTCATCCATCAGAAACTGTTCATCTCTGGTCAGTCCAGGGAGAAAGAAACTGTTCCTCCTCTTCAAACTTCATTACCCCATGGGAGTACATATGTGCGTCCCAGCCCTGAGTGTGTCATAGCCTGTGCCACACCACTGGCCATTTATTCAGGTGAAATGCCAGTGCTCAAAACCAATAAAGTCCCTAACTACCCTTGCAGTAGTGGAAGCCAAGTTTCCAAAGAATTGCAAGGCACAAGAGGAGTGTTTCCAAGGGCACAAACAGCAGTCAAGTTCCCAACTGGTTCTTGTGCTTGAAAAAAATCTGTCTTGCATGTGTGAGCATCTGGGGCAGGGCATGATCTCCCTCCAGGGACATCCTCTCTGTGCATTGTTTTCCCTTTTTAAGAGTACAAGTGTTGGGCAGCCGCCTGTAACTGTCATTGTGTAGCATGAAATGAAATATGGTGTTATTAATAAAAGAAAAAAGTAACTCACACCATAGTGAGATTTGGTTAGATTTCTGAAAAAGGAAGAACAAAGGAGCAGTTCTCCCCACATCTTTGAAGCATTCTGGGGTGAATATCGAGCTCTCATAGCTGTAAGGAGCTTGGCAATGTATGCCTAATTTCTAGTGGGACAGGCAGAAGCACTAGTGAGAAGGGATGTTGACAGGCTAGGAACGGAATAGCAACATGGTATTTTAACAAAGATGAAAAGTTGCTTTGCATCTGAGAGCAGCTTTGTTAATGCTGCTGTGTTTCTCAGGCCACATAGCTGAACCATCAGTGGGTTTGGCTGTGTCACCTTGGTATAAGCACAGCTTGATGAAATGTGAGTAATTTTTAAAAGAAAGCATTTCTGTGGATTTGATTTTCTGTTTTGTGGTCGTTGCTTTGGAAGGAACATTAGTCATTTAGGGCTTTTGCACTTGCATTAAAAAAAAAGGAAAAAAAAAAGAGGAAAACTAAGGGTGGGAGATACAGAAGGTTTTAGTGATGATTTCAAACTTACTGGGGGCTCACAGTCAGAGCCTTGCCAACCCACAGAGACACCTGGCCAGCCATCAGGCAGCTATGCGGGGGTAAGGGGAGTGCCTGCCACAGCGCTTTGTGCTGGCCACCCCCCGCTTCCATGTCCTCCCAACCTGGAGGTGAGCCGAGGGTGAAGTGAGAACGCCTTTGCTCAGTTCCCATGGCTGAAGGAACCCGGGAGGGCATACGCTCACTACACCCACCCCACAGAGGCAAGCAGTCTCCCTTCCTTGCAAACCCTGGGGCCAGGAACCAACAGGACGAGCAGGAAACAGTGGAAATCAGCCAGTGCCCAGCAGTGAGATGGGCATCTAAGGTCTAAACAACATCTACACCCCATTGAAGGAAGGCACATACCTTCATCTGGGTTCCATATTCATCCATTCTCCTCTCAGAGCTGGTCCATAGACTGGTCCTGTACAATCCACACTTTCCAGAAGAGTTGACCACCAAGTAGGATGGGGAGACTCGTAATTTCTCAGCCCAGATAAAAACATCTCCCTGCCTCCCTCTAGATGCATCTGCCCTGGGGTTAAGGGCCTGACAACTCCTACTTCTGGCCATACATGGCAGGAACTTGCCTTTGAACTTGGAGAAGTCTTTTGCACCCAAAGCATTTCAAGAGCCTGGTATCTTGGACCCTGAAAGTAGTGGGGAGGTTTCCAACAAAATTTCAATTTGCTGAAAAATTTCCAACCAAACCTAAGTGTCAGCTACGCAGCTGTGAGTTGAGAAAAAGTAAAAAAAAAAATAGCATGGTCTTATTTGATTTGTAATTGTAGCTTAGTTAGTTACCTGCTCTAAAAAAAATGTTTTCTTTTGTAAAAATTCTTTAACGATAAAAAGCTGTCTCTACCCCTCCTCAAAATGTGGTGTAAGCTTTGAAGCTAGTTAGGAATGGAATCTGTAACATGTATTATGCTGTTTGCTATATTCCAGAAATAACTTTTCAATAGCCTAGAAACAGAAACAGAATCAGTGCAGTGCATATAAACAAACAGAAAGCTCTTTGGGACTTATCTTTAAAGTTTTACCTCCCAGTTCTTCCTGCAAAAGTTGTATCTCTGGCTCTGGTGTTCCTGTAAGAGATGTGCAAAAATTCATATACACAGATCAATAGCTTTGTAACTGCCCTAAGCCACGGTTTTGAATCCCTTGTGAGCCTTGGCTTGCTGATCCCTTGGTTTTAAAAAGTCTGCTGGACTTTTCTGAAAAGTTGAATGCTCACAACAGAATAATTTGAAAGAGTATGATGATTTCATGGCACTTAGACTTGTCATACAATAAGGCAACACCTTTCCACAAAGACAGCAGGAATGACAGCAGTTGCCCTATGTACCCTGTATGTCCTGAGCATGGTGGCTCTGATGAGCAAGAGATGCCTGAAATATCTATGGAATGCAATAGCCTGAAGTAAAGACCACATTTAGCCATACCTCAATGAAAGTGTTGGTGTTATTAAGAGCTTCTTTTTTGTACCATTGTGGCCATCTTAGCTGCCAACAGTGAGTGCTGTAAGCAAAGCAAGCTCTGTGCTAAGGGAAAAGCAACCACAGCTCTCTGTCCAGAGCCAGAGAAGAGCCTAAGTCCAAGAGTTAGGTCTCACTGTACTCTAAGAGAGAGGCTTCCATCCTGCCATGCTGGTTGTCTGTGCGTTCCATCCACAGAGCTTATGAAGCTGTCCCAATCAAGCAGCTTCACTCAGAGCAGCAATAAAGGGAACATGGCCGTCATAAGTCATTTACAATTATTTACAATTATTTTCTCAGTCTTTAAGTTGGAAAGAGACCAAGGAAATCAGTGAAAGGTACAAATAGGCCCATTTCATTTGCTTTTCCCAGCTCTCCTCTCTGCATCTGCCTCTTGCTTACGGCTTGCAGGTACTTTGATAGCAAGCCACAGAAACCACAGCAGCAAGTACTTTACCAGTACTGGGGAAACTCTCAAGGGAGAGAAGAAATAGGTACAAAATTGTTGCTCTTTTTGCTCTCTGTGTTTATTTATTTTGGACCCATTGGGCTAGACCGCAACTAAAACTTTATGAACCTAATAAAATTCCCAACATTCTCAGACATGGGTCGTGATGTTTATGTATTAGGCAGAATACAAAGGTGTATTTATGAGGAGACTGGAAGTACTTAGAGATGCTTGAGCTCGGGCAAGGCATAAAGCACATGTAAGAAATGTTTTCAAACTTAGCACAGGTACAATCAAGCTAACCAGTGCTCTTCCCACCTGGGAAGATGAAGATAAACTGCATGACACATCACACCCAGAAGCATTTCAGAAATGCTGTGCATCTCCATACCTTCTCATAGATGGCAGAGTACAGGGCAATTTCATTATTTTTCAACGGTTTTATTTATTTATTTATTTGCCTGGTTCTGCCATGGCTAAAATATGAGCTCTCTCTTTTTGCTAGTGGGGGTAACAATACACATTAAAAAAAAAGGGGGAAGGTTACAAGAGTAAACATCTCTTTTCTCTTTTGTCCCCACAAACCACACAGTATTCCCTGATTCAATAAGCAAGATATACTGTCTGACTCAAGTCCAGGGATAATGGGTCTTGGCGACAGATAGGCTTTCCATCTTATAAATAAGAAAAAGCTATAGAGAATATATGCTGGGATTTATTTTTGCCAGGAGCAAATAAACAGTTCTGTCAATACACAGATAATCCCGCTTCCCTGCTTCCCCATCCTTCTTCTAGCTTTGGCTATCTCCACCTCACACCCCATGACACACCCCCACCTCCCCAGAATAAAAAAAAAAAAAAAGGAAAAAAAAAAAAGCAAGCAAGGTTGTGTGTTCATTCTCCTCCTGTCACGCATGATTTTTTTACTGATTTCAGCATTAACTTTTTTGGATACTTCCTGTCACTGGAAGACCTCTCCCTCCCCACAAGAACAGCATACGTTTTCAATTTAGATTATGTTCCCAGCAGATGTTACAGGACGTGAAGGCCTTGCTTTCTCTTTCATTAAAAAGGCACTTGTAATATATTTTATTGTCTTGGATGGAAAAAGGCATGTATTGCAATGTTCAGAAATCAGTCAAAGTGATTTCATAATCTTTACCTTAAAAAAATAACAATTGGTTAACAGAAAAGAATAAAAACGAAAGTCCTTGTTGAATTTATATCCCCAAATGTATGGGAGAAAATGTATACTATTTCTAGGGAGAATTCTCCAACTCTAATGCCTGGTCACCCCAAGAAACACTTCTTGTTATCCTTACAATATATTGCATGAAAATTTATACATGTCAGTGCCTTTGGTTCACCAGATGCAGCTCCTGGCTATCCTGTGTGCACATGGCTCTATCTGGTTAGACCTGTTAACAGAAACCCTTCTGTTCTCAAGACATGACACCAACAACCCATGTGGAGCCTGAGGTCTGGGTTAGAGCGTAACAGCCAGAGACACCATTTCGGTGCTTGCTGCTGGCCAGCAGACTAGCCAGGGCCACATCACCCCCACCCTCCTTCCAGTAGCAGGACTGGCTTCAAGTTGACCAGAGCACCCACAGTCTCAGTGCTTTGAACTTACTTAAGAAAGATGGACCAGAACAAGTGACCTCCTGCTTTGTTAATAGTCAGTCAAGGGTAAGGCTTGAAAGAAAAAGAATAAGGCAGGCTGTATTAAAGTAGTCCAAGAAAATCTAGCCAGAAACTCCACATACCAGAAAATCTCCAAAGATTCCCTTTAAAAATCTTTAAGCTTATGCACACTACGAAATTGCTGTTGGTCATCTGCAGGATGCTCAGTGTCACAGAACCATTTGCTATCATCTGGTTTCACAAATACTTACTGTTAAACTTATATTTATTTGTGTGTATATGCATCTGTGTATGTATACTTTACATACACTTATATTTACTGATTCCATCCTTCGTGTTGAAACTAGGAACAAAATGAGGTTATAACCTACGGCAAAACATGCACAAACATAATGCAGAATCACTAGAGCTGCCAAAAAATCCCTGCTGTAGAGATTAAGTCTAAAAATGGACAGCAAACCACAAGTTTCATACAGAAAGCTTGTTTCCAATACAGTTAGATTTTATCATTCCATTGTTTCTTCCTGTATTATGGAAGCAACTGTTTTTTACTAAAGCATAGGTATGTCAGAGCCAGAAGCAATGGACCATCTAAATCTACATTTGTGACAGTAAGTAATACAGACAAATTGATATCTCACCATCTATTGCCAACTACATAAATCCAGCCGGTGGCTATCTCTCAGCTTTCCTCATTTTCCATAAATTTCTCTATCTTCCCTTGAGCTGATATGCACCGCTTTTTATTGCTGACTTTGGAAATTGCTCCATAATTTAAAAATTCTTTATGTAACAGAAATTCAGCTTGAATTACAACTAAGGTTGGTTGTTTCCATCTGGTGTATTTGGTTCCTGATTACACACACTAACTTTCAAATTATACCCTTCTGTAGACACTTATAAAAAGCACTGACTGCTTCTGGTAGGTGATGGAACCCGCAAAGAGAGATTGGAGGCAATTTTGAACTGTTCTCACCTCCTGGCCCTGGGCTTCTGACTGTGGGTGCTGGTGGTGGGTCAGTGCAGGCTGGGTTCTGCCTTCCTGGCTGCTCGTGGCTCCCAGCAGCTATCCTCCTCATCTCTAAAGCCCCTGCAATCGATCTTGTGTTTTGCTTCCCTGCACATTGAATTTTTTTTCCAATTGAGGAGCTTTCTAAGCAAGGGAAATGCAGTGGGGAACATGCTAGGCTTTGGTCAGCCAAAAAATGGTCTCATTTTGACTGAGCATTTGTCACCTCAGCTGGGGGTTGTGACTTCTGGACCAGAATCCATGCCCCATGGGGCCCACCACAGTCCTGGCTCCACAAGCCAGAGGGGTTGTAGCGTCCAGATGATTGCAACTGCAGGGCTGTCCCAGTAAAATAACTTCTTGCCATTATTTTCCAGTTGACCAAGAAGTAGATGTTTCCTTGAATCCTGGCTCTCAGTTGGCAGTGCCACCAAGCTCCAGGGCCATGCAGGCACCAGGGGCCAGCAAAATCCCCATGGGGTGGGGAGCATTTGGGATTTCAGTCACTGTGACTCTAGGCCCAGCAACCCTCAGATTGGACTCGCTTTCCTTCCTGCAAATAACCTGTTTTGTTTTACTTTATTTTTGTAAATAATCACAGCAAGCCTGAAAATCCTCCCAGCAGTGTAACGAGTTCTCTCCACACCACTGCCAGTACCTGGCTGTGACAATCATCTATGATGGACTGCATCCCACTGGTGCTGAAGTGGGGCATCCTTCACTCACACTGCCCCAGGGGTCTGTCTGCACAAGAAGGGACACGGTCTTGGAGGAGGGGGGCAGGTGTGTTTCTCTTACATGGCACTGGAGGACATGGAGACAAAACCCAAACTTGGTGCAGCAGGAGCAGTCCCAACCCCTTGGCTCTGGCACACCACAGACCCACAAGCACCTCATGTGGAAAAGCAGCTGGGGAGGAGAGCTAGGGTGTGCCAATGTAACAGGTGGTGAAATTAAAGTAACCCGCCTCAGAAATACTGTTTACAAATATCAGCTTGTAATAAATAATCAATTTGCAGACTAAAACATTCCTACTCTGAACATATTTTTTTTTTAAAATTGAAAGCTCTATAAATGCCACCCAGTCATTTGTAGCCCAGGAATTAGCATTTTCAGGTATTTCTCTACACCTTCTCAGGCTGCATGTTACTGTATTCTGTGTTTTCTTCCATACTCCTCAAACTTTTTGGCACTGAAATATCAAAATAACTATTTCTGCTGCACACAGGCTCACCTCTGCATGAAACAATTGACAACCTGCATTCTGCACATTTTTCACCAGAAAGAAACCCCCAAAACACCCAACCCTTGGCCCCTCCACCAGGCAGAGCAGCATCAGCCCCAAGGGCAGGCAGAGAAGAGCCACGCATGGGGGACAGAAGCAGCCATAGCCCAGAATGAGGAGATGGCTTCAGGACTGGCCATCCTTTCTACTCCAGGCCTGGGGAAGAACCTGTAGGAGGGTGACCAAGTATGGGGATGGGGACAGCGGAAAGGTAAAAGGTTACCTTGAGGCTATGGCAGCTCCTCACAGGCAGAACATCTGAACTGAGCATATAAACATCCCACACTTCCCAGCATGGCTTTAAATTAAAATAAACCCATTCTGTAACACCGCCAGACAATGGCTGACTGAGAAATCTACTGTCCAAAGGATCCAGGAATTCGCTCTCTATTACTCCATGAACATTCATTAAAAATATAAAAATGAAATTAAAATGGCCATATTAGGAAGATTTGATGCCCTTTGTGGACATATATCTTTTATTTCCAGGACAAGGTTGCTTTTCTTCCAAGAAGTCTAATGAATTTGGAGATGGGAACTTGTTAAAATTGTCCACAATGGTATTGCATAGCACTGCTTTTGTGCTGTTAAGTGATATTCTGTAGTTCCTCCGTTACCTCGAGAGGCTGAGTTGACTAGCCTGGCTTAAGCCAAAAAACCCAAAATAGAAATAGAAAACCACAAAATATTGTAACAGATACTCAAAATCATAAATCTGTAATCAGCAAGGCAGAGAAGCTCTGTTAACATCTTCTTCATGTAAAACAACTACATGTTGAGGCATGCAAATAAAAAGAGTTAATGAGACCATTTTAAAAAAATAGCTTTTGCAAGCCCAAGAGTTTTGGATTACTTGCATAAATATCCAGATTGCTGAAAGCTGGGTTGCTTTTGACATCTCTATGCCGCACATTTACATCCCTATGAGCTGCATGGGTCCTGCCTGGGAAGAGGGACCCCTTCCGAGGGACCGGTCATGCAGTCTTTTAGGGACTAACAATGAACATACAGTAACTATGAAATAATTAACCCGTAGAACAATCTCTTCTTGCAAGAGCATGACCAAGCAAGCTGGTCAACTCAGAAAAAGTGTGCATGGTCCACAGAAGATAAATATGTCTTTCTGTGTGACATATACTTGACAGATACTCCTCATGTCTGAAAAAAATTACTTTTTAGATGCTGCCATATGAATCACACAGCTTACCTCCCATTTTTAAGTTTGGTTTCACCCTGAGAATTACACAGCATCTAATACGACCACAGTCTTGGCAGAAAAATCCTCGTTGATACTTATATCACCGTAAAATACACTCATGTTGAATGAATTAATTACTTACTAAGCCAACATGTTTTTAAGGTAGGGCAAGATAAAAAACGACAAAAAAGCCAAACATGAAAATCCAAATACAATCACAATGTCTGTTGAAATGTTAAAGTAAGAATGGGATAATGTTTGCAGTGTTGAACCTTGGCTCTTGGATGAGTTTCTTAGTATCAGATTTCAAAACGCATCAGCGCCTACAGACTCATACAGGTTTCTTGCAATACTTTTCAACATGCATAGCAGCCAGTACCAATAGTTTAAAACCTCTCAGACCAACTCTGGAAACTATTTAGCACCCGAATTCCATTTATTTCCACATAAATGTCTCAGTTCCTTAATCATAATTTGTAAAACTGTGATTTTCTGCTTCTCGGGAACTATTTAATAAACTCTACATGAGAGTTCTGAAGTCCTTTAGATATGATGGCAAGGGGAGAGCCCAGAGATATCCTGGGCAGAACAAAGTGAAATGAGGAATTAAGTGAGGGAGATTGGGAGTGAGAAGATCGGCTTTGCTTTGGCTCCTGGAGATAGATAGGCAGATAGATAGATAGATAGACAGACAGCATGTAAACACACTACTAAAAGCCTCAAATTACAATCCGTAATTTGTAAAACCCAGCTAACAGTGTTTTCAGTGTGTATACTGAAACAGCCTTGAAATTATTCCTACCTCATAACACTGAAATTTTCCTTAGTGCTATCATATGCTGGAACAGATACATAGCAAAACTCAGAAATTCATACCAGAAGTTACATTTATGGAAATACTGTCTAAATTTGGAGAAAACACTTTGTACCAGGTCATGAGTTCAAGACAGATGGCCTCATAAACCTCTCAGCAATATATAAAAACCTAAGGTTATATTTGACGGGTTCCAGGAACCACATTTCACACAGCAGACTGAGTGCTGCAGCAGAGGAGCAGAGGCCGTTTACAGCCTGGTAGTGGGATATGAGCTGAATGCACCCGTCACCAGCACACAATGCAGGGTGAGACCGAAACGGAGAATGACCGAGAGCTGCTGTCCCCACCTCCGTGCCACTCCAGGGCACACCACCAGCGGTGAGCTGCAGACCTGTGAACTCCTACACTTCTTGAATAATTTTTCTGCCATTTGCTCACCAACAAGGACTGAGTGGTGATGCTGGAAGAAAAGCCTAGGGAAGGAGCTTCATAGCATGCTACGCATCAGAGCCTGAATTTATACACCTGGCCCTGTCTAGCTACTCAAACGTCTGTAGGCATCCCGTCTCTGCTATTAACATATGGTTAAGAACATCAGACTTCACATGGTCTATACTCATTTACTGGTATTTTACAAGGGAACCTTGTTTACTTAAATTGAAACATCTACAGCTAAAATACTGGCTCATATCTAAGAGATATATGAGCTACACAATGTTAAAAGTTTATCAGTCTTTCCCAGCTTCATACTATTTTGGATATATCAGTAAACAAGCTATCAACCCCAGTGCCTTCACTCATAAAGTGTAGCAGAAGGCATGGTATAAATAAACATGGCAACCATATGGTATGTTGCATTTGCCATTGCAAAGTGGGCATAACAAGCGTTCTGTCATCTCACCAGTTTGGAAACCCCTCAATTATTTAACAATACCTGGCATGCACATAAAAATTAAGCTCACACTGGGAGACATCACTCTAAATTTCTAAAAAAGAAAGTAAACATATATGTGAGAGGCAGGGAGAGAGATGATTCCACATGAGAACAAATTACGACAAACAGGGCCACAAGGGGTATGCTGTAATTTGGGACTGAGAAACATGTAAGGGGTTTGCTAATATTTTACTCTTCTAAGAGATTCCACTGCTTTAATGGAGAGAAAAATACGTAGCTGTAGCTCACAACTTGTCTAAGCAATTTGTTTAGAAATTTCCTGGTGTTGCTCTGTTCCAGCGGATCAGCTGTCACTGGAAAGCACTAAGGATGCTACTGCTTCCTTCTTTAAATAAACATAAAACCAGTATGTATACCTGTTCAATTGATACCTCTCAACCTTTCTGGTTTCCTTTTTTTTAGTGTATACTGCTTGGGTCCAGCAATCTTTCTAATGTTATCTCCATTTTCCAACGGAATAATTCTTGAAATTAGCTCTTTGCTGAAAATGTTTCTCTGCATACAGTTATGACCTCAGCAATATTAAGCTCCAGGTGGGACAGGAGGCACTGCTGATTATTGATTTGACTTGACTCCTCCTTGTATTCTTTGCCTTTAGACACAACTGCCCAGCCTGAAATCTCCCATGTTACAAATCCATTACACTGGATTTTTTGAGTTTCAATTACTCAAAAAATGCCTAGAAAACCTCTGAAACATTTGAAAAAGTACAGATTGTGGATGCTGAGGGATGTCTCGCCCTAGTGCTTGCCCAATGCTGCTGCCTGCCCCAGGATGGACTCCAGGAGCCTGGTCTCCTCTGCACTTGTGGTGCTTCTTGCTGGTCCTGGGTGCTGAGAAGGGAAAATCCATCTGGCTTGAGAGCTGAGGGACACAGCTGGAAGGGGTAAGTCCAGGAGAAAATATTTCTGGACAAGTGGCCTGTGGGAAGAGGGTGGCAGGGAAATAAAGCCAGGAAATTATGCACAGAAGTCTCAGTTCAAAACATGTTACCAAGGTTTCCCCAGAAATACTGCTGAAGAAATCCAAAACTAAAATCATCCATGCTATTTAAAGTTAGCCCCTGCAAATAAATCTTCCAGGGAAGGAGAGGCCCTGATGCCATTATCACACAACAGGTTTTTCTCTCCCAACACACAGCACTCCTGGCAGTACCTAATGAGCAGTGACAGCAAAATGTCTTGATCTTCACTATCTACAGCATTGCCAGGCTTCTGCACCTTAGTAAGAAGTGAGCAGAGGTCTGAGCAGGCTGACAGAGCTCTCTGGGGATGGGAACAGGCTAACTGCCAGTGATCTCCCCAGGCATCTGCTAGCAGAGGAGAAATAGTGAACTCAGAAATCTCACTTTTTTGTAGACCCTCAGGGCAGTTAAGCGCCTTTCTCCCAGCCCTGATTCAACCCACTCTTCTTCAGCTTGTTTTCACCCCAGTCCTGTCTTCCATCTCCTTGACCAGACACCTTGGGCCACCCCAAGACAGCAGTGCCAACTTGCTGGGTGCAGAATTAGGGGGCATGAGTGGGTATGGGCATGGCTCCTAACCCAACTTCCACTAGACATCCAACCTACCCTCCCCACATCTCCTCCCTGTCCAGCCTACTCTTCCTCTCACTCTCCCTGCCAAGGCACTCCTGGTCTCACCAGCTTCCTGTTTAGCCCTTGTTCACCCCAGTCACCTCCTTGCACATGAGTTTGTAGATCCTGTGTAAGCCAGTGTTATATGGCTGCCTGCATGCTGCCATGGCTGGATATTTCTTGTAGAATGCAGCAAATAAAAAAATGTTGGGATATGTATTTCTACCAAAGCAATGAGTATATAAGAGATACAGAGACTATATTTTGCCATTGCTTTGGTGGCTGTAGGATATACATGCCAAGTTTTGCTCTTCCACATGGGTCCCCATGTACATTTTTTTTCATCTGGAAGATGCTAGTTGCTGAAAGTTGGCAAACAACTAGACACCTGAGTGGAAATTCACTGTGAGGTCCCAGAAGGCTTTGTGAGTTCAGCCATGAATTCCATAAACACTAACACAAGTGGTCCACCAACACATACTCAAAGTAATCACAAAACCTATTTCCCCATGCTGACTTGTGACTCATACCCTAGCCACAGCCATAATAGGCAGAAGAGTTCTCTTGCAAGGCTCTACCAGCCTTAGTAGTAGTGACATTTTTTGGATGAAATTGTCAGAAGTCACTAGCTTAGAGTGTGTACCGCCATCCTTTGCATTATTTTACCTATGATTTTCCCTATTGTCTTTCTTTGTACACTGGCCACTGGCAGATGCGCACACTTCCATCTGCTGATTTTTAAGTGCTCTTGGCTTTGAGATATCGTCCTTCTTTCTAATCAGTAGATATTTTACTGGATATAATTATGACCCAAAACTGCTCTGTGCCTGCCTACATATTCTGAAAAGGAACTTGAATATCCATGAGGGAATAAGGGGTGTGTGGGGTGTTGTTTTTAGCTTACTCTCCGCTCAGTGACTATCACACTGTTTCACATTTGCCCATAATTCCACTAAAATACTTGTAAATGCCCCTCCTCATCCCTAAATTGTGTTGCCTTGCCTAGCTTTAACTCATCATGGTGTTTAGTTCTTATTTCTTCCTGCTAGCAGTAACTTAGAGAATGTTCTTGTGTAGCCGCCACCTCCATTTTCCATTTCCAGAACAGTTCATTTGTTAACCTCAGATTTTTTAGAAGTCCCTTATGAAGCCACACTGGCTTTTTTACTTGTTCTTTGCATATATTTTTTCAGAGGAATTTTAATCTGTTGCACCTTAAATTCAAATTTCTTATTAGAATGCTCCACCTTGTTTTCACACCCTTGGATGTGAGATGGTACTTCTCATTTTCTCCAGCCCACTAAAACCCTGATTAAACTAAGCAGTTAAGGATGTGCTTAATTTAAAGAATGTGTGTAATCCTATCCCTGTTCAACAGAACACATATATCAATGGGTGTTCCAATGGGACAAAAGCACATGCTGAAAGTTACTGCAAATTTGTAAAGAATTCTATTCTTGAAATCTAATCCTCCAGTACTACTGCAGCACCTTCTGGCCCTTAAACAGTTTTTCTCAATTAAACAAAAAGAGATTTGCAATACTCCATTGTTTTCATCCTTTCATTTTCACAGGATTTGTTACCTTCTGGGTTTTTAGGTCACTGCAGTTTTCTACATCCTCTAGAGAGAAGTCACCACATGTTTTACCATATTAGGATGACAAGCCATCACACTCTTGAAAAGAAAGCGACCCCCTGTTCAGAGCAAGCAAAATATAGCAGACTTTTCAGACTTCCAATTTGTGACCAGTAGGATATGCATTTGTGGAGGAAACCACAGAAATCAGCTGTGAAGTCTCAAAACTTACATCTTTCTCTAGAGCTCAGGCTGAGAGGCTGCATGGAGCCCATATGCTCTCAGGCCAGGCTTTAGCACATCTCTCTTGTTAGGGATCTTTTTACCTTCTTGCAGCACATGACACTTACCATAAACACAGAAGCATGTTCCCATGAGATGAAGAAGCAGGGAGAGGCTCTCACACTTCTATGCCCCTGGGGTAATTTGTCCCTATCTCATTGTCTGACTCAAATCTACGGTCCTGGAAGAGCAAAGTTGTAATTCAGTAGTATAGTACTGTCCTGGTGAATTTTTGTTTTTTACCCCAAGCCTCTAACACGTAAAAATAGCCATTTTTACTCCAGTAGCCAAATGCAAATTGAAAAGAAATGGAAAGCAAGTGATGTGACCAAGCAGCAAATCTTTTACCAGTGAGCTTTGCAGTATAAATTAAAGCTGATAAAGTAAAATAATGCTTAAAATTTTTGCACCTTGAGGCAATCAAGTAACTCAGCACCCCCACCGTCAATCAGATGCAGTACTTACAGCCTCACTCACGGTCTCCTAAGAAATATGTTGTTTTGCTTCTTGGCTAAAGTATGAGCTCAGGGTGGAACTTGATTTCCAAGCAAAAGGCAGAACAGAGCAAAGACCTGTTTGATTTCTGGCTTGATGTCCTGTCCTTGGCTTAAACAAAGCTTTGTTTAAAATAATTTTGGGTAAAGGTTTTTGTTGGGATTTTTCTTTTTTTTTTTTTGGTAGGTTTGCCTCATGTTTCAGTATTATCTGTTAAAAATACTGTGCAGCTTGATGCTATCACCCACACCCAAACAGCACTTTAGCACTTTATCACTTACTCCTTTTCAACCAGAAAAGGAATTTTTCTTGGTGTTAATGGAAATGCAGTCAAGGGCTACATGGGACCCCTCTGAGAAGAGAAGCACATACCATTTACTGAGATTAGGCAAAACAAGGTCTTGGACCTTTTTTTAAAAAAACAAGAATAAAATATTTTTATTAACATAGGAAATGGTTCAGAAGAATCTGCAGGCTACAAAGCCAGGTAATATCGATCAGACGGTACAATTACCCAGACAACTGGAAAAACTTGCAATTATACAAATAAGGTATAGCACTGTGAAGCTGATAGTAATGTAGGAAGTCACAGAAAGGTACTGGTTTTCTAGGGAATAAAGCATGACCACGTTGCAATCAGCAGCCAAACTTGAATACATGGTATCTAACATTAAATAAAGATGTTTAACGTTTCTTCATAACAAAGTAGAGGAGTCATAAATCACAAAGTACCAATTCCTTGGAGTACCACAGCTCTGCAAGTTTGAAGACAAAGAATATATTACATTTCATTCTCATTATAATCTCCATGAAGTAACCTTGAGGTCGGAGAGAGAGGTGAGAGCCTGTGGAGGTATGCCTTCAATGAAGGAGAAGTTATTTTACTTTGGATTTCTTGGATTTCTTAAAAGAACCTGCTGCCTGAATAATCAGGAGTGTTTTGCCTCATAGGGCTGAAATAACAGAAAAATTGGTAGTACGTTAATTGGAAACTATTTTGTAACTGAAACTGCCCTTTAAATTTATCCACTTTCCCTATCAAATGCTCCCTTCCAAGAACTAATTACTGAGTCATTCTTTTCCTGTGTCATGCAAGTACTGTTTCTTTCCATCCTCCGGGATTTTTGTGTTTGCACGAACACACTTTCTCCACATTAACACACTTCAGCCACAAAAAAAAACCCCAAACCAAAACGTAGAAGGGACAATTCAAAGTGACCAGACATCTTGCGTCAGAACAGAATTAGCAAACTCTAATAACTGTCTGGGCATTTATTTGCTATCATTTCCCTGATCATTTCAAAGTACTTTTGAACCATTAAAGCTTTACAACATCCCATGAGCTTGGTATTTTTAACCTTCTTTCACAGACAGTAAAAATGATACAGAAATAGCTTAGCCGCTGTGCTACAGGTCATATGGGCAGTAACGGAGAGGGGCCATAAACAAGCTGACAAGGTTATAAAGTTCCAGCCATTAGACAACACCACCTCCTTCTGGAATGAAAAGTCAGCAACACAGCTGTCTGATGAAAGGAAAAGAAAATAATCACTGCAGCTTCTTGAAAACAATTACAAGGGAGCTTTCCCTAAAAAAATGGAGAGTGAAAGGTGAATTATGAAATTCACCTTATGAATATACACAAATAGTGTTTATTTCTGCATTAAAATGAAGACAATCAGGTGTTTCAATGGTCTTCTTAAAAATAGAGAGGGACACATGAAAGAAGTGCCTGCACTTTGGGCTCTGCAGCCCCCAGGAGCCGGGTGGGTACAAAGAGCCTGCGTTTGCAGCAGGATCAACAGGAGCACCAAGAAGCCGGTGGGAAGGTTGCCATGCTGTAGCTACATGAGCAAGCTTTCACTGGCTACCCCCATCACAGGATTTGTAGCAAAACCACCTGCATCACTGTCTCCTTTATCTACTTGCTGGCTGGGTTTTGCAGCCCATGAGGCTGCCTCTGGTACCAGGGCTCGGCAGTTCAGGGGTAGCTCTCCTGCAGGGCACATAAAGCCACCCTGTCCATCTGGTCAAGCGCCATGCAGGGCTTTTCTGAGAATACAACTCAGAGACTGCTTCTGAAGTTTCAGCCCTATGGGGAGAAGACTATCCATGCAGATTGCATCCAGCACCCGGGATGTATGGAGCTGAGATCATTACCGTGCCGTTACGACCACAGCAAATGCTGAACAGCATCCAGGCCATTATTGCATAAGTCTTGAGCGCTTTCCTGGCAGCGACGGCAAAGAATATGAAAATGTTGAAACTGAATTTATTCTCAGTTTCAACATCATCTCTCAGAAAGAGTCAACCGGCAATGGAATTTCAAGGGGGAAAAGCTCCTATAAAACTAATGGCTTTTTACTCTCTCTCTGTCAGCGGATGATTAATTCCCGGTGCTGGAGGTGCATCTGAGCAACTTAGAATGGAGTTCTGGAAGTCATGAAGAAATAAGAAAGGTTTTGACCAAGGCTTAATCATTCTATTCTCGGCCCTTGCTCTGTCCAAAGCTCTGCTGATTAGAAGCCAGCAAAAATTTTTCCTTGAAAAAGGCAAAGGAAAACGTCAAGATAACCTTGCTTTGCAACTTGGGATCTCACATTAACAAGAAACTAAAGCAAGACAGATTAAAAGTAATATTAGTTTTTTTCAAAGTCAGATGTTTGACGTTCAGCACCTAAATCTGTTTTTTGAAACTCGTGTCAACTCCCAGAGCCATTATTAACTGGCTGACTGGGGCCTCTGAAACATATGCTGCATAGGCTGACACATAAATTTGGAATCGTGAGTTTAATTAGAGTGACCCAAGTTGAAAAACTTTCTCTAAAAACAAGTCCTACATCTCCTCTCTCCCTGTTGCTATGTTCTAAACACAAGAGCATGCAAACCTATACCTCCCACACCTCCTCAAGTCACAGCAGACTGCACCGCCTCTGAAAACACATTCCTCAACCTAACACTAACTTGTGGCAGTCACTGCAAAGTAGGTGTCATCATCCATGATACTCCTAAAACTCTATAGAGCAGAGTAATAGAGAAAGAAGATCATTTGGAAATACTTCCCAAGCAACCATTTATAATGAGTCCATCCTAAAAACCTCCTGTGCTAGAGCTGAGAATACAGGGGTGAATACATACAGCACCTTATCATCATTCTCTTTAGCTTTAAAAAGTATTAAGTATACAATATAGATCCAGCATGTATGCATATAATTAATTATTGGGGGGGAGGGTTCTATTTAAATGTTGTTACCATTTTTTATTAAACTTCCTCCAAACATCTGGAAATTTTAATTTTTAAAAAAATCAGTCTTTTTAGTAAGTGGTAGTACAGCCAAATATTTATTGCCAATCAACATTCCTGAATACTGATTTCATTTTTTCCAAAATTTCATAAATATATTTGAAAAATCCTCACAGTGTTCTTGCTTCTTTTTTTTTTTTTTTTTCAAATGGAAAAGTTTGATTCAAGCAGTACCACCGCTACAGAGGTAGGAATTCCTGTTCCTGAGGATGGTTTACCATGGTCTTGACATGCATTAACCATTCTCTTTCTGCATTGCCCTTCATCCAGTCCATAGTTTTGACTTCTGCAGCAGAAAAAGCAGATGTTCCCCAGAACAAATCGCCTGATGCACCTCTGGAGTAGCTCTAGCCAACATGTAGTCTATACATGGAACTTGGCTGATCTGCCATGGAAAAAATAACTTGGGCTCACCTAATTAAAGACCATCTAATAATGCAAACAACCTTTACCCAGCATAGGCAGTTACATCAGGGTGGTTCATCAAAAGAATTTGTACTGAAGTCTAAATTTTCTCCACTTTACCCTTTCTGTTGCTCTGTTTTGTCCCATCTCTGTCATGCCATCTGGAAGGTCCATTCATTTTCCCCAGGATGATATTTCAATCCTCCCTTGGCAGATAATGACTCCCAACTGGTTTTCTCAGCCCATGCTTTTAGCATGCTGTGGTTTCTGGTGACAAAGTTATCAATGGCACGATTAAATGGGAACACTTTCCAGATGGCGCAGGAGGAATGCCACAGCTCTCTTCCTCCAGCTCAACCCTTGGCCTTTCAGGCGGGCAGCTCTGTGGCCTCTCCTTTAACCTGTTCCTTACCACTTGACATTCTGCCTATAAATCCCCACCTCCCTCAGGTTATTTCAAACTCCCACAAAGCTCAGACTTCAGTGGCTGAAGTCCTGATAGATCAAATCTCTATGTTTCACTTCCTTTGAAGGGGAATTATCTTATCAAACAGAAATATCAGATAGACAGGTACAAATCACCTTTGAAAAACTCCTGTTGCTTTTATTCTTTCCATTCTCTACTTGCCTTTGTATCTCTGTTGTCTATGGTTTCAAAACCTGTCATACTACCAACATGACATTAATGAACTGCCAAGATTATTTTTCCCTTCCTTCAACAGAGGGTGTTATAGGCATTATCTCCAAATCAGAAAGTGCTACCTTTGAGTTCATGGAATATTAAAAATCCTTTCTACCAGACTTGCAATTTCCTCTGCCAGGTCTTGGACTCCTATGAGATGACATTATCCAGCCACTCTTCCATTGCAAATACATTCATTTGCACTTCAACAGTTACTCCTGACTACCTTTGTCCCCATAGTCTATCTTACAAAACATAGCCTCATTATAAAATAAAACCAAAGTATTCTTTAGTTTGAGGTCATACTTGGACTAAATTTTTTTCCTTCCCTACTTATTTGATTGGAGGGAAGAGGGTGTTTTTTGACCCCACTTCTAACCAGGGTGAAGTATATTAATTGTCTCCAATGACACACGTCAACACTGTGAGATCTTTAAAGGGTTCATATAAGCCGTTCATGGCATTGCATTATGTCACAGAAAGGTTCTACTACTTACATATACTCAAATTTGAACATTATTTGCCCTGGAATTGCACTGGTTGATATAGCGGCAATCATCTGAAAATAACATTTGATTCAAAAGAGAAAGGAAAAACATTCCCACATTGATTTCAGCTTCCAACATATTTGTCATTTTGAGTATCCATGTCAGCAAAGACTGACCAGAAACTGTTTCTATTACCTTCTTACCTTATGCACTTCAGCGTCCTCAGAAGAGCTCCATCTGAGTAGGATAGGCCCATCTGGGGTTGGTGTGCCTGGGCTAAACCTGGTGCTTCTGCAGGTGAGGCACTCCATCTTCCAGTTCACCTGGAGCACACCCTACACTTTCTGCAACCACTAAAGAGCCAGACCACCCATCAACCAGCAGACATAACAAGTGCACACAGTAAACATCGGAAAAGTAGGGAAACTTTAATCATCATTTTATGTTTTTTACAGGGAGAGCCATAAGTGGCTATTCATTAAATCCCCAAAAGTCTCTTCCAAGCCCTTCTGGCTTGAATGCATAAGGAAGATCCTCCCTTCTCTGTCTCAAGCTCCTTCCATCTTCCCCATGCCAAAACCCCAGATCAAGCCTCATTTAAGCAATATACAAGGAGCAATTTCAATCCACTTAATACATGTAATCAAATAGCTTACTGCTCAGTATATTCCAGACCTTGGGAATGCTTATGAAGCTGCCACAAAGTTTTCAGTGCACTACAGAGCTCTGCTTAGAACTGCCAAAGAAACTGGAGGTTCTTGCCATAAAATTGAGGTCCAGTGTGTCACAGAGTGCACATTGTTTTGACTAATTTGAACCTGGAAACAATTTCTATGATTTTTTTTTTCAGAACTGGTGAGTAACCATTGAGCAACCAGATTCATGTCTTCATGTTAGTACTGAAAGAGATTTTCACAGTGGGTTTGGCCTTCTAAGAACCATCTGCCCCATGATACCATCTCTTCTAATTTCCACATATTAAATTTCATTATAGAGCAGCTGAAATGCAGGATGCTTTTTTCTTCACATCATTTCTGGGGAAACCAATTGTTTTTAGCTTCCATAAGGGTTTTATGAAAATGACTGAAAAAGCAAGACATCCCCATGACAACCTCTGTAACACATTGGTCAAAATAGTGTATTTTTAGCCAGTGTCCATAATGTTTTCTATTTAAACTAAATGATATGTCTGTGAGCTATATTCCCATGAGAGTTGCCTAACCTGGCAGTGGCATGATGGTGTTCTCTGGTGTTACACACAGAAGCAGAGCTGGCAGCAGACCTTTGCATAGGATCTCCTTGGCAAATGGAGTCCTCCTACGTTTCTGAAGGTTTTAACAACATACAGACATGAGAAATGCCCTCTGGGGCCAGACCAACCATCCACCTGGTCCTTTAATCTATCTCTGACAGCAGCTTGTAAATAAGTATGTACAAATCCAAACACACTAATAGATCTGGCAGAGATTACTCAATACCTGTTGTTGCAACCACTGCAAGAGAGCACTCTGGATTGGCAGTGTACACCTTCATATCATGATCATAATGACCAAACTACATTCAGTCAGTTGAATCCCTTAAGCTGCCTGCAAAGACTTTCTCATTACAAACAATGAGCAGATAGCACCTCTTGATTAGGAACAAGAGAGATAAGTAATAAATGAGCATACAAAACCCATGGCCTAAACTGGTTTATTGAAATGTATTAATCCTCATTACCATATGTTACAAAGCAGAGCCATGAAAATGGCTCTAAGTGCACGGGGAGGGAGTCTCTCTCTATTTTGGCAGTCACCTTTGAAAAGGAGAGAAACCCACAGGAGTAAAATGTACAGAAAGGAAGAGATAGTTCCACACATGCCTCTGGAAATGCCCCCGGGCTGTATGGCACAGCTCCGGCCAGCCTGAGGCCTAAAGGAGGAAGGCTGCCCCACAGACTTCTCCTCCCATTGTACACCCCATCATCTACCCTCACCAACACCTCTCCTGGGGGTGCAAGCAGGGCTGCAGTACAGGCGGAGCTGTCAGTCAGAGATATCAGTGGGGTTGTGAGGCAATCCAACTGCAGTGGCCACCAGACAACACAATATATCCAAATCAAAACTTTTTTTTCTTTTTTTTTTTTCTGTCAGCCCATTTTTGGTTTTTTATGTTTGTGTTGTTTGGGTTTTTTTTGTGTTGGGCTTTTTTTTATTATTATTTTGATTGTTTGGTTTGGGTTTGTTGGGGTTTTTTTGTGAAATACTGGTAATTTCCAGAGAAAGCAGCCTGTTTTCTTGGAGTTAAGTGTTTGATTGAAAACACAGCACTTTGTCAAAAAGCAGGTTTAGTGAGGAATACTTGACCAAACTCTCTTCCCATTTCCTACTCAGAAAACCCTGTACTGGCCTGTGGTCCCTCTCTTCTTGCTCTGGGCTCACACATGCCACCAGTAACTTGTGAGTCTCACACTTCTATCTTTAGTCTTGTGAGCAAAGAAGAAAAGAGAGATAGAAAGAGCGAGAGTACTCAAGGAAGGCAAAAACTTTAGAAAAAAAAAATAAATAATGAATTCAGATAGGCAATTTAGAAGTGAAATATTATAAAATGATTTTGTCAGATGTTCTCAAAAATGGCCCACAGTGGAGAACTGGCTAGTCACACAGAGCTGGCTCTCCCTAGTTCCATCTATTAAACTGTTATGAAGCTAAAGTTGCATGAAATAGTTTCCTAACTTTACTTTTCCGTGTATATAATAACTCTCCACACCACAAGGGTGTTTCACAACTAGAAAATGGGAAGAGGAGATATACACAAGACACTGTATTAAAATGTGATCCCTGCTATGAAAAACAAATGGGAACCCTGGATCTGACCTAACTGTGAAGTAATTTCAAGTGATAATAAGATACCAATGATGAATTTGTCAAATCTGCAGTACATGTGGAACTCATCTGAAGCATACAGCCGAAAAATAAATACACTAATTTCAAAAGTGATGCAACGTGACATTTTGTCCATAAGCAATTAGCTGAGGACAGCCTAGTCTGCAATTACATTTTTTTAGACATAAGTTTGGAAAAAGTTTAAATGCATATTAATATTTCTTGTTTACACAATAATTCAGTGATACGGCCTTCGTCTTCTCCTCCTCCTTTTAGAGACACCAAAAGTCACACTGCCTGGTACAGCAAAGGGTCTACCAGCCCAGGAAGATACACACACTGTATCAGTCTTTGAGCTCACAAGAAAATCAAAAAACAAAGTCTAGTTTCATGTACTTCTCAATTATTTTGCATCAATCATGCATTTCTAATATCAGTGTGTTCAGAAAATGGCTATATCCAATCCTTAATACAACCATGTTGTCAATATGTCCAGAAAGGACCAAAGTAGTTAAACTTCCAAAACCTTTTGTAGCATGACATTTCTATGATTTCTTCCCACCAAATATGTGCTTCCTTGTTCTGAATCAAGCTCCAATGTGCCCAGAATGTCCTTCCTAGATTCTGTCTAATATCTTCTTGAAAGACCTCAATGACAGCGACTCAGCTACTTCCCTATTCTTCCATATACTTCCTAAGTCTATTCTCAAATCTAAGTCACTTGAATACATCTACGGCGTATCTCTGTTTTCCATCTACTATGTCTTTTGTAGTTATAGTTCTCTGTAGTTCTTTGCAGCTTTCATTATTCACATTTACGGACAAGATTTTGCAATACTTTGTTCCATTCTTATCCACTGATATCTGCCTAGTCACCAGACAAGGAACTTTGGTCTCTAAGACAGATTTCTTTTTTCTGTTCCCTGTGTTCAGAGCTTACAAGTCAGATGTAGAGATGCTGAGCACTGAAGGACTGATGGATCTGGATGTAAGTACCTCTAGTCAGTGAGTCTCATCTACATATAAAAACTGTTCCAGAAGCAGGTACAGGCTGAAATGAAAATATGGTCAGACGAGCCCTATGGTTAGATGAGCCTTTAGCAGCTAAAATAGCATATCACTTTGCATTGGTTAGCTTTCTGAGAATGAAAACTAGATACATCCTCTTTACCATCAACAGCATAATTTTCTTGCAGGCTGCTTGCTGACAAGTTTATTTCTAATGAATTTTTACTTTACAAAACTCAAGACCATTTGCTCACCTAAGTAAATAGAGGCTTGGTTTTCACTGTACAGCAAACAGTTGAAATATGTGAATATTGCCATGTAACATAGATGGTGTCAAAAGTGAAATCATTTTCTATTCTTTATTTTTTGCTCCATATCCAGAGCATCATGTGTTTTCTTTCCCATAGCCTAATACTGAAGTCTAAAGTCCAGGTAACAGTTAAGTTGTACTTTAATGCCAAACACTGATAATTTATCAATAAAAGTGGAGCGACAAAGATTTACCAAGGAGGCAGATGACTAGTGACCCCAAAGAACTGTGACAATGAAAAGGTAGGATTCCAAATTTTTAAGGACTTTTTGGAAAATCTGTTTTATGTGTCCCCATGCAAGGAGAAATCAGGAAGTAGGAGGCATGTATTACACTGCAACTCTTCACAATACAACAGCCTAAGGGCAATGAGGAGATTTTCATATTGCTGAGGGTATATGGTCCATGAGTCCTACAGTATATTATTCCATGTCATGAAAAAGACCTTGATCTTTGACCTCTGCATGTTTCATATTCTTTCAGGTCAATACTGAGAAGAAAACATATGGAAATAAAGCTATGATAAGTGTTTAGCTGTAAACACAGGACTGCCTAGTAAAAAAAAAAATAAATTGTAGTTTTTAGTCCCTTTCATTTACCTTTGTCTTTCTGCATGAGTGTTACTGCTAGATAGGTTTCATGCTAAATTATAGATTATTCAAATGGATGTGTAATGTAAATGGGAGCCACCCTAAAATTCCCATGAAGAATTATCCTTTTAATTCAATTATTTAACTTACAGCAATAATTTTCTTAAGTGTGCCTTTAGCAACTGAAAATTTGACCAAAAGAAATATTTCCATTGATTTTACAAAACTGAAGTCATGTTGAGTTTTTTTTAACATCTTCTTTAAAGACTTGTCATGGTTGTATGGCAACCATATAGGCAAAAAATTCCCAAAGCACAGCCACTTTAAATATCTGGTTGCATATTTAAAAAGGGCACCATACAAGACAAGCACTTTGTTGCTCCGTCACCCTCTGAAAATCTCACTGTTTTGGAAACATCAACACTTGCAAAAAAAAGAACAGTCCAAAACAAATTATAATTCCAGTCCATATGCTGATAAAGTTTCAGAACAAGCTGCTTTAGCACGATGGGAAAAAGCTTAGGAAAGTCAAACAGTAAGTCTGACCCTCATCTACACCAAGACTCTTTTGTGCTAACTTGGCATTGTAAAAAAAGCCTGTCCGATGTGCAAATTATATTTCCACCCATACAAAGACCACTTTACCTTTCCAGAAGAGTACAGAGAAGCCCTGGTAAATTAAAAACAGCCCAGCATTTGTATATGAAGTATAAATGTTGCCTTGCTTCTCAGTCAGTCAATGGGATGAAACTTACAAATAATACTTTACTTTCATAACAGCCACATGCACACTTGTCTTTACGTAACTGATTGCATTTCTATTAGTTTGTCATATACAGGGGCAGGACTCAACGTCCCACATACAGACACCAACTTCACTTCTTCAGTTACAGCAACTACATGTTAAAAACCATGTCTGGGCTCACTGTTACCCCTGGATCTCTATGGTCAATACATCAGAACTGCAAGCGTGGTCACTCTAAAACATTTAATGGCATAATATCCTGGCAGCTATCAAAAACAATATGCATGCACTAAAAATGCCACCTAGAACATGTGAAGATGCTCACTTTTGTTTAAATTTCACAAGCATTTCCTCAATGTCTCCAGGTCTGCAAGATCTGGAAACGCCTCATAGAGCTCAGAAACACCTACCCGGCACAATGCTCCCCAACTGGTGGGATTAGCCCCTGCGAAGATGATCTCTTGCAGGAGGCCCACTGCAGGGAGACTTGAGTTGTCCCATCCACATCAGGGTCCTCACAGTGCTGCCTTCTACCCCAGTGAGGTAGACAGGCTTTGCAAGTGTCTAGTGAGTCAACATAATGATGGGAAAAATTCACCCAACACCAAGAGCTCCAGCAGGACCGTAAAACACTTCATTTGTGTGCTAAAAGCTCAATGGGGATTTAAATGAATTAGATCCTTGTGCACAGGATAAAGTTAACCCTTCCTGAATAAACATTTTTATTAGTGGATCAAAATCAGATAGGATGTATTTGGTACAATGCGGTTTCATTTGAATGAGAACTAAATGACCAACATACTGTGTCTTCACGTTTTGTTTTGGTTTTTTTTATAATCTGTTTCTTTCTTTGTGAGTTTTATGGATGTTCCACCAGGACCTTCTTTTTCCTCTGTGTCGCAAAAACAAAGATAACTTCTAAAACCAGAAGAAATAAATCATGTTTCAAAACACTCGAAGTCAAGGCTCTCACTCTGGTTTGACTTGAAACAGAGAAAACTCATTAAAAACTACAGCAAAAGTTTGCCAAGTCATTTTAATGACCCAGAAACTGATTATGATGTACTGAATTCTGCAAGTTAGTAAATCTGCCCACATACACGATAGCAAAACAAAACATTAGGACTCTGTCACCAAGGGGATTTTCTGTTCAGAATTACATGGATCCAGTAGCATAGTGGAAATGTCTTGGTGGTTAACAGGATGAAACCAACAGGCGCATGGATACTACTCAGAGACACCAGCAGATTCTTCTTCAGTGGAACATTTCTGCCAGCTGTGCTGCACAGGAGTCACCCTGGCCCTCAAAAAGCCTTGGTGAGACTGGAAGGCTGAAGCCACATCTCCATCCTACTGTTTGTACCTGCCTCCTCTTCTTGCCTGTGTACTCTCATCAATGTCCTTCCATATAAAAATAACTGTGCTTATGTCTCCTTATAGAACTGTGGAGGACAAAGCCACAAAAGTTGCTCTCAGACGTATCAATCCTTTTTTCATTAGCACAAGGCATAATTAGGACCTGACCCATCCATTCCCTCACTGAAATTTTAACCAGCACATGTCCCACTGTAGAATGAAACAGCACAATTATTTTCACACACAAGTACACTAACAAGAGTTCACCATCATTTTAAAAACAGGAGTGCTACGATTATCAAGGCCAAGGGATCTTAACCATAAGGAATAACTGAATTTCTAAACACAAAGGGGAGGCTGGAAAATGAAATTACAGTTGCTACAGAATATCCATCTTTGTTTTCCAAGTTGTTCTCGCTTTCATACTCAGTAAGCACCACCACTTGGGAACCGCTCTGTCCTTGGGTGGATACATGATTCATCGAGTCATTTCTGCAGCCTCTATGTGTCTTTTTGACAAATTTCTGTCTGAATTATATTCCTTTCCTAAAGAAATACGTTCATAAGTCAATCAGGGTTCAAAAATATCTTACCAAGTTAAGTGAAGTCCAAGTGGGTGAAAGGCAGTTTCATTTTCCTGATACAAATTTTCCAATCACACCTACTTTTATGTTAGCAGGGGAAACCTCCATGATTTAATAACTACAAGCCATTTAACAAACATGAATTCAAGCAAGCACTTGTAAGGAAGAAAAACAAATGTTTCACTCTGAAAGGTATGTTTTCCTTTTAAACACTTCTTCTGTTAGAATAGAAACATAAATTTAACCGATTTCTACATTTTATTTTTTTAAAAAGTTCCATCCCCCCCCTTATCCCAGATGGCTAGATGTTGACTCAGTGCAAGAAACTGTGAGGTTATACAAACATGAACCTAGTTTGACAATCCGTTATAACTTGGCTAATGCCTCTCTGTCACCAATAATCAAGGCTGTGCTAACGCTTTCATTCCTTTCTTTCTTATTTTCGCTGAGTACATTGCACTCTGCTCAGCTGAATCACCAGGTTTTCTTTTCTTTTCTTGCAAGAGCACCCTTTCTTTTAACGCCCCTTAAGGGAAAAATACTTCTTTCCTTTGAAGGGAAGTCCTTGGAGGGGTTTGCTTCTTGCAGGTGAATTTGCAGAAATGCCCATTTTCAGAGCAGTTCCAGGCATAGTTTTTTCTCTGCTTGCTCTTTTTCAAATGGCAGCACTGCACTGAGGAACAGTGCCCAGCTGCAGCACTGAACCTTGTACATCTGCCCCCCTCCAGCACCACTTGATAGAAAATATAAAACTGAGATTTGATCTTTAGAGAGATGCCAAAGTCGTGACTCCACCCCATACAAAGTTCCTCAGCAAAGCCCTCTGAATAGAACAATCCTGTTGATTCAGACTTCCTTATCAGCTCCTTCATGGGGGCCTGAAATGCCAGTTTTAAAGGGATATTGCGGGGTTTGGGTGGGTTGGTGAGATGCAGTGTCAGCCTGTGGTCTCAGTTTCTCCAACCACTCAAGTTCAGACTCTCACAGACAAAGCCTGGGGATCCCATGTGGACATGCAGTGGCTCAGCAAACCGACAATCCAGCCATTGACGCACAAGCTTGCATGGACCTTTGTGGAGAAAACATAACTCCACCTTGGCTTGTTGGTACAGATGTCTCCAAAGAGGCTTCAGCATGGCCACAGGTCTGCTCCAGTACAGGACACAGCTGAGGCTGCACGAAGGATGGGGTTCCCAGGAACTGGCATCCCAGCTCCTGCCTTGGCAAAGGAGCCCGCCGGGGCACTGACCAGACATAAATTACATGCAATGGTCTTGAGGGGAGAAGCGGACACTGCTTCTGCCATCCAATACTTATCCCCTTGACTGGCCTCCAAAGTGCCTCAGACCCATGCATCTATCAGTGTTCTGCATCACATGCTGGGCAGAGGTAAGTAAGCCTTGGTAAGTTTGTATTTCCCCGTAGAGCATCACTACTTACAGGCAGAAGCACTCTCAGGCTGGGCGACACATAATGAATGGGGCCCTCCGACTTCTCCTGGTTGGGGTTTCTTTGATGAAGCAAAGCAGGACTGAATAAATAAACTCTTCTTACCCAGCCTCTGTGGGAATCCAAACATCTCTGAAGATTTTTGTTAGCTGGAGTTGAATACAGAAGTGAAGATGACATTTTGAAAAGATCCTGAGAGAGTAAGCTTTATTTAAAAGAGAAGTGACTTAGGAGCTCTGGAACTTATTCCTGTCAAAGACCTCAGATGTAGGGTCTTAAATCCCTCACGTGCTCCCAGAGATTGGGAATTTAAAGGGGGTGTCTAAGGTCTTCATGCAGCCAGTAACCTTTAAACTTGTCAGACTTGCAAAGGCTTTGAAACTTCATTCCTACCCTCCTCATGGGAAAGACAACTCAACAAATTGCAGTAATGTTAAGGCAAAAATGTCTCTAAAACTCAACCACTAACGTGAAGCCTTTTTCCATCCCCTTTGTCATTGCTGCCAGTAGAAGACTGGAGGACCCACTGTGGCATGAGGTTGCTCTGGGCAGGGGGTGATAGCACTGGAGAGGAGCTGATAGGATGGGTGGTCTCCTCATGGAGACCAGTGTCACCAGCAAGTGTATGGCAGGCAGAGGTCATCAGACCAGTGGGGCTGGGAACCACACTACAGGGCTTGACAGAAGGACATGACAGGGCAGTGTAGACCCATACACTACAGTATGCTCCTATCTGCTGGGATCAGGATAGGTCCAGCCAACTCATCTCCCACCACAAAATAACAGACGAAAGACCTACCTGCTCAAGCAATTCTAGCTCGTCTGCTTCACCTCTGGGCACAAGGGAGCAGGAAAGGGGCCCAGCTTTCAATAGCAGAAGCATCTTAAAGCACTCACAGAGCCAAAGAGTCAGGGAGCCAGGAGACACGTGGAGGGAGCCAGTGGCGAATGCAGCATCCAATTCAGCAAATCCTCTAAGTGTGTGTTTAAGTGCTTTACTAAATCAGGACCATGGAGCATCTACACAGGTGGCCCTCCCTGATCCTGGGATACCTGCTCGTATCCCATGAAGGGACAAGGGGGTGGCTCAGTCCCTGCAAAACCAGGCAAGAGCATGCAAAGACAGCACAGGGATGCGGGCAGAGTCTGCAGTCCTCTGTAGCAGAGACAACCTGCATGCAGAGGGATGCTCCTCAGAGCAGTTCACTTCTCCAGGCAGTAACATTGAGTTATTACCATACAGTATCTTTTTTCTCTTTTGCCATGGGGTTTTGCATTTTTTTGTTGTGGGTTTTTTTTTCCAGCCCCTAGTGTTGTTTATTTCAAGTTTCTCATCTCCACTCTTGACAGTGGAAAAAGCCGTATCCTACATATGTTCTGCAGATTATTGGCCCTCCCTTCCCCTCTGAGTGTTTCAACAACAATCAGTTGTTTTCTGTGCAGTGAGAGGGATTACAGCTCTGTGGTATCTTTCCGCATTCTTTAAAATCTTCTCTCCTCTCTGGGGAAGAATCTGTTTCTGATGTTAATGTGGTGCTACGTGTTTGTAAAGCGTTCTGATCCTGCCTGCTGTCACCACAACATGGTGATAAATTAAGAGTTTAATTTCAGTTTAATTTACGCATACAGACTAACAAAGGCAGAGGACAGGGCATGGAAGGACAACAGGACCTCTAATCTCTCTGCTTCACTCATCTCACTCACGTGCACCTCTGAGGACTGCAATTGCTTCGTCCCCAAATTGATAGACAAAAAGGGAGAAACATGAAGATTTAATATAGTCAGTATTATTTTGATTCAGATATTAAAGAGAGAGAGTTTAAGAAAGACTCCTTGGCAACGGAGTTAACATAAATTATTCTCATTTGTTTTAAGTTTCGCCTTTCTTAGGGCTGCAGGAAGGCACAACGGGCTGCATTTTGAAGTATGTCCTTAGCCTCACTGAGCCAAGGGGTGATGGATAAACAACTATTCCAGCACTCTGAGTGGCTGGAAACAGAGGTGTTAGCAGGCTTTCACAGTGAAGGCATAAACACTCTCATTGATCCCATTGCTGCTGAAGGCATCATGGTCTTCACCCCATACCTAAAGGGAGAGCTGTGCAGGGCACAGTACCTCTAGCTATGGTCATGCTCATTCTTGCTGTATGGAGAGCTGGCATTATAGACCATCTCAGCACAACCTTTGCAAGAGACTCCCCTATGGGGACTCTGCATCTCTATGGTGCCCCATTTCTCAGCCCTTTAGAAGAAAGAGGAATGTCAGAAAATGTTATAAAGAAAAGGATTGGAGCAAGCACCCCTCAGATCATAGCAAGACAGTTTAAATTGATTGAAGTGTTAAAAACGGAGGACCCACATTTTAGCTGTAACATAAAAATTGTTCTAGGCATCAGGAACTTTTCAAAGAGTGCTAATTTATAGATGCTTTTCTAAGGAGGACAAGTGAGTATATAACTTTTCCTTTAAAGTGCAGCTGCAACAGCAAACCACACACACTCTGTAGGTTTTATAGCCTTGCTAATTTTCCCTAAGTCTTGGGAGCTATTGGTGGTAAGTATAAAGGTATTTTCTTTCAACCTAAGAAGAAAAAGAAAACTGCAAAAAAAGAATTTGTATTCAGAGTACAGCTAACAGCCAAACTAAAGAGATACTGACTCTGATCTCCACTGAACAGCCACCAATGCCAGGAAGACTGGTTTATACCATTTACTCTTGATTCGACTGAAGGCACCAGGGTTTTATTTTTATCCCTGTTCATATAAATGGAAAAACAGGACACATAAAGCATGCAGGGACAAAGTGACAACCTAAAGGAAATGCTGGATGGATCAGTAACCCTTTTGGCTGCATGCAGAAAATCTGTAGCCGTGAGAAAAGAGATTCCAGGAGTATTGCACTGCATGAGGTACCTGTATGAAAAGGAATCCACTCCCAGCTCTGCATTTTCTTGCTTTGATGTTCTCATTTGCAAAACAGACAGCTATAAATCCAGTTGGGATGTGCAAGAGTCTCAGATACTGCAGTAAAGAAGAGTGTGTAAATGCTGAGACTGAAATCCTCATCTTCCAATCCCATCACCATCCAAAGCACCAGCTAGCTTTGTATTTTATGTCCCATGAGAGAAGGAACCCAAGTTTTTTGTGGCATCATGTCAGAATAGCTCAGTGTCAGGGTACCAGACTACAGTGGAAAAGGCTTGAGTTCATCTTCCCATTTTAACACCTTTAGTGGAAAACTTTTGATCTGACTCAGGAAGAACAGAGGTTTGACTGCAGGTTTGCCTAACGGCCTATGCAGAAGGGGTGGAAACAACTTTCTCTGAAACTAAAACATTTTCTTGAGACATAAAATGAAGATCTTCTACCCAAACTCTAACTGCAGTCCAAATTTTTAAACAAAATATTTTAGCCATGCCTTAATATGATGGGAGACATCAGGCTGCACAGAAAGGTTATTTCCCTATAACAGCTCAAAAATTGAACTGAAGATTTTTCTCTCTCCCAATTCTCTGGACTTTCATTTTTGTTTGATGGTCTACGGGAAAAAATTCACTGTCAAACCCCTGTGGAGATCCAAAACGCTGCTTATGTTCCAAAATCACTGGGAGAGCTCTAATAATAAAATATTTGTTGGAAAGGCACCAGGACATGTTAAGTATGGAGAAGCAGCCTTAACTCTCCCTTTCCATACTTTCACCAGCCCAAGCCAGAATTGTAATGTTATTTGAACTACACCTATATTTTGGATTTAACTTAAAGCATTTCTTCACCCATTCAACACCTTTTTGTTTAATTCCATATGTTATCCCATATTATCTCATTAGTTACATTATTTTAGCTGCACTTAGCATGCAGGCAATACTGCCAATTCGCTACCTAGTCATAAAACTATGTATCTTTTTATTGTAATTGGGGTTTTCCAAAATATGTGATAATGCTACAATTGCATGATACATTTCACCAGCTGAAGAGTACATTATTAAGCATTTCACTACTGTAATAAAAATGAAAAGGTATGAACAGAAAAGCACTGATTTTTTTAACCTATTCTCATTTTTACAAATTATTCTAATTTTCATTTGCTTCTGATTCTATATATATCCTGATTAGCAAATGTCACATGAGAGACTTTAAACTAAATGGTCTGAAAATGGGAAAAGGAGTTAAGTAAGTTCATAACGGCACCCAAAGATGTGCCAAAATACTTCTTAAACTGTTCCTGACCAACCTTATAAAAATACATGGCTAGCTATACTCACCAGCAGAAAGGCAATGATATCATCAGCTTGCTAATATATCTTCCATTTTAAGGCCACCAGCGGTCAAGCAGAATATTCAGCCTGTTGGGTTTTTTTCCATAAATAGTTATTAGCCACAGCACCAAGCAGAGTGAGGGAAGAATGTTAATATCCAGGAATGCGTTTGTGTTGCAAGGAAAGAGCAGAAACAGAAACGAAGGCTAAACACTCTTTTGTCCTTCCGCTGAGAGATCAACCTCTGGCTCACAGGGAAAGCACCATGCGTGACATCTGAGTCCCGATGAAGTTCTCAAGACTCCTGCTTTCCACTTGGTTTTATTGCTCTGAGCCCAAGACTTTTCATATGAGTTTATTATAAGAATTCAGAATTTAAAAATAAATAAATAAATAAATAAATAAAGTTTAAGGCATGCATGATAATAGTTGAGAGAACTGTCTGGAAGTTATATAGTCATTCACTGAATCTACAGAAACTTTTACATATGAAAACTTGATATTTTGGAGCTAGTCAAGACAGCTCATGATTCATGGTGGCTACCTCCTTTCTTAGACAGTGAACAAGAAAGGCTTTCTGAACTGCTATAGATTTCCTCCTTCTGAAACTGAGTGCTGCTATAGCACATGTCAAATAGGTTTCCTAATCTACAGCATTTGTGTTATATTCAAAAAAGACCAGCTGATAAAAGAGGACTACATAACATTGGGTGAGATGGCAAGAAGTAACTAATTTGCTGAGTTATTTCACAGAGAACGAGATTTTCTATGTGTCTCATTGCTCAATTTTCAATCATGATTAACTTATTTAACAAAACTGCTGAAATAATAGGCAAAAGTAAACCACATAAGCTCCTTTGATTCATTGAATCATAGATTGGTTTGAGTTGGAGAGGACCTTAAAGATTATCAAGTTCCATCACCCCTACCATGGGCAGGGACACCTCCCACTACAGCAGGTTGCTCAAAGCCCCATCCAGCCTGGCCTTAAACACTCCCAGGGATGGGGCACCCACAACTTCCCTGGGCAACCTCTTCCAGTGCCTCACCACCCTCATAGTAAAGAATTTCTTTCTGATATCTAATCTAAATCTCCCCCTTCCAATTTAAAACCATTACCCCTTCTTCTGTCACTACGCTTTCTGACAAGAAGTCCCTCTCCATCTCTCCTGTAGGCTCCCTTCAGATACTGGAAGGCTGCTATAAGGTCTCCCCAGAGCCTTCTCCAGGCTGAACAACCCCAGCTGTCTCAGCCTGTCTTCATAGGAGAGGTGCTCCATCCCTCTGATCATCTTTGTAGCCCTCCACTGGACCCGTTCCAACAGGTCCATGTCCTTTCTACGTTGAGGACTCCAGAGATACAGTACTCCAGGTGGGGTGTCAGGAGCGCAGAGTAGAATCATCTCCTGCGACCTATTGGCCACGCTTCCTTTGATGCACCCCAGGATGCAGTTGGCTTTCTGTGCTGATGGCACACACTGCTGGCTCATGTTGAGTTTCTCATCCACCATCACACCCAAGTCCTTCTCCTCAGGGCTGCTCTCCAGCCATTTTCTGCCCCACCTGTATCTGTACTTGGAATTGACACATCCCAATTGCAGGACCCTGCACTTAGCTTGGTTGAACTTCATGAGATTTGTACAAGCCCACCTTTCAAGCCTGTCCAGGTCCCTCTAGGTGGCATCACTTTCATCCAGTGTGGTGACCACGCTACACAGCTTGGTGTCATTGGCAAACTTGCTGAAAGTGCACTCTATCCCACTGTCCATGTCTCCAACAATGATGTTAAACATTGCTGGTCCCAGTACCAACCCCTGAGGAACACCACTTGTCACTGGCTGTGACTTGGACATAGAGCCATTGGTCACAACCCTTTGAGTGTGGCCATCCAGCCAGCTCCTTATCTGCCAAGTGGCCCACTTCTCAAATCCGTTACTTTCCTATTTTGAGACCAGAATGTTGTGGGGGACAGTTTCGAACACTTTGCATAAGTCCAGGTAGACGACATCTGTTGCTCTGTCCTTGTCTACTAAAGTTGTGGCAATATCATAAAATGCCACCAAATTTGTCAAGCATAATTTGCCCTCGGTAAACCATATTGGCTGTCTCCAACCACTTCCTTATTTTCCACAGGACTTAGCAGAGATTCCAGGGGATCTGCTCCATGATTTTGCCAGGCACAGAGGTGAGACTGACTGGCGTGTAGTTCCCTGGGTCTTCCTTTTTTCCCATACTGGGGTTATGTTTCCCCTTTTCCAGTCAGCGGGAACTTCACCAAGCTGCCATGACTTTTGAAATATGATGGAAAACAGCTTAGCAACTTCGTCCACCACCTCCCTCAGGACCCACGGATGGATTTCATCAGGTCCTATAGACTTATGCACCTTCAGGTTTCTTAGATGGCCTCAAACCTGATCTTCTCCTACAGTGAGGAGTTCTTCATTCTCATAGTCCTTGGTTTTGCCTCCCGTGACTTTGGCAGTGTGGTTAGAGATCTTGCCAGTGAAGACTGAGGTGAGAAAGTTGTTCAGTAACTCAGCCTTTTCCATATCCTGGATGACCAGGTTTCCCGTTTCCTTCTGGAGAGGGCCCACAACTTCCCTATTCTTGCCTTTATCCCTGACAAGGATCATCTTTCATGATCCTGGCCAGATTTAATTCTGACTGGGCTTTAGTTTACCTAATCTGGTTCCTGGCCACTTGGATTGTTTCTCTATATTCCATCCAGTTTACCCATCCTTGCTTCCTTCCTATTCATTACAGGCAGTAAAGAAAACTCACACTTTGCTCCAGCCCTATGAAAAATGACAGTGACACTAAGATGCGGCAACTGAATTCACCAAAGATCAAAGTAAAAAGAAGCAAGTATCTCACAGTGACAGAGTTTGGTGTGGCTATTTTCAAAACAATTTTCAAAGATAAGCCAAATGTTACTGCTCTTAAAAAAAAATGTGAGTCCAGTCTGCCAACTCAGTTCTGCTGAACAGTAACGGATAGGACAGGATCTTCTAGCTCACAGCAGCTAACTTCAGGAGCTTACTTCAGCACTAATGCACCTTTCTGAGTACAACTGTGCACTGGAGTATGCATCAGTGAAACCATCCATAGTTGTACCCAGCACCCCAACTTCCAAACAAGGAAACAAAAAGGACAACCAGCAGGGCTTATCTGCTCCTTCAACCAGAGATACACGCCTCGTGGTTCACAAGGAAAGAAAAACCCAAACAATGCACAGCAAACATAATTCTGCTCCCAAGGGAGTGAGTGTTGCTCCAGCAACACCATCATCTCCAGGCTCCAGCAGGTCCCTCACCAAAAGCAGACCAAAATCTCATCCCTCAGTCTGCCACCTAGGCTGTTTTGTGAAGTGACACGCACCAAAGCCTAAGAAAAATTGTGCGAAAAGTCAAACTGCATCTTTTCTAAGAGTTACTGGCATACTATGTATGAACACATAACAGGAACAGAAAAATCTATTCATGCCTCCTTTTTATGCAAACAAAACCAGTACAGATCTCTGTTACCAGTTCAAACCTCCACCCTTTTATGTACATCATCTTCAGCCATGCAGAGAAAGTTCAGCAATTATCCTTGAGTGAGGAAAAACATACGGTTCACACACATTCCTTCAACCCAATGAGAAACAGTGCTCTGCGGTGGTTACTGCACTAGGACTCAGCTGAACTAAAATCTGTATTTAACTTTTCTATGGATAGATTGTGGCATCTTGACTACTCATAATTTCTGAAAACAGAGGATATGAATACCAACTATACATTGAAATTTATAGGAACTGAACATTACACTGAAATATATAGGAGCTGAGTGTTACCACTATTCGTGTGCAGGATGCAAATCTCAAATGCTATTAATTCCATGATTCTTACCACACATCTGCATGAACACTGATTTTCATTAACATGGTGCGGAATTATATTCGCTGTCAGGGTGTGAAAGTCTCACAAGAACCATATTTTGTAACCTCTAAGTCATGCCAAAAGAGAAGAATTCTAAATGATAATTCTTCAATTCTTCATTCTGAAACTAACATCTGGCACTGCTTGCCAGTTGTTTCACAGTACAACAGTTCTCAAAATCAAAGCTATACCATAAGTCTGCTCAGGTGCAGTTGTTGGTGTAAAATATCCTGTCTGAGAATTACCTCTTACATCTTGCAATATGCTTTGATTAGGTATACTAATACTTTTAATGAATAATAATATGTTTAAAGAATTAACATATTGCATAGTATGTTAGTGTCAGTAGTCACATAATGTACAATAGCTCTGCTCCCCAGATAGTACAGTCCTGATCTGAATGTTCCTTCAAGACAAATTCAGCTGATAAAATACCTCCTCTAGGAAGAAAGTAGATAGTGCTGTCTTTCATCTGCTTCTGAAACTCCAGTCACCTTCTAGCTTGCATGGCACAAGAAAATATTTCCCAGAAAGGTTGCTGTAATATAAGAAATGAATGCTGGGAGTCTTGGAAATGTTCAAAAGGGAAATAAAAATGTAGACATCAAATTCCGCAAAGCCACAGGCTTCAGCTTAGGACTGGTCAAAAGCCCACTAAAATTAATATAAATTCACTGATTTGCTTTAAGATCTGCCTTTCATAACCATGGTGCATGTAATATGAGCACAACCACATTTTGGATTCAGTGGGATATACCCCATTTCTCTTACCAGTTCCAGGAAAGGATCAGAGGTATTACATGATGAATATGCTGCACTCAGCTGTGATTTTATTGTCCCTCTATTTCTGCTGCCTTGTGGAAACTGCAGAGAAGCTGGTTTCCATGTTAAGGAGAACAATCCCAAATTAGTAGGGGATATAGGTTAAATAACTACTATTAAATTAAATGTATATTCACAGGGCCATTGTTTCTATCTAGTCCCTTGAATATTCTGGTTCAGTAGACAACGCTAACCTCATCAGTCTGCCTTTTCAGCAATCCAAACAGAGGACATCACCAGTAGTGTAACTGGGTATATGTCACATAACTGTTCTGGGACAGCATACTCCATAAATTTAGCATATGATTCTGTATATGTTACTGGATTATTACCAAAAAATGCATTAATCACCATGACAGACACAGAGCAGCACTATTCACTGTCTCTGAATCGAGGCATCAAATAGACCCATTGCTAATTAGGATGATGACAGCGAGGTATTAAATTTAAAAACCTCTGTTTATTTCCCATGTCTTAAAATTATTCCTCTATGTCCCATCCTTTTCCTTTTCACAAATCTGCTAGTAAAACCTTAGGTGGTCTCCTCTGCAATTCTGCTAAACAGTTTCTGGTTATCAGACACATAATAACAATGATAACCAACAGAGAAGAAAGTGTCATTAAGCTATTAGAAGCTGAACACACACCGTTCAAGCACACCCGTTTATCTAGCTTTAGCTGGCTTTCCTAAGCCAGGAATTCAAAATTATACAGAGCAGAAAATGTAAATCATCAATAATGTAATACTGACCTATGCAATGCCTTGGAAAAGCTTAAGCATACATTAACATTTTCTTTATAAAAGCCCAAATCGTCCTATCCTGACATATGAATGCCTGCTTACTTTCTTCATGGTTTTCCAGAATGCATTAACCCTCTGAGATTCTTAACACCACATAGCCCTTAACGTCTCTGTCTGAAAAAATGCTCTGGTATTTTCCTGAATGTAGCTGTGCAGCCAGCAGGTTTTGACTCATAGAGGATGGGACTGAATACTAAAAAATTTGGTATTTGTTTAAAGTTCTGGGTTTTTTAAGAACTTGTAATTGTAAGAAGCATCCACCCATACTACTAGTGAATTCTTACTTGTGTTGGTAGAAGAAAAACGTGGGAAAAAGGAAAATGACCAAACAAACATGCTTCCAGAGTGATTTGTCACGGGAATTTAGTAAAATCTTGTGTAAGAAACATGCCTATCAGCATATAAAATTTCTCTGCATGATTGCCAAAAGAAGCCTGAAGATGACAAGGAACTTGACACATCCGTACCTGGAAGCTGCAGACAGAGAGACCAAGCAGCACGGGAGAGCTGGCTGGGAGATCTGAAGGCCCAAGGAGAGCAGACGTGGGCAGCAGGGCCCTGAAAACCAGATGGTATCGAGAGGTAATGAGCAAATCCAGAGAAATAGCTGAGGTGAATCTCTTTCCAGAGATAGCTCTTTGCCTGCCTCGTTGAGTAGATTAATGAGCTGATAGGTGGTGATGACTATTTTTTTTTAAAAGGCTTTATTAGGGAAAATATGGAATGTTAATTTCTTTCCTGTTTTCTGAAGTTTGAGGTTTGTGTGTTTGTCAAGTCATGCTTTGAAATGTTCTTTTATCTAAAGTGGTTATGCTTGGGGTTTTTTAGACAAAACATTTTGATAACATGCTTTGAATATGTTTCAATGACCATTTCAGAATAAACTACCACTGATATTTTCAGGAGGTGAAGTGTTGGAAAAGCCCAGCTTTTCCAACAAATATTGTTTTGCTCTCAACAAAGTCCATCCTGAAATGAAAACATATTACTTATTAAGCTTCAGAATACTCACCTAATAATTCTGGGGGTTCACAATTATTTGAGATGGTGATTGATTAGCAGAAGAAAGGGGATCCGACAGAAAAAGAAAAAAAAAAGGTGTTCATAAGTGTCAGAGGTAACTTGCAGCAGAGACTTTCTTACCTTGGGTTTATGTTCACAGAAAGAAGTCAGAGCAGAGACCTTTTCAGTCTTTTTGACCAGAGACAGCACCTATGTACAAATAAATGGCTTGTTAGCATGCACAGCATATCTTCTTCTTAGAATAGGAAGCTTTTCCCCATTTCTCCTCATGTTTGAAAATGGCCTTTTTGACCTGCCTATATTTTGCACCTTTGTTTTACTTTCCTTCATGGCTGTATAAAAAAAAAAGAATTATAAACTAGCTACATCTATAATTTCATTGATGTTATTTTACAAGGCAATATTGAATTAACTGCAGCCTGACAAAAAGACATAACAGGAGAAAAAAGAATTTCTCTGCCTTAAGTTAACTTAATATACAATTACAACAACATAGTGAGGAAGAAACAGTGCTTTACAATGAAAGCATTCAAATAGTTAAAATAACGATGCATAAATTTCTGCATGAAGAAACTAAAACCCTTCACAGGTAATCTTGAGCCCAAGCTATGAGTACAAGTCAGATAAGTAAGAATATCCACTGCCAGGATACTAATTAACAAGGGAAGTTCCGTTTTAAAAGAGCCACAAGAAGAAAAACATTAATAGCTCTTAATGCTTCTCACAGCAATGAAACAGCCACTTAAATGGAAAATCAAAATTTAAAAAACAAATGGAGTGTAACTTCAATTAAGGATTTGTTTTTCAAAGGCATTCATCTACATTGTACGACTGTTAGACTTCAGTCCCTGCAGTGCAACATGTTCATATTTGAGCTCAAATTTTAGGGAGTACATGATGTTTTGATTGGAAACTGGATATAAGGAGACTCCTTCAAACAATAACCAAAATAAAGACATTGACATGAGGAATTTGTCTGTGGTTTCACATGTAGCCCAGGCAGTCGCGCAGCTCACTGACCAAGGCGGGGTTGCTGCTTTTCTCCCTCCAAATTTCCCTGCTACTGCCTCAGCCCCAGTCTTGCCCCCATCACTGCCTGCCCTGCTGCTCCTTCTCACCACTGCCATGACTCACCAGAAGGCAGAAACAAATGCAAGATTTCTACTTTAGTCTTCGGTTGTATGGTTTAGGTTTTTTTCTTTTGCCTATTTTCGGGCTATGAGTTAAATCCACTAACAGAATGGTTCAGCAAGTACCAGAAGCAGCACAAGGGCAGACCTGGGAGCACTGGCCAAGGTGTGGAAAAGGTGCTCCTGCTCCCTAGCTTGACACCAAGCTCTGTCCACTGAGGTCAACAGGGAGGTTCTCAGTGACTCTAACAGCTGCTTCTTGGTCCCACATTTGCAGTGAGGAGAACAGATTGGTATCATAGAATGGTCCAGGCCAGAAGGGACCTCTAGAGTCATCTAGTCTGACCTCCCTGCAATCAGCAGGGACACCCCCAACTCGACCGGGTTGCCCAGGGCCTCATCAAGCCTCACCTTGAATATCCCCAGGGAAGGGGCCTCAACCACCTCCCTGGGCAACCTGTTCCAGTGTTCCATCACCCTCATAGTAAAGTACCTATTCCTAATATCCAATCTAAATCTGCTCTTTTCCAGCTTGAAGCCATTGCCCCTCATTCTGTCACTACAGGACTTTGTCAACCAACCCTCCCCAGCCTTCCTGTAGGCCCCCTTCAGGTACTGGAAGGCTGCTGTGAGGTCTCCCTGGAGCCTCCTCTTCTCCAGGCTGAACAACCCCAGCTCCCTCAGCCTGTCCTCATAGCAAAGATGCTCTAATCCCCTGATCATTTTTGTGGCCCTCCTCTGGACCCGCTCCATCAGGTCCATGTCCTTCCTCTCTTGAGGGCTCCAGACCTGCACACAGTACTCCAGATGAGGTCTCACCAGAGCAAAGTGGCAAAATCACCTCTTTGGATCTGCTGGCAATGCACCTTTTGATGCAGTCAAGGATGCGAAGCCCATCTTCACTCTACATGTCCACACCTACATAGGTAACTGTACCTGGCAGCTAGTCTCCTCTTTGGTGATACACTGTACATTGGGAAGCAATGGAGCTTGTACCAAGTTTATTGTAAGGAATAGTCTATTGAGAGTCACAACAAGCCTCGTATCCTCCTCCTACCCACAACAGTATTTAACTAGATAACTGATCCTATGAGTCTTTTAGCTCATTCCCTGGTTGCCCCAAGGGCCAGGTAAAGACTTTGAGATAAATTAGGAGTTTGGCTGCTTTCAGTTACACCAGAGCATCCCAGACAAAACCAGACCCATCCTTCAATTCATGGAGAATTTCAAGTTGCAGAAGGTTAATTACAGACAGCAGCAAGGTGAGAACGAAGAGCAGCGGCACCCGTCAATCCATGAGTTGTGCTGGATTTACAAAGAGGTTCTGTACTCAATTAATGCTCTTGCCTTTGGCACACAGAACAAGTTTGCTAAAGAGCAGAAAAAAACTGAGTAATACAAAGCTGCACACTGCAGCATTTTATTTGTTTTTTCACATTGAATGGAGGACCGAATCAGTTATGCTAGTGTAGATCTAATAGCACATTTGTTATAATGGCTGTTTCTATCCTAAATGTTTTACATAAAACTCACAACTTGGATATCGTAGTATGCAAAAAAAAAAAAGTGAGAAATTCTTTCTCTGCTCTTGAGAAATCTTGGTCTAATCAGATTGTTCATTTTTCTGTCTACATGCTGAGCTGGAACGACCTGCTCTTGGTTAGAATAAAAGATATCAGAAGTATCCATTCTGCTGTTTATGAAAGTGCTCAGGGACAAATATGTTCTAATCACTAATTTGTTACATTAAAGTAGCAGGGACTTCACTTCAGTCAGATGTCTCATAGTTACTTGTAAAGCTCAGGATACTGAAGGACATACATATGTGCCCATTGGTTTAAATAATCATTGGGCTGGTGAAGGGGAACCTCCACCAAAAGAGTGATGTATATTAATTACATCAGTGTTTATATAGTATAGATCCCAAAGTTCACGGTTTCTTTTCCTTATTTTGCTTTGTATGGTATTTACACTACCAAGACAGTAACTAACAAAACCAGCTTCCATTCCTGCTTTCTCTTTCAAAGGTCTATACAAATATTTTCTGCATGTGAAAAAAAGTCTGCCTGCGGTAGCCTTTAACCCCAGCCTCCACGGCTCCCTGCAGTCAGGGAAGGAAAAGATAGGACAACGAATACATGGCATGTACCTATCCCAAAGCTTCTGGGCAGCCACATTTACCAACCACAGCAATCAACTCTAATATCAGATTTGTCTGAAGACCTCCACTAATGTGCTGCTTTTATTACAGACAGACAACATACTACAAATATTGACAAATATTAATGTAAACTTCACACACACACACACACACATATGTCCCTCTTTGCATGCAACTATGAAAAGCCTAGAGGGAATAAAGTGCTTCAGGCACAGAAAAAGCCTGGCTGAGCCAAGAAGAGAGTCTACACTGTAGCTGCCATTTGACTGCTCAACATCCCAAGCCCTTCTTCCAAATCCCATTGCTAATACTATCTGAGTATACCTGGGGTGCGAGAAGCAAGCATGGCTACTTGCATCCAACATGCATTTACAGCTGAATAGGTCAAAACCCAAACAAATAAAAATTAGTTCCATTAAATTAGTTACAGCTTTTTAAAAGTGAGTGAAAGGCTCTTTGAACAAGAGAAAGGAGGCACAAACATCCACCATAATGACTGAGGCCAAGGTTGAAAAAGAAGCATGCAGCCTAGTCTCGGTGCTCTGCTTATGTGTCCTAAAGCCCCACTTCATGCATGGACTGCCACTGAGAACTGCCTCCCCATGTGCACCCATGTTTTCCCATCCAAATGTCCTAGACATTCAATACCAAGTCATACACACTTGTGACAGTCCCTTGCCCACCCTTACCCCCCACAATGCAACACGATTTATTTTACGTGAAGTGACACAGCTTCAGAAAAGGGCTGTGAGTCACCTCACCTGCACTCCACCTCGGTACCCCCTGTCCCCTGTGGCTTATAGCTTCACCCAGCTTCAAAGCATGTTGCTCTTTCCTGAAAGAAAAATACTCCTGTGAAGACGCAACATGATAGGCACGCTTAAAAACACCCCCTAGACTGAGTGACCCAGGGACAAACACCTTGTCTGGCTATTGCATGGGACGAGGCACAGAGAGGTGCTAAACTGCTCACTCGGCACTGCACAGCAGAAAAGCTTCATGGACTGAACTGCAGTCCAGCTCTTGGTGCCATGGAGGTGCAGAAACCTGAGCACACACCTCAAGTCCCCAACTTTGGCCTCAAGCACTGACATTAGGTTCTGGGCCTTTAAAACCAGTATTTTGGAACATAAATATACAGATAGATTTTTTTATTTTTTTTTTTATCAAGATATAAATTTTCCTTAGAAGGGTTACTTTGTTCTTTTATTATCTGTACATGAACTATGCAGGGCATTTGTTTAGAATCTGTAAAAATCTGTTTCCCATAAGCAGCTTGGCATTCTGTCTTTATTAGCTACAACATTCATAGAGAAAACATTGTACTATCGAAAAGAATCATGATTACTTTAACTTTATCACACTGGGTGATTACAACTGAGATAATTAGAGGCTAATTTGAGAGGAACTGAAAGGGAAGTGGAAGCAGAGCTAAAAGTTAATCAAAGTGTGCTCATACTGAAATCAGGAGCTCACAGAGACTAATTTCTAGCTGATTTTTGTGACTCAAACAGCTCTCCTTGAAAGACATAAGAAGGAAAAAAAGTACAGAAAGAGATGGAGGAGAGGGGAGCAGTGAGCGCAGCATGGGGAAAAGTACAACTGACCTCTTGGGCTGGAGCCACCTTCCACATGTGTGAGCCTCCCGGTTCAGACCATGCACTGCTGCTCACTCCCTCCCAAAAGACCAACGCGAGTCCAGCTCCTGAATGAGCAGCCACCTATGCAGCTCCTTACAGAGCATGCTGAAATGGGCTTCGCCCACCAGTGTTTCCAGGTGGGAGCCGGTGACAGAGCTCTCCATGGAGGAGCTGTAGGGGAGACCCTGCCCTTGCCTGTGGGGATGAGTTGGAGCCAAAGTGTAGGGCAGGCAGGTGATAATTCTGCCAGTGGGCAAGTTTAAAAAACAACAATAACAACAAAAAGAAAATACAGCTCTAGCTCTGATATTAGGGGAAGCTGATCACTCTGGGGCATAGAAGGGATCACCTTTATCAGCAATGGCTGCTGGACGGCTGATCACATCCTGCAAGTTCTTTCCAGGGTTGGCAGCATGGGAGAGAACAGGGGCAACCTTTTCCAAGCTCCATCACCAAATATGTCCAGAGAGCAGGCTGCCTTACCAAGATCCTGAACCAAACTCTCACCACCACCACCACCACCACCACTCTAGGAAGAAATTAGCCCACACCATACTAGCCAGCTGTGCTGCTTCCGACATCCTTGGCAACTTAAACATCCCCTCATAGCTCAGTGGTATGGCACATACGTGCACCCCTTTGCTGACCCCAGCATAACCCATCACATTCCAGCCACGCCAGCTCCTGAAGCTTGTCTGTGCCCCTGTGAGAACACAGAGGGAACTAACCCCTGGCCTTCTTGCTGTTGAACAGACCCCTTAGAAAAGCTTGTTGGTCATATTTGCAGAAGAGTCCCCCCGCCTCTGCGGGGACTTTCTGAGGAGACGAAGGCTCTGCAGGCATAGGCAGCACAGCAGAAAGCAGCACAAGTCAACTCTAATATCAGATTTGTCTGAAGACCTCCAGTAATGTGCTGCTGTTATTACAGACAGACGACATTCTACATATATTAATGTAAACTTCACAAACACACACCCATAAGTCCCCCTTTGCATACAACTATGAAAAGCCTAGAGGGAATAAAGTGCTTCAGGCACAGAAAAAGCCTGGCTGAGCCAAGAAGAGAGTCTACACTGTAGCTGCCATTTGACTGCTCAACATCCCAAGCCCTTCTTCCAAATCCCATTGCTGATATAATCTGAGTATACCTGAGGTGCAAGAAGCACCAACCTGCATCCAACATGCATTTACAGCTGAATAGGTCAAAACCCATACAAATAAAAATTAGGAAATGGGGGATGTGGGACATTTTTTTCCACATGACTGTGCATTAAGAAATGTTTGGTATTTTTTCCCAACATGGCCCTCTCAGAAAATCCTCATAGTGGATTGTTTGCTTTGCCAGTATACCATATAATGGGTCAGTGCGTGAAATAAGCTAATACCAATCAAAGCACTCTTATGACAGCAGAAGGGAAATTTATGGTAGGGTTTTGGCCTCTATGGCAGTGCAGCTAACTGAAGAATTACAATGGAGTAAACAGTGTTTGCTATACCTGACAAGTGAATAAGGCAGCTCTTGGCTCCTGTCTGCATCCTCTGGCAATATTTCAAGGGGTCTGGATTTGGAGTATTGGTGTTCCAGGTAAGGGATGGTGTTCTGGGCTCTGCTACCTGTCATCCCAGACCCTGCCATGGGACCAGCACTCCCATCACAGACATTTTGCATATTCTCCCAACTACTGACCAAAACTCACTGAAACACAGGTTGTCCTTGTTTCCATTGTGAGGTGAGTCAACAGATGGACTTCAACAAGGCAGGAACCAGGGACTCTTTCTTTCCAGATCCAAGGCCCAGGAATCTCTCCAGAAGAAAGCCTTCCTGTGCTCGCCTGCTGTCTGCAGGTGGCACGGGATTTTGCTGACTGTTTAACTTGCCTAAAGTCAAAAATAGAGCAAGGGGATGAACTGAGACACAAGTGCTAGACACACCAACATCTGGCAACTGCCCCATCTCTGCTTCCTTGCTTCCTATTTAATAGGCCCTTTAGGGAAGTTTATTGCTGATCTATGCTAGAAAATTGCTCATATAATTGAAACATCAGTGTAATATTGTTTGCCCAGTATAACTTTTTCTTCAGGAATTTCTGGATGCAATCATCCCTTGTGACTAATAAAAACAACAGCTTAATTGCAAATATATGGTTAGAAAAGTCATTTTATGTTTAAACATAAAATGCCTGTTGTCTCAGCGTTACAGATCAAATAGACAGTCCTTCCTGGGAGCAGCCAGGAGAATTTGAGGAGCAGAAACAGGGTAGCAATGGCAGGAACTAACAATCCTTTCCTCAGGAATTTTGCTGAGTAAGCATTCCAGACCTGACCTTTCTGAGATGCTCCTAAAAGGGCCTCAGATTCATCCAAACCCTGAGGGACTAGCAATGCAAATGGTGGGCCTCCGCCAGATCCGGCTCCCAGTGGTGCCTCTGCCCTGCCACAGGGGATCCTTGTCCCCAATCCCCACTTGGCCTGAGCGGGAGCCGGGCCACAGCATGACTGCAGGAGCTGCTCAGCATTTGTCCCTCGGTTTCCAGCAGGGAAAGGCAGTTCACAGAAAAACTACCCTGTAAGGGTTTGGTCAGGCCATTTTTTATTTTGCAAACTTTTTGGATTAAATCCTTTTGATTTTATATATCTCTATGTGCATATATAAAAAATTGTACATACACAGAGACATAAAGACAAGGAGGAAAGGAGAATGAATATTGCATTTCGAATTACAGTAAAATCCCCAAATTACCTCTTTTTACCTACTTGTATTATATTAAAAAGAATAAAACTGTTTACAGTGCTGAGTTCTGAGACATAATTGCTACTGGCAAAACATGTCTGAGGCTCAACAGTTTTCAAACATGGTACATTCTGCACAACTTCACTAGAAACCAACCATAAGGTATTAATAATTACCGCTTCAAAATAACATTAAGCAACTAGACCTCAAACAATCCAAGGAAGTGGCCTAAAAATGGAAAGGTCAGATATGAAGCCTTCAGCACTAACCATGAGGTCCTGAGCTCATAAAGTGAACACATCATGTCCTTCTGTCTAGTCTACATGAAAGAGAATTCAATATGAATTGTCCACATCCAATCAAATGGAAGAGAATTCTCACATTATGTCATCAAACTGTTTACTTTTTATTAATTTAGTAAGTAGAATTCACGAATATTAAGATAGAAAAAATTAAATTAAAAACATCACGCCTCTAAATAAAATAGCTGTTCTGAGCTCCCTCCCATCTGTGAGATCGCTGGAGTTTACATCCAAAGTACAAGGATGTTTTTGCCTTACAAGCCAAGGTAAAGCTAGACTACAGGATACCTAGAAGAAACTCATATCCCATTTCTTGTGCCCATTCACAAATGGTTCCAATCTTCACAACAGAGCAAAGCAGTCTCCTAGCTCCAAACACCACAAATCCAGGGGAAGCCCACATACACTCTGAAACTTTGCAGCTTATGCTTTCCTTTAATTTATCATGCACTTGGGGTTTTGAATGATTTACTACCAATACAGCTTAACTGTACTAAAGTTGAAATCAACGTGTTACCATGTCTTGAACCAATTTTGATCTTTCGTTAGTCTTCAGACAACATCACTGTAAGCATTGGCACCAGCTTCAGCATCAGCAGAACACACATTTTGATATGTACTCTAAATTAAATATGTATGAGAGCCTGAGAACCACAATGACAATTACTGCACCTTGGAATGAGACTTGGAATATTTCGTCTGGCAGAATTCAAAAGACTTTTCAGCTGGGAGCAGCTGCAGCTTGGTTAGCACAAGAACGGATTGATTGCAATTCATAACTTGGAATATGGATTAATGCAATATTCATGGAAAAATGCGTGCACAGAGCTCCATATGGCCAATGGAGCTCTCAAAGCATTTTGCTTTAGAGAAGAATCATGTCACCAGAATGCATTTGCCTTTGCTGTGTCCAAGTTAGGGAGGAAGGAAGCTATTTTCCCTGCTTAGCTGGTATGCAGGTTGTGGAGTCTAAAACTTCCCTCATCCCTACCCAAGGAGACTGGAACAGTCCTGCTGGTTCCCGAAGAAGGTCTGGGGTTTGGCTACCTCCTTATTTGTGCCCTGCAGACTGCACAATGCATTAGCACTATCTAGAACATCTTGAAAAATCCTCTGAGATGGCTCTCAGGATCAGATTTGCTGTCCATACAGACAACAATCAGGACCTACCCATGGTCCAGGTGGACTTTCAATAGTAAAAGAGCCACCTCACAAAAACACACTCGGCAGATTTGTATAGTACCAATAAACACTTTGGTGACTGAATAAGCTATCAGACACACTCACATAGGCTCAGGCAAATGAGATGAATCCAAAGAGAGCAGGCAGACTGCAGCATTCACAGTTTTCTATCAAAGGCTGAATAGAGCATTGCAATCTCACTTACACTGAGTACCAGGGGGAGGCCAGCCAAACTCCCACACTTAGTTATTTGGCACCTTCTTTCTTCTTGCTCTGGTGCTATTGAAAATCTTAAAGTCAAGACTGAACAGTGTATCTGGCAGGTCTCAGTTGGGGAGACAAAACAGGGGGGACAAAAAGGATTTAATGCACTCTTAGCCACGTCCCCATTCTTCACACGGCTTTGTTTCAAAGAACTTCATGAAAATATTAAAAAAAATAGTGCATTTTTCCAGATCAGAGAATAGTTGAGGTCCAACTCCCCTACTCAAGCAGGACAGCCTTCCGCAAGCTACCCAGGGCCATGTCCAGTCAACTTTTGAATACCTCCAAAGCTGGAGACTCCACCACCTCTCTGGGCAACCTGTGACCCTCACTGTAGAAAAAGAGGGAGTTTTTATGTTCAGACAGCACCTCCTGCATTTCGGTTTGTGCCCTTTGCCTCCAGTCCTGTCACTGGGCACCACTGGAAAGACTTGGGCTCCATCCTCTATACACACCCTCTTCAGGTATTTGTACGCATTCATGAGATCCCCCTGAGCTTTCTCTTCTCCAAGTTGCACAGTGCCAGGTCTCTCAACTCTTCCTCACAGGACAGATGTTTCAGTCCTTTCACGATCTTCATGGCCATTTTCTGGACTCTCTTCACTGTGTCCATGTCTCTCCTGGGAGAGAGAAGGAGCCCAGAAGTGGACACAGAACTCCAGCTGTGGTCTCACCTAGTGCCGATTAGAGGGGAAGTGTCACCTCCCTTGACCTGTGGGCAATGCCTCTTCTAATGCGGCCCAGGATACCACTCACCTTCTTTGTCACAAGCACACTTTGTTGGCTCCCCAGGTCCCTCTCTGCCAAGCTGCTTTCCATGTGGGTGGCCCCTAGCATGTACCAGTGCCCGGGTTATTCCTTCCCAGGTGCAGGAATTTTTCACTTCCCCTGGCTGAATTCCACAAGGTACCTGGGAAAAAGATGTTGTGCAAAGATGCTGCTGTTGGAATGGGCAACACATTTGCTTTGCAAATTTGGATCTGTGGTAGGTTTCATGAACAGAAATCATTCATCTTCCAATGTGGTGAAATAATGCTGCTGCTGCATTAATCCAACATTTGAAGTAAATATTTTCCTGAAAAGCAATATACTTATGCAGGATGAGCTTAGAAGAAAGGCAGTGCAATTACCTGAGTTTGAATTAAGCCAGGATACTGGAGCATGACACAGGTTACCAGCCTCACCTAGGGGAGATCACAAGTAATGAGAACAATTAGAAATGCCTTTGGGAGATAAGCCTGGACCAGACAAGACTACGTCCTATTTCTTGGCAGGGGGGTGCTGCTCTGCAGCACCTGCAGCTCACACCATGCTTGCACACAAGCAAATCAGGAATCTCAGCCTTTTCGAGACATCACCCCTTGAAGACAAAGTAGCACGGTAAGAGGATAAGTGAGTTAATAACAGAAGCATGGAGACACCTAATATACTTCCCAGCACGTTTTTGTGGGGAGACAGTTAAGCAAACCACAGGCTATTTGAAAATGTGCCTGTAGTTCTCATAGTTTAATTTCTGTCAGAAGGTTTGTGCTAAAAACACTTTCAAAGACTTATTACAGGCATTATACCACCCAACTTGCAATCCCTTTTAATGACTTGACTACCCTTTACACTACCGAGGCTGTTTGTCTTTTTCCTGGATGGACTTTACTGGGTGCATGGTGTACCTTCATACTTTTTCCCTTTTTCACTGAACCTCTCTTCCTACTTCTCTCCCATTTCTGTATTTTCTGATGAAGTGCTAGCACACTGGGAGCACCCACTTGGTTCAGAAGAGGCTGTGATCTCACGTACAAATTTCCAGGAAAACCACAGTGTAGCTCAAGGAAACAGAAATGTGCTCAAAGCAGCTTGTGCAACTCGCTAGAAATCACACGAGCTATTACATGGAGGAAAGCGCAATTACTGAATGTTATCTGACTTCTGAGGATTTGGAGGTGCATGGCTCGAAGTGAAACAAAACCAGTGAAAGATCCCCCACTGATTTCAAAGGGTCAGCAATCCAGCCCTAGTGTTCAGTGTTCAAGGCTGATGTTGAAGTTCTTCTCCAGAGTTTAGAAGTGGTTTTGGGGAAAATATATCTCAAATTTTAGGACTCTTGTTTCTCCTCAGTGTTTAAGAGCTGTACGTTTGCGACCTTCAGAGAATAGCAAGCCTTCAGCCAATTTTCATGTGATGCTCCTGAAATCACACTTATTCATTTCTTTTCTGCAACATCTCTGGCTGGTAGAGGTTGTAATAACTTACCAGAGCTCTTCACTGTGCTCTTCAAGTCAATTATGTGGTTTCCTTGCATCACATCCTCTAGGGTATACTGCAATGATCTAGGATCTTGCAGGTCTGATTTGGAGAGACAAAATGATCAGACTTGATGCTAGAGTGCATTCCTGTTTGCATATCTTCTCATTCTTTGCACAGCGTTGTTTCAAAGCATTTTTAAAAACTAGGATATTTCCTAGATCCATGGATAAAAAAAAAAAAAAAAAAGGTGCCTCATCTTCTCAGGACTACTGTACAATTACAAGCATCACTTCATGCAGGAATATTTCACAAACATACAAGTTTTCTAGAGGGCAGAGTCAAAACCGCTCTCACCATCACTTAACATTATGTTACAGACAGGGCGTGCTGTCTTCTTAAAGTCCTTTCTCCTGCACTCAGGCAATTCTTTCTCCAGGAGCTCTTGAGATTTTCAACACACAACGTTGAATTCCTTCCCTCCCCTAACAGCTTGAGAGCTCTTCAGGTGGGTCAGGACTGTGTGAGGTTGTGGCAGAAGATCCAGAGGTGGTAGAAGAAGAGCCAGATATTGCTGGGAGCTCCAGAGTGAGAGCATCCATCTGATCTCCACCTGCAGCCAAGGAATGGGGAAAACCTGCACTTTCCCCAAGGGCCTAAACCTCTGCTTCATTGTCTCTTACAAAGACATATGAAGAGCCTATCTCTGTGCTTCTGACATCTGATGCAGAAAGCAAAAGGTCACCAAAACCCACCAGTATCACCCTCACACAAGGCAAAGATCGATGCAGCCTGAGGCATGCTTGCTCTCTCCCTCTTTCTCTACCACCCAGAAATTCAGCCAAATGAAAAGCAAAGCCTTCCCTCCAGGAAAACCAAACAAAAGCCATGTGTCTTGAACCCTCATTGTGTCCAGACAGGCACAAGGAGTTTGCCAGAGCAAACAAGTTCCAGAGTCAAAGGATTTCCGCTGAGAGCTCTCTGCAACCAGTCCTCCTCGTCCCGGCCCCGTGCTTCCCAGCCAGCTCTCGCTGCTCAAACCGCGGCAAAGAGGCCTCCCATTACAATGACACATTTGACAGCTCTGCCAAGAGCGCTTGGTGAGGTGCCAAAGAGAGAAGCAGTGCGCTTTCCTGAAAAAAGCAGACACGCTGAGGAGGAATACTTGAAATGCTCCTTCTAGTAAACCTGAATGGCCAAGCGCCCACACAGAAAAGTGCTTGGGTTGTCATCCCAAGGGGGAACAGAGAATGGGCTTCATGGGGCTTCTTTCTCTACAAAGCTCACCCACCCGTTCTCAATGGCGTTCAAGGCATCTGAATTGAAGAGTGACCATCTCTTTCAGGCCTACTCAGCTCAGGCCCACTTTGAAGACATTGTCTCCCTCTGAATTCCAAGCTAAGCAATGTCCTGTGTTTGTCTTGCCTCAATCTGCAGCGCTTCAGAGCCCAGTGCTCAACACGGGGCTTTTACCACATCTCCTCATTATCAAAGCAAAAGCCCAGAGCCTGGCTGTAGCTACTCCCATGGTGAGGCGTGCCACAGCCACCAAGATCTCCCAGCCCACATGGAAAAGCACCATGAGAAAATCTGAGATGCTCCAGAGAGGACACACGGTATTTTGGGCACTATAATCAGGGAAATGTCCACCATGCTGAATGACATAAGGACAGCCAGTTGACTCCAAAGCAGGTGTCACCCTGAAGTACTAACCCTGAGTAAGGGGAAAAGGATTCAGAATTAATTACACTTTTATCTGTCTAGACAGAGAGAGAAGCTACAGCCTTGTCCAGGTTTTCTTGCTGCAGAGAAAATCCAAAGGAAAAGTGAATGTGTTAGAGCCACTAGAACACTTCCCACGCCCCACAGCAAAAGGATGCTTTCCAAAGGCAGAGTTTTAAGGTACTTAAGAAGCAAAGTGGAACAAACACCCCTACATGTGTGTATGGGTGTTTGGAATGAGTGTCTGAAAGGTGTGCATCATAAGGTCTTATCTGAGGCATCGTCCTACTTCTAAACTTGTATCTTGAAAGAAGGTTTTAGTAGCATGACATAATGTATTGACTCCAGTTTTAAGACAGTTGACTTCTGTCTGGTTTACACAGCTCCCTCTGATTTTACACAAAGTCAAGCATAATGGAAGGCTCTTCTTCCATTGCTTTTATGTGTCATATTTCTTTCTGTTTCTTCTTTAAAACACATTGGCTTTTTTTATTTAATGCAGGATTGTGCATCCAGAGCCTTGCAGATGGAATGCATAATTGAACATTATACTCCACTCTTGAGAGACACACCATAAAATTAATATTTGAAGCATATTCTTGCTGATCCAGGGGAAGAGAGCAAAATAATACAAAGAAAATATTCTAAAGCAATTTGTGGCCTATCTACAGAATACTTTCCAGACATTAGCATAGAAGAGAAAGACTTAATGTTAATAAAAGGTGGGTTTTAATTCACAAGCAGCATTGCCCTGTGCTGCATTGCCTTGGGTAATTTTGCACTTAAGGTGTCAGAGTGAACAGGGTTTAGGGTGACGGGGAGAAAAGTGAGTGCGAAAAGACAACAGTCCCTATACCCCCCCTTTAACTCCCCAAAGACACACAGACACAACTGTGCAGTGGACAGAGAGTAAGAGACTGGTAGAGATCAAACCACATTGCAGATGGGACCACAGTGGGGTCAGAGTTTCACAGCATGGAGGTCCTGGCTTCATGAAAGGCATCTGAAAGGCCTCAGACAAAAGAGTATGGCTAGCATTTGATGCAGTACTATTCTAAAGCCAAACAGAAAGAAAGCAAAGAAAAAAGGTATAAACTGTATTCAGGAGAGAATCAAGGTCAGGGGAAATAGAAAGGGGATGGCCATTACTAATCAGCTACTTCAGTCATTACCATAGCCATGAAACTAAGATATGAATTTGGAGTTAAAAGTGCCTCATATGGGGCTTTTTTGCCCTGGGATATTGGTGTGAACAAAGAGATGTCAAGTCATTAAAGTTTGAGCTGATGCCAGATAGTCTCAGATTTCAGAGCTAGGATCCAGAGTTTCTATTTGTGTCCAAAACTGTTTCTAGAAGTAGAAATAATGATTTTGAACTTTATCATAGGAGCACTGATGCCTGATCTTGATACCTACTGGCATCCAAAGACATCTGAGTTTTGTATAAGCTGTGCTTTTGTGAATTGCTGGGGCTCTATTTTTCATTTTCATCAGAAGTTTTCCTTAGTTAAAATGTTGAATTCTGGTGTTTCTGGCTGCAGAAACACGTCTTTAAAAGCGTACAATAGGCAAATGACATTGTTCTGCAGTTGTAACACAGAACTTAAGATGGGAGCTCAAAAGAAATTTGCTTTTTTAACTGGGCTGACATATCTGCACTTCATTAATGGACAAGGAACAAAGAGAAGGTGCGTTATTTTATCCTCATAAATAGCTAAGATGCATAACCATGACCAGCAATTGTCAGGGCAACTAATGCTAGAAAAGGTCCAGGCAACAGGTACACCTACACGACCACATCTGCAGTTCAGATGTTTATTAGTCACAATGTGCAATTAAAAAGCTTTCTAATTGGCAAGGATTTATTCCCTCTGATCTCAGGAAGTTTATAATTGTGAGGGCCATAGACACAACACAAATGATGTCTAAGTCTCCCACCCTTCCTTAGGTATCACAGAAAGCACGTGCTGTAATGCAGAAAGCAGGGTGGCAGCGGACAAAAAGCAGGCGAGCTCACTTCTTTGGTCTACAGGAAAAAAAGAAGGACCCCCAAAATGACCAGATTAAGTGCAAAACCTAATTTCTCACATCTAGCTTTGATTACCTCCCTAACTTTGTGATTCTCTCTGGTGACTGGCATTTCTGCACCACCACCTGAAAGGCTCTTGCTCCATCCCCTGATGTGGGAGCCAGCTGGCATCCAGCCCGCCTCCTCACAGGGTGCAGGGGCTGCATCCCCACCAGCGACACAGGGCTGCAGCGGTGGCTGAGGCCACAGGTGCTCCCCATAACATGGTGCTGGCCCACACCACACGCACCTGCAGCCAGCCAACACACACACACAGAGCTGCCCACACACCGAGCTGCACCGGATGGTCACCACCACCACATTGTCTCCCTCACTCACCACATCATGCCAGCTCCAGCCACCACTGCCCGGGGAAGAAGCACTGTCTGTTGCACTGCCAGGGATGTTCTGGCAAGAAACATTTCCAGAGCACTGCACATTTGAGGAGGCACTTAAAAAGCCCAGACCTCTTTGTTTAAACTCCGATTGAAGACAGACCCATACGCTCTGAATATTATTTGTTATTGTCTTATTTAATCCCTTTTGGAAGGGCAACAATAGAGGAGTTAGAGTTCTCTATTTTTTTTTCCAAGCTAATGATGCTATTCCTCTACTTATAAGCAGAAAGCAGAGCCTACCATATATTTAACTACCAGCACAGATGGGTTACTGTGACCCACCACATTTGCTCCATTCCTGACTCACTACCAGTCACCATTAGTGATGCATCAGTCACTGACACATTACTTAGGATCGTGGGTCCTTGCCCAACTACCTGAGCTCGGTGGGTGCCTATCTGCCCTCAAGCAAAAGTGTGCCTTTCTCGATAGTTCTTGAAGAACACAAATGGTTTGGCACTGGGAAACAAGCCTCTGGGAGATTGCAGGTATCCCACTCCAAGTGCACCACCACACTAGTTTGAAATTATCACCTCCAGGCCAGCCTACAAAGGAGAACCAGGGGCAGAAATCAGTGCTTGCAAAGGGAAGGAGAAGATTATTGCCAGCCTAAGCAGGATCCAGTCATGCTGTCACTGAGGAGCACAACTCCACCAACTTCAGAGAGTCATGATGGGGTTATCAGTGATGAACAGAAGGCCTCTGTTTTTCACTGTCATCTTTCTTAAATAAAACCAACAAAAAACCATACACACCACACACCACCTCTACCCTCTCATGCTCTGTAAAAGTCTATTAAACAAGTAGGAAGATCAGCACCCTTCCACTCTCCCTTCTGCACACTGAAGCAAACTGCCCTCAGAGACAGGTTTAGTTTAGGCACAACTGCTGAGATTTTTATTTTGAAGAGACATTTGTTTTCAAGGAAGACCTGCATAACAGTCAGACTGCACCCTGAAATCAGATTTTACTCCTTTAATGGTGGGCTTGGGCATCTGGAGTGTATATGTGCAACAGCTAGCCTCCAGTTCAGCTTGTAAAAATCTTTTTGTGGGGGGTAGTGACTTTCTCAGTATTTTTCATGTTAGAATAAATTAACTTAAGTGTGCATGGAAGGTAGGAATACATACGACTGAAATGAAAAGTCAGGCTAAAAATAGCACTAAACCAATTGCATTGTTCATAGTGAGGGAAAGGAAACCTGGGGGGAAAAAAGAAATATATTTAACAGCTGTCTCAACATAATGTCAGATTTATTCAAGATTTCTAAAATGGTCTTTGACAAGCCTTGACTCATTGTGTAGGGCTGGAAAGGGTATTGAGGGTGGACTATTTCTTGTGATTTATAAGAGACCACTGTGACTAGTTTGAAAAACCTGCATACAAGTGCAGTAAATTAAAACAGAAGCCTACATAAGACTTGTACCTTACAGACAAAAGGCTTAAAGCATTCTTCAGTCTGAATCACCAGAGTGTGGTTTGCAAAGGGAAACTGGTTTCAAGAATTTCTGCTAGCCAAAAATGTATTCTCCAATATTTAGAAGAACTAATTTCTTCCATTAGCACATTTTAGAAATTAAAGCCTAAACCCGAGCAGCTGTACCATGCTTCCAAAGGCACTGCACCTGGACTCTGTATCAAAAATTGCACAAGTTTTCAGTGGCTCATTAACACTGGATCATATACTAGTCTCAGTTATCGAAAAGCTTTCATGGCACATACAGCAAGTTCTACATGAGTACAACTGAAAAAGCACTAAGGTTTGTGCATGCAGAGGAGTGGAAAATGAACCAACGTGGTTTTGATCATAGATGGACATGTTGGCCTTCCCCCAGCTCTGAGAGATAATTGCACAAATTTTCATATAAAATTTGAACGTTACCTATTCATCAACAGAACCTTGCACAGGCTGCACCATAAAGAAAACACTCCAGACATCTTCCCAGGAAGCAAGGGGGAAGTGAAAACCCCGCAGCTAGAGGTGCTCTGCATAAGAAGTATATTAGTTTCACAGATCGAAGAGAACTCAGATTGTGATCTTCCTTAAAACCCTGCTTTTCCCTCTCCCTCCAGGCAGATACTCACTTACATTCCCCTGCAGAGTCCAAGAAATTACTGAGCGGAGGTTCAGTCTGACTCCCACAGCCCTCTCCAAGCCCCATGAGTAAATCAATACAGGCAGCCCCTTTGGCTTCTACCAAATGTCTGCAGAGGTACGTGATCTACACCAAATAGTTTGGGAAAGGCATAATACCTTTCCTATGAAACTCTGCCATTGATTTTGACGGCCAGCACGGCTGGACATGTAGAAGGGCCAGTTCTCCTTAGAAGTGCAACACAGAATCTGAGATTAGGCCTGAAATCCCTAATTTTACATCATAGCTGGTGCTATCCTACTGGAGAATATACTGGGGGGAAATGGTGTCATATGAATACGTTTTGTTTCCCATTACCTTTTTCATGATGCCAGATGGTGATTTGTATAACACCCACCACAAATCATATACAGGAATTCAGGAGCCCCCCCTCCTCCCATGACACTTCCTGCAGCCTCTGCATCACCAGGCAAATACGGGGGATGAAAACCAAGCATACCTCACTGAAACTTCTACACGGAATCGTAATATTCCTTTTCAGTGATGGGGCTTTATTAGCTGGTGCTTATGGAGGAATGACCACAAATAGACAACCTGATACTCTTAAGGCCTGCAAGCAGAGCAGACCGACAGCTCTTCTTTGTATGATACAGTAGTGAATACACTTTGTATAATACTGCCAGGAAGGCAAAGGCAAATGATGGCAAATGGAGGAAAGGGAAGTTACTAAAAAAAAAGCAATTCACAATCAGGAGAGGAAGCTGAGACTTCCAGCTCCTTCACCCTCTCCTGTTACTCCGCTCACAACCAGAACATCATGTTTAGTCTTGCCCAATATGTCTATTGCTATAATATGAATTAAATATTTAAATATTTTCCTGAGCACACCTGCTCTGATTTGCCTTGCACCACTACAGTAAAAAAGATTTCCGTATTAAACCTTGGGAAAAAAGTCCCCATTCAGTATTATCATCCATGACTCCTCCCTTATGCCACAGAAACTAAGATACCACTGCCCAACTTGAGGAATTATGATTGTCTATAGCAACTTCTCCCTTTCTTTTATGTCAGCTAAAATAAAGGAGCCTGATTTTGAATTCACATACATACCCATGTAAACCCAGCTTCAAGTCAGTGCAGCTCCACCAGGGAAAAATTGCTGTAAGAGATTATAATCAGATGCAAAGTGTCTTTTATCTGCTGGACTTCCTACATATTGCTCTGAAATGATGGGTCAATTATCCCAGCGCTGTGTTCTTCCTGGGCTGAATGAGGATAGTAAGTTGAGATCTCATCAATCACTCCAGCTCCTATTGCTCCTGTGGAGAGAATTGTTATGGCAACAGGAGGGTGAAACTCAGGTTTACAGTAACTGAACAGATGGATTCCAAAAGTCTGGGACGGTCTTGCAATGGAAAAGCTGATGAATTACAGAAGAAAAACATATGTCACTTATTTAACCTTCTGATTTTCTTTGATTCATTGCTAGGACAAGCAAACAAATCTTAAGAGAAAAAAAAAAATGGAAAGAATGAAAAAAATAAGTGAACAGTAACGTGACTATAGTTTCTATATTTCGTGCACACTGACTGCCCCCTGACCTTGCTGACTCAAGAACCTAGATTTTACCCTGATTCCTTACAGGGATGGGGGTTACATAGTCACAGAGAACGCATCTCCACTTCCTCCCCCTATTTTGTTTTTCCTGCTGGTGAATTGCATTAGCATTTGACAGAAGGGTAGCAGCCAAAGAGACTACATTTCTGCATGAAGACTGGCAGCTAAGCAGGGCACAGAAACCCAAAGCAGTGCTAACAGCAGCTGCAGGAGCCTCCACACAGCAGTCTCTTCCTTCTGGGGCAGAGGGAGGGCAGGGGAGATGGGAGGCGATGTGCAATTAAAGGAGGTGGGATTACTGCAGGGGACGCTTGGTAGGAAAGCCGGTTACACCACTCAGGAACAGATCTCCGTGCATGTCTGTATTAAAAATTAAAATGCATTTCTCCACCCCACTCCCTTTTCCCCGAAACAGAAGAGAAACAATGGTGGAGGTGGAGGTGCATTGCAATGAAGACAAGTATGCGTGCCCTCTGGCTGTGTCAAATGGGAAGAAAACAACTTCTGCATTCAACCTTTCCTCTGTGTGTGCATGAACATACACGCACACAGCCAGGACACATACACGCCCACACAACCAGAATACATGTGTATGCAACACAGCACACACACACCTATGTTCACACACACAGGGGAACCATTAAACACAGGAATTATTGCAAGTATATCCATGCACATACACGCAGACAAAACTCGGGATTTCCAGCAAAGCTTGAGCAATTCAGTGTAATAAAAAAGAGCTCCTTGCAGGAAAGCGCTTAACAAATGGCAGACTGTGTCCAAAGGGTGCCATTACCAAGGGAGCTGAGGGATTTAGCTGGAGCACGCGTAATGAACAAATGGCCTGAGGGTTTGTTAGGGTAAGGACTGGATTCAGCACAATCAGAAGGCTTCATCTCCTCCGAAGCCCTACACATTACAACACCACAGCAGATGAAGCTGCAGTATTTTTCCATACTTTAAAAGAATTTTTTTTGTGAGCAGAACTTAGTTTCTGAAAACTGTTGTACCCTCCCAGTATTTCCAAAGTCAAGTTCTCCTCTCAGGCCCATGAACATTAAAAAAAACCAAACCTTGAATTAATGCCTTTCATTTGAATTTAATTTCATTATTAATGAATGTGTGTAATTGTACTTGTAGCAGTTCACCTTCTAATATAACGACCAGGGAAAATTGAAAAATCTAACAGGATTCCACAACAACTTGTTCTTCTAAATGGCCACTATAGAAAAATGATGGCTCTGACACTGGCTACCTTCTAGAAATCATCTTTTCACTTTCCCCTATAGCCAATAATTTGAAGTATTTGCAACTCTTCTTGCCTTGAATATATTATTTACAGCATGTTTTCTTTCTGGAAACTCAGATTTCTCCTTGACTCCAGCTCATATATCACTTTTGTGTCGAACTCTGACCTCATCTCTATTTACATTCCCTACTTTGATGGAGCAGCTATTTCTGATTACACACGGGCAAAATAAATCATAGCAAATTGGAATTCCAAGGTAAAGAACATTTCATGTTTCATCATGTTGTTGTTACGAGACAGTCAGGCTTTTAGCTTGGTTGCTTTATTTTTACCAGGGGATGCTCAGCGTTATGTTTTATGCGCTCTCACAATACGAGTCCATGTACTTATGGCATTCCAAAACCTCAAAACCCACAGCCAATTATACTGCTCAAGAACGGTGACTCTAGATGTCTAACAAACAGTTTCTCTTGAGGTACTGCAGGCTCCATCTGTCCCATGCAGCCAGACTCCTTGTGGCTTTAAAAATGCACTGCCTCACAAAATCATGAGGTTGGAAGAGAACTCCAGAGGTCACCTTGTCCAGTTCCCCTGCTCAAGCATCAAGCAGGGCCACCTAAAGCAAGCTGCCCAGGACTGTATCCAGTCAAGTTTTGAATAACTCTAAAGATGGAGACTTCACCACCTCTCTGGGCAATGTCTGCTCCTCACAGTAGAAAAAGTTTATTCTTATGTTCATACGGCACCTTCTGTGTTTCAGTTTGTGCCCATTGCCTCTGATCCTGTCACTCGGCACCACTGGAAAAAGCCTGGCTCCATCTTCTATGAACCCTCTCTTCATCTATTTGTACACATTGATGAGATCCTCCAAGGGTTTCTCTTCTCCAATCCCAGCTTGCTCAGCCCTTCCTCATAGGAGAAATGCTTCAGTCCTTTCATCATCTTCATGGCCCTTCGTTGGAGTGTCTCAGGTACCTCCATGTCTCTCTCACACCAGGGAGCCCAGAACTGGACACAGCACTCCAGCTACAGCCTCCGTACTGCTGAGTAGAGCAGAAGGATCACCTCCCTTGACAAACAGGTCACCAGCAGGCAATAATCCTAATACTACTAATACGAGAATTTGTTAGCCTTCCTTGCATTGCTGGCTCAGTCACCTCACCTTGGTACCTGCCAGGAGCCCCAGGTCTGCCAAGCTGCTTTCCAGATGGTCAGTCCCCAGTATGCACTGATCATAGAATCATAGAATGGTTAGAGTTGGAAGGGACCCTAAAGATCACCAAGTTCCAAGCCCCCTGCCATGGGCAGGGACACCTCCCACTAGACTAGGTTGCTCAAAGCCCCATCCAGCCTGGCCTTAAACACCTCCAGGGATGGGGTATCCACAACTTGCCTGGGCAACCTGTTCCAGTGCCTCACCACCCTCACAGTAAAGAATTTCTTTCTAGTATCTAATCTAAATCTCCCCTTTCCAATTTAAAACCATTAACCCTTGTCCTGTCACTACACTTCCTGACAAATAGTCCCTCTCCAGCTCTTTTGTAGGCTCCTTTAAGATATTGGAAGGCTGCTATAAGGCCTTCTCTTCTCCAGGCTGAACAACCCCAGCTCTCTCAGCCAGTGTTCGTAGGAGACGTGCTCCATCCCTCTGATCATCTTCATGGCCTTCGCTGGACCCATTCCAACAGTTCCATGACTTTTCTATATTGAGGATTCCAGGGCTGGACATAGTACTCCAGGCGGGGTCTCACAAGCACAGAGTAGAGGGATAGAATCATCTCCTGCAACCTGTTGGTCACGCTTCTGTAGATGCAGCCCTGGTGCCTGGCATTATTCCTCCTCAGGCACAGAACTCTGTATTTTGCTTTCCTGAACTTCATGAGATTCTTATGGCCCATTTCTCCATGTTATTGCTGTCCATTTCAATGACAGTACAACCATCTGGTCTATGAACCACTCCTCCCAGTTTTGTACCACCTGAGGTGATGACATACTTTATTTCAAACTTTCTAATGGTGCAGTCTGTCTCAGTGTCCACATCATTAAGGAAGAGGTTAAACAGAGCTGGCCCCAGCAAAGACCAAGCTGAAGAAGGCATTGGGTACCTCAGGCATCTGTGTCCTTTGTCACCAAGTCCTCTGCCTCATTCAGCTGCAAAGCTCTTGTCTTCCCCTCTAATGTTGATGTACCTGTAGAAGCCCTTCTTGTTACCCTTCCTGTCCCTTGTCAGATTCAACTGTAGGTGGGCTTTGGATTTCCTAACCCCATGACTACATGCTTGGACAGCACCACTATGTGCCTCCTGGGTCATCTGTCTCTGTTTCTACCTCCTGTATGCTGCCTTTTAAGAAGCCACTCATTTTCCAATGCAAGCCTCCTGCTCATTTTGCTTGACTTCCTGCTCATTGGGAAGGACCATTCTTGAGTTTGGAGAAGGTGGCCTTGGAAAAAAAAAAACACAGCTCTCCTGGACTGCTCTTCTCTCTAGGGTCATATCCCATGGGATTCTCCCAAGCAAGTTCCTAACCAGGCCCAAGTTTTCTTTCATGAAGTCCAGGGCCATGGTCCTGCTATTTGTCCTTCCTTCCTCTAAGGATCCTCAACTCCACTATCTCACAGTCACCACAACCAAAGCTGCCCCTAACCTAAATGTTGCCAGCCAGCCCATCCTTCTTTACAACTATAAGGTCCAGAAAAGCACCTCCCATCATTGGCTTCTTGATCACCTGCATCAGAATATTACTGTCAATGAACTCCAGAAACTTCCTACAATTGCTTGTGTCCTGCTGTGTTGTCTCTTCAGCAGATACCGAGGTGGTTGAAGTTGCTCAAGAGGACCAGGGTCTGGGAACATGAGGTTTCTTCCAGATGTCTTATTCTTGATCAGAGGGTCACTGTTAAAAAATATTATTTACTTTACACTAGTTTGTAGTTTGTAATATTTCCACAAGTGTTTCTGTGCAATGTTCCTTCACTGAAATATGAAAGAAATAAAACCTAATGCAGGAGATACCTTACCTATGTTTAGTCAAGCCCATTCTCCTTTGTCTGTCCATTTCTTCCATGGGACTAGCAATTTGCAAAGGTCACCCAATAATTATGAATACATTGTCCTGAAATCAACATATGGTGAGTCACAATTTGGCATATACAAACTTACACTTTCAAAACTAGTGCTTCATTTATGGTTGCCTGGCTTGAAGACATTTCCAGCTTATGCTCCCAGCCACCATGAGGACTGCAGTGTATAGTCTGTTCCTCAAAAGGAATATGCTTGTAAATAATAAATGGCATCACACATAATGAACTAGCAAGGTAGGGAAGGGAATAACTTAAAAAACAGTCCTCATCTGGTACCCACGAGTGGGAAAAATCTGTACCTTGCTAATGTCCCAGCCACTGTGACACAAGAAGTCAGGCCTTTTTTAGATTCACGTAAATCTAACCCAAAGAGTAACACAAAGCTACACTTTTTTATCACCTCCAATTTAAGCATGAGCAAAAGGGTAACGTAACTGATGAGGATCAAGAAAGTAACTGATATACAGCCTCTTCTCATCATCTGCAATACCAACAGCATGGTGTTACCACTGAAAGACCCAGGTTCAAATATGCTATGGTGTGAATGTTCCTAAAATAGTTCCTCAAAATAGAGCTGTATAGTCAGAATTTGTCCCCTCTTTATGAATTAGGTACTTCATACGCAAAAATCTTAGTATGGTTAAAATTTATGAACTGTAAGCAACAAGGTGCATATTTCCCTCACAGGCAGAAGACATAATGTCCTAGAAGGGCATGACTGAGGGGTTTTGCTTTATCTATGAAGTTTGTCCAGCCAAACCTGAACCTTGCTTAGACTGGTGACCGGGCTGAGTGTCCTTGCATGCTGGGCAAAATAACAACAATGGAGCTCAGTGATGCAAGAGGCTCAAAGAGTCTTGAGGCGCCACATGGGTATTAGTGAATTGTCTAACAATCTCATAATCCCATTTACTAGAAAACAAAACACATACAGAGAAATGCAATGATTTGTTCACAATCACACCGAATTAAGCAAAGTTGAAAACAGAAGGCAGTTTTTTCCCATCCCTGTCTCTCTCTCATAGAGCCACCCTTCTGCTTTCCCAGAAGGCAGCAAGTTGAAGAGGGAGCATATGCACACATTGCTGTAAAGCAGAGAAAAGTAGCTGGAAATTGACACCGTTAAATCAGTGCAATCTCATCTGCTTAACGTATGAGGCAACATATGAAGGGAAACCTTAAGAAACTGCTCAATAGTCATCATTCTCCATAATCAAATAGCCAAAGGAAAATCTTCTCCTCGAGCGTAAGTATTCACAGACATATTGCAGATACAGTTAACAATGTCAATAGGCCTTCCACAACTATAAATAGATCAGAGATGCCAGATGCTTTTCTCTATTCTTCACAAAATCAACAGGTCTCGGAAAAAAAAAACCAACACCAAAATACAGAGACATATCCCCAAAATAACAACAGGCGTCTCAAATAGGTGGCTATGGCTATAGGCACAGCTGCACATTGCATAACATTACAGAATTAAAGCTGTTACCTGCACACATTCTAAATGCATAGCCAGCATTAATGACACAGACCATCTAGGAAGGATTAAGGATTAGTTATCATTTCAACCCAATGAAAGAAGATCTATATTTCTCTTTTAGACACGTAATTCACAGGAGAATCGGGCTTGCCAACACTCTGAAAAAATAATCTTTCAGAATTCTTGCAAACCCACTGTGTTATGATTTCATCTCATGAAATACAACACCTTTACATTAAACCTCATAAAACTAAATCCTGCTGGATCTCTTCCAGGCTCGGAGAATAAACAGCTATATCAGTAATGCCTAGAACAGTAAAATCTGGCTCACTGTCATATGGCATGTTCCCATTTACAGAGGAGAGCAGGTCTGCAAACAGCTAATTCACTTTGCTATTACAAAATCCTCACATATAATGAATTTCTCACATAATTGGTCTAAGAAATACTTCAAGGGGAAAAAAGAATGCTTTGAACACCATAATATATATTTATTTCTACTAGGTTGGGGTTTTTTTGTTTTTTTTTTTTCACCTATTCCCTCCCTTCCCCTTAATGAAATACGTGCTGCAGAACTGCTCTGGTTTTTAGTGAGAAGGAGCGAGTTTAGTTGTGTCTGGAACTCTGGTAGATAGCAAGGGGGGGAAATTTGTTGTCCTAACAGTTCAAAAGCACAGACGGTTATATCCAACGAGATTACTTTTTAAAGCCCGATTATTTTCCCTTTGCAGTCGGAGAAGCTACGCAGATTCCTTTCAGTCTTGCCAGTCCCACTCAGAGCACAAGTAAGAAGGATGTTAAAATAACTGCTACAAGTACAATTACACCAGGCAACACAGATATAATGCAAAAGCTCTCCTCAGGAACTCTGGGCCTTAGACATGGAGACCAGTGTATAGCCAAAGAATAAAAGCATTTTTCTATGCAAAGTGGACTCTTCCCTCTCCCCCATGTACAGCTATGCCTTAATCCCCAAATCTGGGCAGAGACTGGCATGTCTTCATGAGAGAACTGCAGTTACAGACCCCAGCATGCAGACGTCAGGCATTCCTGACATCCTTCTGATCATTTAGAGGGCTAATTACATCTCAGGTGAACCAAAACCAGATCATCTTCAGTGCCACAGCACATTCGGTGCAAGCACGGCAGCCAAGGCTGACATTAACCAATACCACCCCTCACTGGGGCCTGAATTCCCCTGAGGTTCCCCTCTTCATTTTTGACATTTTGACCACAGATTTTAGTAGCCATGTTTGGAAGATGATATTTCTATAGTAAAAAGGGGAGGTTAGCGGTGCCATAAACCGTCCACAGCCAGTGACACAAAGCAGAAGGAGGAATCCTGAATTGCACAGGGAGGGGGCCACTGGGGAAGGGACAAAAGTTCCCTGGGAACTGTCAGGATGTCCTTTTTGAACTAGGCAGAGGAGAAACGTACCCGTTAAGATGGTCAATTAGATGCTGTAACAGCAGGACAAGGTCGCTGACCCTGTCACTGGAAATAATTAGGAGAGGATGTGCACTTGGAGCAAAGTAGATTGTGCCTGCAGGCTCCCCATCAGGCAGAGGACCATGCAGGACACCTTCACCACCCTGGGGACATCACATGCCTTGTATTTCCCTGGGGTGGGGAAGGCTGATACCCTAGGAAGGCTCGCTGTGAATTTGGGGCTATCCTGACCAGCAAGTGACTTTTGTCAGAAAATTGCTGTGTACATAGGGTCTCAGCATGTACAAAATCTCGGAGCCAGGAGGAGGGAAAGGCAGCTGTTTGCACGCTTGGCCACATTAAGATGCTCTAACTCTCAAACTGGCTAATGACCCGACCCCAGAATTAGCTGCTTTTATTAAGGGCACACCCCAGCTGACTGTGCAACACAGCACCAGGTGAAATCCAAATGCTCACAGAGGCATATTGACCTTAGGGGAAGAAAGGAAAAAAGAACAAAACACAGGTGACAATACGGGGTTAAGGGGAAACTGATCTCACCTAATATTACTGTTCTTACAGGTTTATTCTGATCTTTAAAGCATCTTTTTCAATACAACTTGTGCCGAACAAGGTTTGTTCATCTTTTTCAGTGTGAACACTTGCAGGCTCCAATTATATAACTCTATATATTATTAAATAGAAAAAGATACATGTCTGTAAACCACAGTGCCTTCATTTTCAGTGTTTATGTAACTCCTCAAAACAACATCATTTCACTATTTACTCATAGAAATAAATATTAATTCTGACCCTAACACACTCTCTGCTACAACTTTCCTTACAGGGACTAAACAAACCTTGTTTGTCCCAAAACCCTACAGGGAAAAAAATATTACCCAAGGAAACTGGAGAATTACATTCTCATCTTCTTTTCCAAACATGAATCTGAATTTTCCTTGTAGGCAGCCAATCAAGCCAGCTGCATATTAATTGGGAACATGGGTCACAAGACACTCAATTCCCTCAAAATTAGCCATTTCATCCAGACCAGAAGACCAAGCATCAATGGCTTGGAACCCAAGGTCAGATCTGTTGGTTAGGCTTAATTCACTGACAAGTTTCAGCCTGTAGCACTTTCGTATCACGTAAAAACCACCCAGGAGTATCTGAATAAAGGTCCACAATACAACCAGCAAGCCAGCTTTCTGTCTAGCAAAGCTGCTGCTCTAGCACATCACAGTCCCTCAAGAAAGAAATTAAGATAATGAGGTAGGAGAAAACCACAAAAATCCTTTTTCCTGATATCTATGTCACTCATCCTTTGCTGCAGTATAAATGCAATGCACGAACAGCCCTGTTAACTTGCAGAGAAGTGCCCCTTTGGTCAACAGCAGGACTTGTACCCCCACAAAGCCATGATGAGCTTTGGAGTGGGACAGCAGCCTCTTTTTTCTGCAGACAAAAAAGTTAAGCTGGTGCACGGCCAGGCATTACAACGTTCTTCAGCGTGCTGTTCCCCTGCCTTACCCACATCCTTTCCCAGCTACTGCCTCAGCCATGACAGTTCGTGGTTCAGCTCACAAAATCTTGGGGCAGAGTCATCACGTCTGGTGGAGTGCCGAGCCCTGGGGCTCTGACCCAAGTGGCCTGCAGAACACAAATGCTAACTACTAGACTGAGCAGTACTACCTAGGGTTGAAACTTGATTGAACCAAGCCTCAGACTGGAAAAATGTTGTGAGGAAATCCATGTTTGGGAAGAGGGAGGCTGAGATGGTTTAGTCACACAGACAACACAGAGCTGAGACTATGAAAAGAATACAAACAAATTAATAAGTAAAGGTATGTAAAAAGCAATAAATAACCAGGTGGTTCTAAAACATCTCCCTGTCTATGTTACATGCAAGCATTTGCATGCACTGAGAAAAAAGATGTACATGTGGGGAAGAAGACTGGGTTTAACATGGGTTTTGGACAGGGGTTTCTTTACGAGGGTCCCCAGGTTTACTTTTGTGTGTCAAGTTCAGGAAGGTAAAATTGTAAATTTCTAGTTTGAAAGCAGGAGAGTAATAGAGGAAGGAAATGATGTGAGATGATGACCAGAAGCTGGAATATATTCCTTGCTGATGACTACATATTTAAGTAACTGTTGTTGCTGCTTCTTTCAGTCATTTCTGAACTTCCCAAAAACTGCAGATGTCATACCATCATAAGCCATGTCACCCAAACTGCCTCTGGGTCAGCTTCTTCAGAACTTGCCTCAAACATATGGATGTTTTTAATATTTGGAAATACCAACTTTATAGTCTGTAAATACATTTTAACTACTGATTATGTGCCTACTAGGTTGATTATTTAAATCACTTTATAATTTAGCTCCAATACAATACTGAGACTAATTTGTTGATTTGATCATCATGTAAGATTGATCTGATAGTTTCATTGCTTTATTTTAAATCAGGTTTAATAAAGTTTTAAATAGCCTAACTTTAGGCAACAGGTTCTCTTGATTTCACATTTTAAAAAATGTTTCACTACAAAATATTATTTTAAAATAATTTTTCTCAACAAGTTACTCATGTCCAAACCTTGAGGCCATTAGATCTGCAAAACTGACCATTCCCCTAAAAGTAGCAATTGGCTCCGAAAATGAGTTTCTATCCCCACACTCTCTTTCACACCCATTGTAGTCGTTTTCTCTGTTAAGCACTGCAGCAGCAGAGAGGTGGCTATTTGTTGCCAACACATTAGCAGAGCTACATCACCCCAGCATGTAGACCCACACCAAAGCCCAGCCACACGCCCATAGCTTTGGCCACTCATCAGGGGAAGTACTACGGCAGATGGCTGACGCCTGCCTCATTTGGGGAGTAAAATTTGGAGCCAGACCCCTCATGACCGGCAACAACAGCAAAACTCCCTCTGTGGCCAACGATGGCAGCATTCCTGCCCTGCACTGCCCTTCCCAGGCGGAGGCAGCAATTCTTCCTTCTTCCACTCGGCAGCATCTGTGTCCTACCCAGAGCCCAAACCCCTGGGCATAAGCACCCTGTACGGCTCACACAGCAGCGCTCTGCTCTCTGCTCGAGGTGCTAGCTGCCACCAGTCTGCAGATAACAGCTGGGGAGAAGAAAGGAAAGATATACTTACACATTATAACATTTTAAATAAAATACACTAGGAACACCAGGTACCGTGCAATTGCAGTCCTCTAGGGCATGGTCTCGGTTATCTTTAATTGTCATCCTGCACTTAGATTAGGCAGATAATAAAGGGAGCCATAATTGCAAACAGACATTCTGCATGAGCAAAAATGCTCGCCATGGCAAAAACCGTAGCCAGATATAGATGTACGTCAGATAAATTTGAAGGATCGTAACTTGCTAAAACACTAGCATGCAAATAAATCTAGATTTGTATACATACATATATATTTATGTGTGCATAATGCAGCATCCAAGTACCTATATTTACCATTTAATATAAGGAAAGTACAACGCAACATTAAAAAGCAAGGACTTGGAATAATATTTAATAATGTAATTTAATAATGTAAAACACTCTCAGTCTGAAAAACTTGCCTGAAAATTTTAAAATACTAAATGCGGAGAAATTATTGAGGATATGACCACTAAAATCATTTTTTTTTAAAACTAGGAAACTCCTTGTGACTTGGTTTTGTTTCCATTTGAAAGTAATCAGTCCCGGTTTGATCTTTCCCCTTCATGACATCAAGCCCTGATTAAAGGTGGGCTAGAGTTTCAGTCCCCAAACGCAGCATTTCTGCAGAAAACCGGCAGCGAGCAGAAACAGCGCGTAGGAAGATCGACACCCAGTGTCACTGGGCAAAGGAAAAAACCGACGTGGTGTGCACAGGCGCCACCAAGAGGTTCTTCTACCATAGACCAAAGATGACTTTTCCCCCCAGAGGAGCAGCACCCTGTGCCGCTGGGGCACAGCTCAGCACCCTGCGAGCTGGAGACACTCGCTCGCACCCGGCATCTGCTGCTGCGTTTCAGGGCGTGTTGCAAATGGAAAGTGAAAAAATAAAATTATAAATGACTTTTTTAGGGTTCCTTTCAGATCAGGCAGGGGGAAGGAAGATATATCTACAGCACATGCAGTTTTTGACAACAGAGCTTTTAAATGTTGCGGTAACAGAAAACAAGACCTCTGCCCAGTCCCGGATCTGGAAAATGTTAAATTCCACCTTATCAGCCACTGAAACAGAGTCAGGAGGGATCTGTTGCTGAGCTGCCTCCCACCAAAACCTGTGTGATCCTATTTTTTCTCCCAGTCAAATTCAATTGCAAGATTCAAATTGTAGTAATACTTTGGTAGTGTGATGCTGGAGCCCGTTTTTAAAGGTAAGCAGACATTTTCATAAGACTATTTTCATCATGGGGAGAAAGCCAGTATTGTCCCAATCACTGCCATTTTATGGGCTGAAGAGAATGAGCTAAGAAGCCAGAGCTTTCTCATTCCTCTTCAATAGTACTAACCAAAGGGTGATTCCTCAAGCCCCAAGTTTATGCTTACCAAGCCCCTGAGAGGTCACCTATCCCTTATCCGCGTGGCCTGGCTACTCACACCAGCGAGCGGCCAGTGCAGCTGACCTTCCTTCAGGGGTGAAAGCAGCACCTACCTACCTGCTTGAAAAAGGTGGGTGCTTTGTGCTGGGTAAGGCTTGGCTGCCCTCCATGGATGCATGCCTCCCTCCACAAATCTCTCTGTGTGGCTGATAACCTATGCCAGTCTTCTCATCTTCTACAGTGGGAAACCAACCATGGGCTGCCCAGGGGCTAAAAGCTGAGAGTTTTCTACAGGAAGGGGAGGGAGGTGTGACACAGCCTTGAGTCAAGCCTCCCAGGTTACCTGGGGGAGGAAGGACTGGGGCTGGGGTCTTTTTTTTCCCAGGCAGCTCATTCTCTCACCTAACTCCCAAGACTTAAGGTGATTTAAGCACTTAAAGATTAAAGGCATTTTAACAGCTTATATTGCTTTAAGCATCTAATGTGGTTTAAATGCTTATGCTACTTTTAGGGGTTTAAAGTGGCTTAACTTTCCATGTCACTTGATGAATTTACAGAAGCTGAAAAGCCTGTGCTCCCTTTAAAACAATAAAAAAGTATCTTAAAACAGCACTGTATTTTAAGAGTGCCATCCCACTTGGCTCTCCCCCTGGTCAGACAGCGTCACTCAGGACTTTATCTGGGACGGTGCCCAAACCCTCCAGCCTCGCCACCCTTCCTGGGGTGGGGGTGCTCAGTGCCCTTACCTCGCAGCTAGGATGGATGGACGTGTGCCCTAACAGCCCAGGAAGGTAACTGTACCTGGGGCAGCCCAACACACAGCCTGGCTCCCCAGGGGCTGCCCAGACCCATCTTTCAAAGCCAGCCCCATCCATCCCAAAAGGCAATGCAAGGCCCAGGAAGGCAAAGCTGCAAGATCTCCCTCACCTCAGCAGCCACCCAACATTGCAGGGACCCACAACATCCCCCACGAAGATGGCCACACGAGTGTCTCCCCCTCCACTCCTCTTACTCCTTGAACACACTTGGCACAGACACCCAAAGCTGCTCTTCCTGCTTAGGCTTTGCTAGGCTGCTATGGTTTGAAGAATCCACAACAAGTTATTGTCATTTAGAGAATTATTCTATTACCTGATGACCCCCCTCTCACTTGGGAATGGGAATCAGGGAAAACCAAGGAAACCCAAGGGTTGAAATATACACAGATTTAAAACAGTAAGACTACGGAATTAACACTAATAACACTAAAGAAGCAATATTGATCCCAATACCAATATAAAATACACAAGGATTATACTCAGCCAATTCTACCAGCAGGAAGCCATGCAGTCCCAGTAGTGGGCAGCAAACGTCAGACACTGTGAGCACTACGGCTTCGAGAGGAAGAGATGGCCTAATGGGTCCAGCACCAGGGCAAGAAGTTCTTGAGATCACAGCCATCACAGAAGAGGAGAAACTCAGTAAACTTTCTAATTTATATTGAATGTGACGTCGTTCATGGTATGAAATAATCCTGTTGACCAGCTTGGGTCAAGTGCCTGGGTCTCACTCCTCCTGATCCCCACACCTGGCGAGCTCAAAAACACTGATACCTTGTAAACCCACATACCATAGCTGGCTAGAAAGTAAGTATTTTCACAAATTCAGACACTAACATCATCTAAAAGCACAGTTTTCCCAAGTGTTAGAGGAGACCTTACCAAAAAAGTAAAATTACTGAAGGAGAAATTAATCCTGTGTTGCTCAAACCAGGACATGGACTCTGGAGCACTTAGCATGAAAATCATCCTGACACTGCTGCGAATGCAGCAGGTTTCCTGCCTGCAGCAGCCTCTCCATGCAGCTCACACACCACCCCACGATGGTGCACGGGCTCTGCTAAACCACAGTGCCTGCAAACAGCATTCCAGTCCACAGGCCAGGAAAGCCATACCCGAGTCTGCAGCAAGGAGCATCAACGGCAGCCCCCCGCTCTGTCACTTTCCCCAGCCAAGGGATCAGAGCAAGGGCAGTCATGATTGCTTGGGGCTGCAGTTTTGGGCGGGTTTTGTTAAAATGATCTCAGATCATTTCAAATTTATAGTAAATGACTTCGCCAAGAGTGATTAAAAACGGAACTAGTAAGGTCTCATAAAGTCTTGTTTCAAATCAAAGCTTAATCCGGGAAAAAATATGGTTTTCCTCCTTGTTTCCTATGGGTTGGAAACAAACAAGCAAACATTTCTGGTGGAAAAAAGAGCAGATTTTTGTTGGAAATGTCTCATCCTGCACAACAGAAAATGGTTATTAACTCTAGTCTGTTCGGATTTAGGTCCTTGCTTCTGCACACACCAGCCAGCTGGGTCTGTGGAAAGCAGTGTATGAGACTACCGGCAATTTATGGAGCAGGGAAATTGTCTTCTGATCATACTGAGATCTACCTGAAGGCATGTCAGTCACTTCAAAAAATGAGAAGCAGTGAAAAACAGAGAGAGAAAAACAAACCACAAGCTTGTCAATTTTATAAAGACCTGATGAATAGCCTGGCCATTCAGGGTAAGAACAAACATGCTGGTAGGTCCCCTTCCACTGAAGAGGAGTTTGGGGACAGAGGCCAGTGGGACCAGCACTGAGAGCTGGAAGTGACATCTCCTGCAAGTGGCAACAGCTACAGCCTCTGGCAATCCTCAGCACTTGGCAAAACAAGACGAAAATGAGCACCATAAGTCATCAAAGGGGGTCAATGCCATGGAAGCCAACTAAGGCAAAGAGCTTACAGATTTACTGTTTAAAGGAACAAGCTGGACATAGATAATAAATGGGAAGAATATGTGGAACTGTAAGAAATAAATTACTTTTAAGCACTTCCACAAGTAATATTAGACATTCAGGACGTTTATTTTCTGGGTATGAAACAACTTCAAGTAACAGATAAGCTAGCCTACAGGGAGATTACATCCATTGGCATGACCCACTCCAAAAGATCCTGAAACCTCCTCTGAAAGAGCTGGCACTGGCTTCAGTGTGTGACAACAGCCCATCTGAACTGGCCAGCCCTGTGGCCACTCCAGCACCACAGCTCGGTGCCTTGCCTGGGGGGATGCTGCAAGTCCCACCACTTTCCTATCCACAAGCAGTGACCTGAACCTGTGGGAAGCCCACTCAGGACGCCGGACATGCAAGGAACCTACAATTTACAGAAGTCATCATGGCTAAGGCTAACTTCTCATAAAACATCTCTATAAGGAGAAAGACTCAGTAGCTGATTAATGAATGTGGTTTACCGCAAAATGATACTACACAGGCCTATTCTTTTCAATAACAATCTCATAAATAATATTACTAAAACTCCAATAAATATCCACATTGCACTGAGGCTGTTCTGTGATCCCGGTGCCTTGCTGTTGTCTTTCCCTTTGTGGTAAATCAACACAAACATAATTCTTTAAGGGGGTTCCTAGGTGAAGACAGGAGCAAAGGGAAAGGGACGTGCCTACGCTGTGCAGAGCCAGGCCCACGCTTTTGGCCTCAGAAAAACGTGCCAGGTGATGGTATTTCAAAAACACTTGGATGCTCCAGCCGAGGAAAATCCCATTTGGCCTTCGGGGGCCCCCGGGGTCTGCAGGGTCAGGGTACAGCCTCCTCGCGGCGGCGGATGGCCCCGCACGGCAGTCCCCGGCGGCGAGGGGCTGCAGAGCTGGAGGGGAACCGGGGAGAGCCGGCAGCCCCCAGCCGCTTCCTGCGCTTCCAGCACTGGGCCGAGCCCTGCCAGCATCGCGGGGAGGGGGCGGAGGTGCCAGACACCCCCCGGGGGGCTGAGGGAACAGACAGCCTCGCCCCCTGCTTGGGGAACCGGCCCGGCCACATCGTGCGTCCGCTGGCAGANCCTGAGCCAAAGCAGACCGAGAAAGTAGTGACCAATCCTTTCTGGATGGCTGTCACCAGGCTCCTCCCAGCCCCCGCTCCCCCTGCTATTTGCATACAAAA
>VZTM01041963.1:0-20540 GCA_013400555.1 Jacana jacana | reverse complement strand
GCCCCAAAATGCAGCGCCGCTTCTGCACCCTGCTCCTGCTGGCGTCCCAGTGCATGGGCTCGGCCGCCGGGCTCTTCCCCTTCGGGGAGCCCGACTTCTCCTACAAGCGCTCCAACTGCAAGCCCATCCCCGCCCCGATGCTGTTGTGCCGGGGCATCGAGTACCAGAGCATGCGGCTGCCCAACCTGCTGGGGCATGAGACGGTGCAGGAGGTGCTGGAACAGGCCTCCACCTGGATCCCGCTAGTGCAGAAGCAGTGCCACCCCGACACCAGGAAGTTCCTCTGCTCCCTCTTCGCCCCCGTCTGCATCGACGACCTGGACGAGATCATCCAGCCCTGCCACTCGCTCTGCGAGGAGGTGAAGGAGAGCTGCGCCCCGGTGATGTCCGCCTTCGGCTTCCCTTGGCCCGACATGCTGGACTGCAGCCGCTTCCCCAAGGACAACGACCTCTGCATCCCGCTAGCCAGTAGCGACCACATCCTCCCGGTCACCAGGGAAGGTAAGAGGGTTCCACGGGACGGCAGCACCTGCCCTCCGATAAGCACCCCTAGGGTCCCTCCCCAGCTTTCTGCAGGGGACTGGAGTTATCTCCTGTCCGTTTAGAGCACGGGAGGGACCGAGGAAAGATGCCGCAGGAGGCTTTTCCGAAGGGACCGGGGAAACCGCAAGCACCGTCGGAGAACTGGCACTGGCCCGCAGACCCAGGCCTTTGCCCGTCTCCATCCCCAAAGGCGAAGTGCGGGACCCCGGGCTCGAGCGGCGCGGCTGCCACGGGGACATCCTCCCTTTGCAAAGATCATTGTTGAAGCGCAGGGTTCGGGTGTTTTTTGCCGTGTCGCCCCCCCTCTCTTTACTCTTTCCCCCGTTATAAAAAAAAAAAAAAAAAAAACCACCCACCTTTTGGTTTAGGTGTGATCTTAAAAGCACCCTGTGCCCCCCCCCCCCTCCCCTCCAGCGGGTCTGCAGCAAGGTAAGGCGCGACAGAGTGCTCGGGCAGCGTCGGGGCTGAGGCGGGAGGGGGGGCCCAGAGGAGGGGTGAAGGCACAGGGCGAGTCCGTCCATAGAGGGGTAGAAAACCGGCGTGTCCCGAAGGGTTCCCAACGCCACCTGCTGTTCCCTTCACCCCGAGCCTGACGGGGACTGTCCCTTGCATTTCCAGCACCCAAGGTCTGTGATGCCTGCAAAAACAAAAACGAGGACGACAATGACATTGTGGAAAACCTCTGCAAAAATGACTTTGGTAAGTGGAAGCAGAGCCCTCTCCGTTGAAAGTCGAGAGTTGAGGATCAGGTAAAAAAGTCCCAGTGGAGTCCGAGAGAGACCTGCCTGAATAAAGGCAGGGCTTTGTCTTATCTGCAGATGGACCCATCTGATCATTGGGTCACAAAACACAAAATTCCACCTCAGAATAAGAAGTGGCCCTTTTTATAGTCCCTTTTCTGTTTGCTGTTTCTGATTTCTGTTTGTTTGTTTTATGTGGATGTTGCTGGAAAGTCAACTAGAAAGTTAAATGAAAAAAAAAGAGATAATCTTTCATCCAGACTACTGCCTGGGGAGAAGTAAGCAAAGCTTCATTTAGATGTATGAGAATGGTCATGCAGCTCTTTCTCATGTATCGTAAGAAAGACTCTCTCTACAGATTAAGAATGAAGCTCTATATATCATTTGACAGAGAAGGTAATGCACAGACAATTGGGGATATAAGCTTAATGGGAAGATCTGGAGTTAGAAGAGGACCAGAAAGCCCCTTCGACATAGACAACTGAACGGCACATTATCCATGCATTAGCATCTCAAGAGAAAAAGGGAATAAGGAGGGAAATCCTTGTATCAACGTTGTATCAATCCTTGTGGTCAACGTTTATACCTGGAAACATATTTCTAGTATAAATATCTACAACAATTGAAAAATCTTCCTTATAAAAAAAACCCCACCACCCAAAACCTGAAACCATGACTGTAGGACGTAATTATTAAAACAACCAAAAGCTTTGGCCTGGCAAATTGCACTCAGATAAATCCTCCTAAAGCTAAACATGCCCCACAGATTCTTACAGAGCCCTGTATCCCCCTCCTAGTTATTTTACCAAATCGAATGCAGCTGTTGGACCAATTTGCCCTCCACGGGATCTATTCTTTCAAAAAAACAATGCATGTGAAATATCATTTCCTTACAGGTTTGCCCAAAATCCTCTCCAGCCTAATAAATTAAGTTTAGAAGTTTTCAGCCACAGCAGAGATCAAGTTTCAGATTAGGTCTAGGTACTCCCCTCCCCACCTCCCCTTTGAATTCTAGTTTCAGGAAGACTGTCTTCTCCCAGGAAACAAAAAAACAAAAACAAACCAAAAAACCACAAACACCAGAGCACTACTTAATGTAGCCAATCTGCCCTCTCTCTATTTGCAAACAGGAGAAAAGCCCAAGAAAATATTAATTTAGAAAGGAAGGAAAAAGAGGGGGAGGGGCAAGAGGAGAAAAGAAACCCCTAAAACCTCAGCCCTAAGGTTGATTCAAACTGGAATGACTTGCATGCCCTTTGTGGCTTTAGAAATGGAGCCACCTGCTGCCTCTTCTGTCAGCCCTGACAGTTTAATTAGCAATAGAGCACCTCCCTCCCCAGGTCTTCTTTATGTGCACTAATGGGAAAAAACCTCTCAATCTCTCTCCCTCATCCCACTTCCCCCTCCCCTTGCTCTATTAGCCTTGAAGATAAAAGTGAAGGAGATTGCCTACATCAATGGGGATACCAAGATCACCCCTGAAACAAAGAGCAAGACCATCTACAAGCTGAACGGGCTGACCGAAAGGGATCTGAGGAAGATCGTGCTCTGGCTCAAAGGTGGCCTTCAGTGTACCTGCGATGAGATGAATGACATCAATGTCCCCTACTTGGTAATGGGGCAAAAGCAAGCTGGGGAACTGGTGATCACCTCCCTGAAGCGGTGGCAGAAAGGGCAGCGGGCCTTCAAGCGGTTCTCCCGCAGCATCCGCAAACTGCAGTGTTAGTGGCTTCAGCTCTGGCTGCTTCCAGCAGCCACCTCTGTCCCGAGCTCTCCGGGCCTCCTGCACCTTCTTGCTTCGGCCCCTCTGAGCCTCGAGATGCCATGGGCACAAGACACGGTGACCACTCTCTGAGAGGGGAGGGAGTCCTCCATTTTTGTACATAGGTTAAAGTGTAATAAAAAAAAAAAAAAAAAAAATCAATCATGACTATTTTTGGGAAGTATTAAAGTATCTCACTTAAAGCCTTTTTTTTTTTTTTTTTATGGTTGCAAACGTGACTTTGGTCTGAGGTTTTTCCCTCTTTGTTTTGGTAATGCTGGTTCATTTATATTGCTGCTTCTCTGTATACATGCATGTTTGTTGTGCAAAAGTAGGAGATGCAGAGAGACAGCCACGCGTGCAACCGGCCTGTCACAGTGGGTACGACTCTCACCGAGCTGAAATGGCTTGCCATCCATATTAAGACTATAAACGTCATGCTATGACTCTTGCATGTGATACATAGGCACCAGTAAGAGCATATTAATCATTCTCACATTTTATTTTCCACAAGTCTGAGCCCTTTTCTTGCAGAAAAAAATGAACAAGTTTTGGAGCTGGTTGATCTGAATGCAACTTTTTTTATTATTATTGTTTTGCAAATTAAACCATCTATAGCTGTAATATACCTAGTGGTTAACCTGACAGAGTTGTAAAATATTGCTTTAATTAACCTTGTAAATACTCCAGATAAATGTTATATTCTTGTATATAAACTTTACATCATAGTTTACCCATTGTCTTGGTCTGTATTCACTTCAGTCTGTTTTGGGAGAACAAGGAGAAAGCTCTCCAATGGGGCTTTGTCACGGCAAAGCAAAACTTCCACCGTGCATGGCCAGCAGAGAACTACGAGAAAGCATCTAGTGCTGCAATCAGAAAAACATAGTGGACCTCCCTTCCCCAAAGATGAACCCAGTTGTCAGGGGACTGAGGTTCAGTCAACTCGATCAGTTAACACGTGTCTGTTGAGCTTTTCAAGATGAAGAGTTTTCTGTAGTACCTTTGCTTGACTGCCTGCATTTTCATCTCATCTTGGAAGACTCTGCTTTTTGCTCGTGTGGAATTGCGGTGAGACCATTTGTTTAAATATCAAATCCATTTATCCATTTCTTACACTTGAAAAAGACATCTAAGGAGTTGCAAAAGTAGACAGAAAAGTCTCATTTGCAACTAACAATTTGAAATAACGGTAGAGTAAGGCATGTTTTGTGTGTATGTACACTCACTATTCTTACTGAGAAAGAAAATAAAACCTACCTAACAGTGTAACTAGAGGAATGGTTTTCAGCATTTTTCTTACCCATGTTTTCTGATGAAGAGGCTTACGTGCTAGAAATTTTTTGTATTTCATCCCGAAAAAGAGTCTTGCTTCCCAGTGCTGTCACACATAAAAAATTCCTCTTAGCTTCACTGAGAGGACGAGCAGTTCGATATTCCCAAGGACAACATTTTATTCTAACCATTCACAGACAGAATGCAAGTCCAACACTAGATTATTTTTTAAGGAAAAAATATCATATTGATATCATATATTTAGCATGATTTTTTTTCCAACATCAAGATAAAAAAAGGTAAAGTCTAAAGATCCGACATTTTAAATTTATCCTAGAAAAATAATTACCTGCTCTCTCACAGTCTTCATGCACTCACAAAAACAGCAGGTCTCTGAATAAGAAAAAAAAAAACAAAAAAAAAACCCTCACAAATATCCTCAAAATAATAACAATAATAATCATCAACAACAACCAAACAAAAAGCCCCGTTCCAAACTGGCTCTTTAATGGCCTTAAAACTTTTCCTCAAAATGGACTTGGCTTCCTAGGAAACAGATTTGAGATTTTTCATGCTATCACATAATTATTTTAATACCAGCACTTTACAGAGCCATCAGCATCCAGATGTCACATTACTCTACCCATCTCGCTCAGTATATAATGCAATAGCTGTCCCTGAACAGCCTTGGTTTTAGAGCAAGCAAGCAAGCTCACAGATAAAGAGGAGTTGGCTGAAGGTGAACTACAGAAAATGGGCTTGTGCTGCCTGGTGGAGGAAAGCACTTCGAAGAGACCGTCATTGCATCTCAGTCTCTGGGGACCAAAACTGAACAGCCAGGACTGCTCCACTCAGCCTGCCTTACAGATACTAACTCCTCCTACAGCAACCATAAAATTATCTTAATTGGGCTGTTCTAGAAGGCAGCAGTACTGATGCTGATGAGGACAGACAGGTCACAAGTTACTTACTCTGGGGTCATGTTAAGGCCAAGACTACAGAATAGATTTTTGCCAAATCATTTAGATGTATGAAGACACATTAGCTATGACCAACATCACTCTGTCTTAAAAAAAAATACAACACCGAAATATTCCCCTTCCTCCATCACAAAATAAACACTGCTACTCCAGCAGAATCCTGTTCCAGTCAGGATAGACTCAGGAAAACAAGAATAAAGTAGACTGACCAACATTCAGTTTTACAAGAATAATCAACCTCCTGGATTAAGAGCATCCTGCTGAACAGCATACCCCTACTGATAAAGCCTTCTGCATGTGGCCCTGGGATGAACCACTGGGACTATCCACCCTCAGGGTGAATTGGCAGAGACAGGATTACCTTTCAGATAAACAGGATTTAGGCAAATGTGAAGAATAATGAGACTCACGTTTTCACAGTTTAGTTCCATCACCTTTTTCTAACAGCATCATATTCAAAGGTGGGTTATATTCACCTCACCAAGAAGAAGGGGTGCCAGTGTTTATGATAGTGATCTGTTTCCAAAGGTGTACAAGCCAGACATTAAAAAGTATTCAACAGAAAATTGGGATTCTAAAATAACAGCCTGAGGAAATTTCATCTCTCGGATGCTGGCAAAGAAGTAAACATATACGTTTTTCATATTGTTATACTTCTTCTTACTTGCCCAACCATAACTGAAAATCTTGACTGTGCCAGGCAAATAGTGAACCATATGTACCAAAAATTAACTGAGCCTGTTACTTCTGATCAGGGTGTCGCATATACTTCAGAGTAACTGTATTACCTGGTATTGTGTGGTTCAGTTCTAGCAGAATTTTTTCTTGCAGTTGATGAAAAAGGCAGCCCACTGTTGCATTTTTCAGACACTTTTTGTCGTCTTTTAATTAAAACAACATTGTTAGGCAGCCAATTATGTGGCTCCCATTGTATTTGCTTTCACAAAAAAACTATAAAAGCAGTTGACTACAATGGATTAGTTTAAGAACAATAATAATGATACTTGACATTTATACAGAAGTTTCCATTTAAGTTTCTCAGACTGCCTTCACAAAAATACACATTAATATCCCTATTTTGCAGATCAGGAAAATGAGGCATAGTGGAGTGAAATAACTCATTCAAAACCACCCAGCAAGTCCTTTACAGTCACGAAAAGCAGCGTATTTTTTTGTCTCCATGTTTTATGCTCTAATCACTAGACCACAGCAATCAAAATGGTGTATAATCAAGGCAGCACTTTGATTATAATTTGAAAGCATAATGGCAAGCAAGGTTCTCTCCAACAGCTTCTTCCCCCTCGGTGTGTAAAAAAAATGACTGCCCAAATTCAAATTTAAAACCCATCAGCAATATTCCTTACAGTCTTTTCCTTTCTTCCTTGTTTATCATTCTCTCTATCCTTTAATTACTTCTTAATCCTTTCCTTTCTCCCTCACTTCTCATTCACTTCAGTCACCCACAGAGAAGCCACTCAGCCCCTCTCTCGCCCCTCTCATACAGAGACTTTCACCCTTGGTATGGTTTATTAAAGAACCCATGCAGTATAACTACACACAAGCCACAAAAATCCTAATGACCAGCTTAAGACATAAAAAGACCCATGCGGGAAATTCAGTGAGAGGCATTTACATTTAATTAATGATTTTCTGTGAGGACAGGAGGGCGGTTAGATGCCACAAGGAGCACCACAGACACATGCTGGTCGCCTCAGGCATGGCCACTATTCCTATTCTGCAGCAAGAGAGTGTAAGGATATTTAAAGAATATAGTGTATATGAAGAGCACACAGATAAAGCACACCTTCACTTGCATGGCCAGGTCTCATGCACATCTCAGCCCCGTTATTATAACCATTATAACCCTGTGTTCCCCTACTTGGGGCCATGGTGCACCTCTCAACCTTCTTCCAGTTATCTTACTACCTCTCTTCAGCCATCGAGGGCATCAGCCACCATGACTCAAGAACGGACTGCCTCAGTGTCCCCCAGGGTGCCTGCTGGGGCATGAGCAACTTCCCGTGCAGCTGGTAGGACAGCCCCATTTTTGTTGTTTTCATGGCCAGCTCCCATCCTTGTGATGTGCCCACAGCTGGCAATGGCAGAGAAAGGGCAATGCATTGATTGCTACCAGAGCACTGGGCGGCTTTCCTTAGTTGAGCAGTCCAGGATTTTGTTGCTGGAGCCAGAAGTTCTTATTTCTAGGCTTCAGAGACATGCATGTATGATTTATCTAGAAGTTGCTTTCTTATCAGCAGATGTAGATTCAGTACAGCCTGACTGTCTGATGAAACAGCCACAGGAATGGATCTTGTTTGCCTCTGTACAAAGAAGAAAGTGGAAGATATTCACACCACAAGAATCCAAGACCCCGAGCTGTCTTACCAACATAAATTAGCCTACTCTATATCCCTTTGGGGTGAATTTAATAGGGTAACATTTTCCAAATGCATCAAACTCCTTCAGGGTGAGCTGTGGGCTCCTAAATCACCTAGATGCCTTGGAAAATGTTAGCCACTATCCCCCAGCAGAGTTAAAGCCAGTTGGCCAAGGTCAGCCAGCAAGCCTGTCACCCAGCCAGGAGGAACACCTCAGCAATCAGCCGGCCAGCCCATCGCTCTCATGACTGATCAAAATAACCAATGAACACAGAAAGCTGCATCACAAAGCAGCTGATGGAGCAAACTTCAAAACCAATTACTGCAGACACAGAGAAGCTGTCTGATCAGAAAGACCAGCATTAAGTTAGGAGACATGCTCAATGTCTCACAGAACAGACACAAGAAAGAACGTATACACCTTCAGAGACCTGCAATGATGCAATACTATTAAAGCAGCTCTTTCAAAACCCAGACAGTGCAGAACATCCTTTTGGAGTAATTTTAAATCCACAAAGATGATGCTAAAATCACGGAGTATTTTCTGTTTGGACGCAAGAGGTTGCCATTGGAATCACAGCCGAAATTAGCAGCAGCTTGCAGACTAAGGAGTGATCTGAAAGGGTAGCAAAAACGCTAATTTAAGCACACTTTCAACTTCCCAGGTCTTTGTTTTCAGAGCTTAACCCTGGCAGTCTTCATTAGACATTAAACATTCCATATGGCGCAACTAAGGAAGAACAATTTATGAGTGTTTCATTGATACCTGCTTTTATCAGGCAAGAGATAACTAATCCTTCCCTGGCAGTTTCCCTGCATTGTTAGTTTGCTTGAAATCCCTAACACTGTCTAATTGCCTTTTTTGTTATGTGAATCTCCAGCCATGCACAATAGTGAACCCTGGCTGCTTAAGTACTGAGACAGGTGCTTTAGTGGCTGCAGGGCTCACATCATTAAGCACACACAGAGCTATTAATCATTTCAGTTTACTCTGAGGCACAAACCTGAATTAAGTCAGGCCATTTTCCTAAGCAAAACAATAGCTTAATTGTAATAGGCAAGGCAAAAGAGTTTTGAGAGGTAGAGTTTCAGAAACTAGAGCAACTCCTCCAAAAATAATCAGGCAAAGCAAGAAAACACACTGTAATTTAAGAATTGGAAGGAGGCAAAAATTTATTTTCAACAGGGGAAGAAAATTATTTTAAAGATAATCTTGTAGCCTCACACAGCCCCTTCGTTTTCTTCAGACGCTGGATTCTTCAATATGGGAAAAAATGTCAGTAGTCTGTTTACATTCTGTGACCTGTAACACTAATCATCTCAGTGATATGAATGGTGGTGTTTTTTCACACAATGGGGATTTTTACATGGAGCACGTGTTTTCAAAAGAGTCTATGAAACTAAAGCATAAGCTCAATTTCCAAAGTACTCTTAGGTTTTGATTTTTAAGTAACATCCACAACAAAAGGATGAAAAATTATCTTTGTTGGAAGCAACATAAGAAGGCGTATTTACAACCCCGTTAGATGTTTACAGATGCTTATCAGTTGCTTGAGGTACCCACATATATTTAAACATTCAGCTGCAAGACATATACCCTCAGAGAGTTTAAGGTACTTGGGCGCTCAGGGATTTTGGAAATGGGATCTAGACTGTTGAAAATATTAGCAAGTAGTAGTATCATAATCTGTCCCACACAAGTGAAATATTAAAATTGTCTTAACCCTTTTGTTCCATCACTTCACTAGAAAGTAAGATGCACAGTTCTGGAATTCTAAACCTAGCTCTACCATTATGAGAAAACGCTGTGTGGAAATCAGTTCCTCAATCCAGAACTGAGCTTTAGAAATCTTGCTGGAAGGATTACCTTCCTTCTCAACTTGGTACTACTATGTTAAGTAGATGAATAAGAAAAGATTTGTTTGAAACACTGCTTTCTACAACAAAATAGAGCAGAAAAGTATATTAACTGTTAAGACTTGCCGGCAACTGCTGCAACTAACTAGCACATAACAAGGAGTAGTAATATAAAAGTCAGCAATGTGTGTATATATATATATATAGTTATAGTTAATAAAGGGTCTATTCTTTCATGAAATTTTTCAAAATGAAAAATGGAAGCGAACTGCATTTTCTCCCATGTGAAACTCAAAAGGATCATTACAGACATCTACAACATGGATTACAATATAGTACATCTCCTATGCTAGTAGAGTGCCACAACCTAGCTTAGGGGGAAGTTCACCTAACAATAGCTACACTTAATTCATGCATATTGTATCTAAATATGAGCTGCTCCATGGAGGCTCTGTTTTGTTGACCACTCACTGTATACTCCCACCACCTTCCTCAAGGCAGAGGTGCCAATCACACAAGGCAAACAGTGTGTAAGTTCAGCTCTTTCACTCAATCCAAATCAGCCCTGAGTAAGAACAGCTAAATAGTGTCATGTGGAGAGTCCAGCAGCTGAGCAGAAGACCAACCTAGTCCCACAGCTGCACTGCCTGATGCATGGGGAGAGGGTGATGGTGGGAAGGTAGCTCACAAACTGCATCTTAAAAACAGGCCCTCAGCCCAGGCATTTGCAAAGAAGCAGTGTGTTACAGCAGTCTCAGTCTCCATTTGCTGCTGTGGTTTGCCCAGCACCAAGTAGCGTTGCTGGGGTGGTGAGGGCTATGAAGGGCTTGCAGTATTGACTTTGTCTCTGTGTAACCTGTCCCTCCAGCACATGAAGAGAAAGAGCTGGTGTGCTGCTCTGGCCCTGTGGGCTCCCACAGGGCAGGAGAGCTGCAGGGTAGACCCCTTCAGATGACAGCCTCATGACCATCTGCAGGGCATGGCTCAGTACACTTGCATCTTGGAGAAAAATACACCTTACAGTAAGCACTCAAGGCCCAGGTTAGCTGTAGTAGCCAGCTGGGCTATTCTCCTGCTTGCCTGTCTCCCACACTCATTCTATCTTTGATCCTCTCAAGGAGAAAAAGGATCTAGAAGAGCTTGTGGAAAACTTTACACACAACAGCACTCAAGAAAGAGATAAGAAGAAGGTGCTGGTGAATAATGTAATGGCATAATCTCCTGCAGTGGGAGATTCTCATCTGGCTGATGTATTCCATTTCTGACACACTATTGAAAGGACAGTGCAGAAACAGAGTTTTAAAAAAGCAAAGAGGACAAGATTTGCCAGGGAATTTGGTACCAACACACATTCTAGGTAAACTTTATGAAGTGTGAAATGATGGCCTAGAGCTGGTCTTAGGGAAATCAGCAGTAAGATTCCATATACATTAACAGAAGCAGAGTAAATCTAGTATTGACTACTTCTGAAAAGTCTAACTCTTTAACAGTAAGAGTATTTTCTAAATGTCATGCTATATATAAATTAAGGACAATAACAATTCAGAACAGGCACTTCTGCTCAAACTCCAATTCAAAGAGAAGAACTTTTAATGGAGCTCCACTGAAGCCACTGCTCTAAAATAGTATTAATGCAATTGCTGACTAAGTCTGAATAAAACATAAGCTGGTATAAAAACACAATAGAAGCTACCTGGAAGCAAAAACCAGCAACCCTGACTGTCACTGGTTCAGCACATAAAGAGGTGGACAAGTGACTGTGGTCAGGATGAAGTTATTCTCACCATATAGCATCAGGCAACTGGCAGAGTGCAAAGCTGCCTGAGGTTCAGCAAAGTCAGCCTGGTGGCATGTGGAGCAGATGCTGAAAGTCTGACAGCTGGAAATGTTGGAAGCACTTGTCATCAGGAGGTGGCAGGAAGCTTATGTCAGCTGGAAAAGAGCCTGGATGCTTGTTGCTAGGGCAGCAGAGAGGGTTTTGACAGATAAAAGTGTTGGTGAGCGACTACTAAAGATAAGAGAGCAGATCCCTGGGAAGGCAGAGGAGGGCTAGTTCTTCAAGTTTATCTTTAGAGATAGGGAAACAACAGGTCACAGCAAACTCCCAGCTTAGGACAGGGGCCTGCACAGTCCTCAAGTCATCTGCTACTAGCTTAACCCCAGAAGGGAATTGTTAGTCAGACATTTCAGACTTATTCTCCGGTTATGGTATAAATGCTACAGCTAACCAGGAGGTTGCAGATGAGGAGGAAAGGAGGAGCTGAGAAGAAGAAAATATTCATATTTGGGAAGAGACAGATTTGCAGATTTGACCTTGAGAACCTGAATGACCAAAGCTTGCAGATGCTTAGGTCTGCACCTGGGAAAATGCCTTCTTTTTGCATTTTAGTTTCCTCTGGAGGCAGTCAGAGTAAAGCAGCAAAGTCCTAGCAGATGTGTCTTTGAGTCTATTTGGTCTGGGAAAAATCATAGTGGGGAGAAAAACCAAAGTTTCTTAACTGAGATTGCTATACTGTAAGTATGTTAACGAACAGAAAGAAAACCAGAAGATGATGAAAAATGCATAGTATTCAGAAAGGCTGAAAAATAAGACCTTGTTAGTACCTGATTTTATTCCAGACCCAGTAAAAATACTAGAAAACAAGAAAAACCAGAAAGTATTCCGCACATCTTTCTTTCAAACAACTTGCCCCAAATGTACAATATTACACAGAGACTTTCCAGAGCAAGAACCTCTTCAAAAATGGTATAAAAGTTCCAGTACTGATTGCAATTTCAGCTAAATGGAAAACCCAAAGTCTTCATCAATTTTCACAGTATGAAAAGTTCCTTTAACAAGTACAGCTGGCTGAACTTTTTTTTTCATTAAATGGTTTATTGGTTTGGATGACACAGATAAGTTGGGGAAATTCACCTACTCCCATTTCTTTTTCATTGCCAAGGTCAGGAGTGGACATTTCTGAAATTCAATATTCCGGTTTTGGTAGCAGACTTGCACAGACACGGGCATTATCTATACCCACTCATGCACTGGCAAACAGATATGTAAGACAAGATGGCAAACACTTGCCTAGGCAGTGGAAGATCCAGGTTTAAATCTGTCCTCTACTCCCCTCTGTGCTCCATGTCCTAGTTCAGATCAAGAGCTCAACCAATAACCAGAGAAATTAGCAGCTATACACCTGAACAGGGAGTATGCTGGGTGTTTCACTCTCCGCTTTAGCTACTGAAGCTTTTCCAAATTATGTAAAATTATAGAATAAATCAGAGAAAGAATAAGCTTATGGCCTAATGACTAGGTTACGCATTTTGCACAACAGCGGGAGAACATGAGGTAGAGGGGTCAGAGCCCATCTCTGATCCTCAGCCCCCCTCTTGCCCTTGTAAGGTGTGTGCCATGGCCCTCATGTCAAACTCTTGAACAGAGAAGATCCAGCACAAGAAATTGGACCCTTGAGTTCAGATTTTGCTTGCTTAGGGCTTGCTATATTAGGGTTATTTTTTAGTCTAGGCATCCTAGGAAAGAAACAGAGCTCCATCCCAGAATACTTCATTTCAAGTGTTAAGACCTTCATCTGTGTGTTAGGTGAACCTTACTAAAAGCCTGAAGCAGCTTGGAGTCTTGAATTTAAGTTGTTAACATCCCAGGTAAATTGCCCTACTCACTCAACCAGTGGATAAAACAGGAGAGCTGGGACCACTTCCCTCTCATGTTTATGATCCAGTCCTTTGCTTTTATTAAATGTACCTGAAAACCAAATGAAACAGTTTGCCAGGTGTTTAAAAATGTTGCTGTAACCTCAAATCATTTCTAGTTGCTGTGCTGACAGTTCTCAAGAAATGAAGTTTCCATTCAGTCCATAACATTTTTTTTCAGTTCAGCTGCCAAAATACTTTAACCCAGCAACTATTTGCACAGCCCTATAAATTAAGTTTACTAAAGGAAACAATTAGCAAGCCCATAGCCTACAGGAATTTCAATTGGTGCTGCTACAGTGCATTGTTTAAGTAATTAGAAAATTATTCCAACTATTGTAAGTATTTGCAACACAAATGTGGAGCACATAGATGCTGTCCTATTAATAATGGAAGCTATAAAAGGATTGAAAAGCTAGTCTGCAGAGGAGGTCACATGCTTATTAGTCTAACTAGCTTTTCATTGTCACCAAATAGCAATATTAAAATAAAATAAGACCGTACAGGGAAATGTACTCCTGCACTCTTAAATTTGTGAGAAATTAAAAGATACAGATGTGTCATGCACTCCATTAAACAGATAAGCATCTGAAAAAAGACATGACTATAATAATTAGTGAAGCTAAGGTGTACCACCAGAGTAGAATTTTGTTAGAAATACTGAGCAGAGCTATAAAATCAGCAGCAAGATGTCATGAAACCAAAATATGCTTCCAAATGAGTGTCTATTTCCAAATGGAAACAACATCAATCATAAATGTTGATCTTGGGGAAACTAATTTAATGGGAAAACTCAGCAGAGATGCTCTAAATAAAATGTAATACACTCTACAATCCCGAAATTCAATCAGTCTCCTTAAAACAGTAGTACTTCCAAGTAATAATTTCAACTGCAGCCTTAAAAAATTCTGCACCTCAGATTTAGCTATTAAGCTTTAGAGATGGGCTAGCAGCCAGATGTTTATAAACTCTTTTCAGGTTACAATTTAGTTACGGTTACAGGGTTAGACAATGTCCTCTCATTTAGCCCTTCAACTGACTAGCTTAACCATTATTTGCCACTACACTAGGCATATGCACCCTGCTGGCTGCTACTCTCCAATGCCAAGTCATCTATTTCCCTGCTACTGCTAGGCTGAGCCTGTTCCATTCATCCCTGAGACAGCCTCCTTTCAGGGGAGCATTACAGGCTCAACAGACCTCTTTGTTGGAGTTCTATTTACACCACCATTTTTTGTTACTCAGATTGTGAAAGGAAACAACAGGAGATGGAGAGGAGACGGACTGCTAACACAGTGGACCAGAAGTCATCAACCTTGGGGTCTTTGAAGCAATACACACGGTAAATACGGAAACTATAACAATATGTGAAATAACCCGGTGGTCTAAGTGCAATTCCCAATAGACACGTGGATCTATACCTACAAAAGTCAGCATCATAATCAGCAATAACTAGCAACCTTCCTCGTTATTTACAAAGAATGGCAGTGTGATTATTCACCCAGCTCCCATTGATTATAATGGGATTTGGCTGGATAAATCCCCATGTAACTCTTTGAAAATTTGGGAGCTTTGGGGCAGTCGCTGCTCAAAGGTGCAAAACCAAACACACATTCAGATGGAATGTGCTCCCTTCCGAACACAGCTAAAATGCAGCAGCAAGTATTGACTCTACTGCTGCTGCCTCAGAACTGTTGCAAGGCAGAAACTGCCTCCCTGCAGCAGGCCAGCACAATGACTGTGTGCCTCCTGGGCACAGGCGTGCTGGGGCTCATGCTGAACTTTGAAGATGTGTTTAATTCCCTCTGACTTTGACAAGACTAAAGCTCACTCCTGACTGCTTCGTGACACAGATTGCAGTATGTGACCCAGACTGTAAAGCAAATGCCAGGGGTCCGGAGACCACGCACTGGCTTCAGTTCTCAGATTTTAGCTGAGGAAGCTGCTTTGCATATGTGCCATGACTGGTCAGCAAATGCCTTCCCAGTACTCCACAGGCTGGTGTGCCCCTTGCCCATGCCACAAAGGCTTTGGCAGCCACATTGCTTCACCCCCTTGAGTCATCCTGTCACCTTCAGTGGGAGCCACACTGTGAATTTCAGTATGCAACAGCAAGACTGAGACTTCATATACTGAGATGAAAGACAGAGTAACAGAGTACATTGAACCACAGGATGAGCTTGTGGTAAAGGGCTTGGGTTCAGTGAACTCTGCGCCACTCAGGCATCCTTCCACAGGAGAGCAGCTTCAGCAAGGGTACATGTGTATCACCCATTTCTTTGCGGCACTCTGACTGGAATACACCTGTTAATCCTCAGTTGAGTTCTCTTCTTTACTGAGTGCAGCACCCCATCACCCAACTCCACCTTCCTCTCCAGCTCTCCACTGTCCTGCTACTCTTTTCTGAGCTTTCCTGGAAAAAAAAAAAAAAAAAGGTTGTAGGCTGCTGGGGTGTTGCACCTGGGGAGAAAGGGAGAAATAACGCCCTGCACCAGTACAGGCTGGGGGCTGACCTGCTGGAGACCAGCAGGGAGGAAAAAGACCTGGAAGTCGTGCTGGGCAACAGGATGACCATGAGCCAGCAATGTGCCCTTGGGGCCAAGAAGGCCAATGGCATCCTGGGGTGCATCANGAGACATTCAAAACCCACCTGGACAAGTTCCTGTGCAACCTGCTCTAGGAGGACCTGCTTTGGCAGGGGGTTGGGACTAGATGTTCTCCAGAGGTCCCTTGCAATCCCATATCATTCTGTGATTCTGTGAAAGGCAGCTCCATGCTGCTTTGGTTCCCAGACTTTAGGTTTGCAAGGGCATGGCACTCTGCTCCCCCTGGCCATGCTTTCCATTAGCCTTCCCTGCACTCTCTGCTACCATATTCCAAAGCAGCGATGCCTTAGACAACATAAACACCACTGGAGGCAAAAGTAATGTTGCTTTTCTATGATAATCCTTTCCCATTTCTACAGGGGGACAGATGCCAGATAGTACTGTTGTGCAAGTCTATATGAGTTGCCTCTATCACAAGTCCATCACTAGTCTTTCAAAACATTTTGCTGGCACTCAGATTCTGAGGTCCTGGGATGATAAAGATCTCACTATTTTCATTTTTGTGAAATGTGCATTTTTGTGCTTCGAGTTTCAGAAAAACAAACAAACAAACAAACAAAAAAACAACAAACCACAACCAAACCAACCCAGAATAAAAGAATTCAAATGGCTAAAAAATTACAGCTACAATGAATTGTATTGTTATTGCAGACAATTCTCTATTCCTAAGATAATCAAACCATTGGAGAACAAGGGGATTGGATCTCAAATTTTTATTATTTGAAGTAAAGATGTTTGCCTCACTAACTTCTGCAGATATGAAGAAAAACATATTTTCATGTCTGCTTTACAGCAAATTAACTTACTATTTCTCCCTTGTTTGGTGTGCTTTGCTGCTTTTTAAGAGCAGCTCCTTCACAAAATAAAATGTTCATCCTTTATCTGACAATATCCAGAGGCTGGACATAAAATAGACAATGCACAGAGCACAGAGTGCACATACATGTTTTAGTGCAGAGAAATTAGCACTTTTAATTTTAACCAGTGCAAATGACATCTAAAAGCAATAGCTTTCAACTTTTCAACATTTTTGCATTCTATGGGGTAGTTACAAAAACAAAATTTTATAGCCTGTATAGAAGAACAAGTTTTCAGTGGTTTAAGCTTATAGTGAAACCAGCTCATGTCCATCTTTTTTATCTGTATTGTTTTATTCTTTGATAATAAATGTACCCAATGAGTATTTTTATGCTATTTTACTTTCTTGGTAAATTGCATGCATCATGAGATATAAAAAAGTATATTAGTTACTATTAATTTCCTAATGGGTTTTCCTTTCCAGTACAGTACTGTATTAATATATAGTAGTTATCACGCTGAGAATTTGCCAAAATTATCTGACAGACCTGCTCCGGAGCTTCAGCAGTTCTGACATTCCCACAAAAGTTCCAAGAAGAAAAAAGAAGTCCATTATTTTTTGCTTCCCAGGAGTCCTACAATCCAACCTAGTCAGCCAGAAAGAGTTGTTTCCTCCTAAGGCCAAAGCAAGTATATCAAGTGGGTTTTTTTTAAGTATATCAAGTTTATGAAAACATAGACAGATCCAGTAAAGAGGTCTTTAGGGGGAGAGGAATCAAAGAATAAAATTTAAAGTATGTGTTGTGTTCTGTTAAATGGTGGGGTAAAACTAATGACTGACAGGGCTGCCTGGCTGTCAAGAGACTGAGATGGAAAAAAAACGGCCCCAAATGTTAATTACACATGTCATTTAAATTGCTGTGATTCAGTTTACAGTATCTTGCACAGCTCCTCAGGTTTGATTAGATTTCTGCCAAGTGCTCTCAGACTCTAGTTTGATAAGTGTTATAAAGGCAAAATATGTGAACTGAACATAGGCGCTATTTTTATGCAGAAGGGTTCCTCTATTGCCTGGTGTCATTTCAGCTGCTTAACAAAGAAAGGAAAAACACAGGATAAAAATATATACAATTTTTCCCTTGAATATTTCTGCTTTGTCAGAGGTAAATGTGCTGCTGCCATCCAACTTTTGCTAAAAGAGATCCTGCTGTTGCATTTTAAAGAACATTTGGAAATATAAAGCTGCTATTTTTATAACAGAACGATTTTTAGGGATTTAAGCTTATTGTGAAGATTTTGTTCTTCTGGGTTAAATGGCCAGTATAGAAACTAAAAATTATGGATAAAATTATGACATGCAACTCACTGTATTATTTTTGTAAACAGCAGGGAGTAACGTGCATGGCCACCATATCTAAACAGCACTCAGTTGCAAACCTCAGCAGCCTTGAGCTGCTTGGTACCAGTGCAGGGCCAGACCAGGCCGAGCTGCCCTTGGCTTCCTGCAGGGCATGCCACAGAGCAAGCGTCAGCCCCTGCTTCCTTCCATGGCAGGACTCGTGTCTGCTACATACGGATGGACTGGACTGACTCACTCTTAGTAAGTCTCCCTCTGTACAATAGAAGCACACTAAAACCTCCTCTCGCACCGTACAAAAGGCAAAAGACCGTATATACAAAAGCAAAGGACCATGTACAAACCCCATGCACCCATGCCACTTCGGAATGAAGCACTTCATGGCCACTTGGGACTGTATGGGTGGCCATCTCTTCAGAATCATATAATGGTTTGGGTTGGAAGGGACCTTAAAGATCATGAAATTCCAAGCTCCTGCCAGGGGCATGGACACCTCCCACTAGACCAGGTTGCTCAAAGCTCCATTCAGTGTAGCCTTGAACACTTCCAAGAATGGGACAAGCTTTGACAGCTTCTCTGAGCAGTCTGTCCCAGTGTCTCACCACCCTCATAGTGAAAAACTCTCTCCTAAGATCTAATCTAAATCTCCCCTCTTCCAGTTTGAAACTGTTACCCCTCATCCTATCACTATACTCCCTGACAAAGAGTCCCTCCCCATCTCTCCTGTAGGCTCCCTTTAGGTACTGGAAGAGTGCAATAAGGTCTCACCAAGCCTTCTCTTCTCCAGGCTGAATAACTCCAACTCTCTCAGCTTGTCTTCATAGGAGAGGTGCTCCATCCCTCTGATCACCTTCTTGGCCCCCACTCTGGACTCACTCCAACAGATCCATGTCCTCAATAATAGACTCAGAAAGGGCCAGGAAACCACATAGCACCTCCACACCTTTGGTGTCTCATGCACCAGATAACAAAATAAAGTAATTATCTGGCACCAACAATGATAAAGTTCAGTCAGCTGCCACCTTCAAACAGCCTGCTCGAGGGATCTTGATCACTTCCCCACAACCATTCTTCAGGCACACCTGAAAGGGGGACAGTAATTAAAGACATATGGCCTTCCTCTTCACGACCCTCGGCGACCGCTACCAAGAGGCACTATGCAGGCACAGTTGGGAGTGGTCTAATTTTAATACGAAGCGGGGACAGGTTATGCATATGTATAGGCGTAATGAATATATGAATCTTTGCTGTATAAATGAAGGGCAAGTTACTGCACTCGGGGTAGCACGTTTGTGGTGGGGAGACCCCTGTGCTGCCCAGTGCTGAATAAACATCCCCACTTTGCACCTTTCCAGGTTGTGGAGTCAATTTCCGCACGTCAATTTGGCGAGCCAGGCAGGAGGCCCTCTGCTCGGCTCCGGGACTGACCGCGGAGCGGACGCCCCTAGGCGCGCCCCGAATACTCTTTCGGAGGAGCCTCCACTCCCAGCTGATCACCACAGGAGCAGACAGCAGCCCTCTGGAAACCACAGATAAACGCTATGTTAAACAGGGAGAGCCAGTAGGTCGTACGCTCCAGGGGCTGTGGGTAAATCGGGCAGAAACATCTGGCATACAGCATAGTCCCCATATGGGATGGTGCCCTGGGTGGTAATAGGGGACTCACTGACCGCTAGCTTGGCTGCTAGCGGTCTTAGGGTCAATTGAGTGAATCTGAGGTTCTCGCTGCATCCCGGTAACGGGAGGTAGGATGGACCTATGGACCTGCTAGCAGGTGCCGGGTGAGTGAGTAAGCGAGACTCAAAGCTCGAGACGTGTGGGAGGAAGGAGGTCTGTTAAGGGGAGGTGTGCGGGGGAATAGAAGAAAAATGAAAAAAAAAGGGTTAAACAGCTCAAAAGCAGCATGGGTAACACTCAAGGAGAAATTTTAAAGAGAAGTCCCTTGGAGTGCGTGCTTGCTCATTGGAAAGAAATTACCAGGACTGGGGGTACAGAGAGTAAAAGGGCTCTTGTTAAGTATTGTAATCGGTGGTGGCCGCTATATAAGTTGGAAGATGGAGCTAAGTGGCTGCTGAACGGGACACTAGACTATAATTATCTTTTGCAGTTAATGCTATTCTTGAGGAAAGAAGGGAAATGGGATGAAGTGTCATATGCGGATATGTTTTTTGCCCTCCGCAAATATCCGGAGTGGCAGAGACACTGTGGAATGATACCGCCATAGGACCCCATGGTACTCGCTCTCGGGCGAGAAAACAGAGGGTTTGATGGGGAACTGAAGCAGTGCTGCTCGTCGTGCAGCATAGGGAAGAGGTGTACTAAAAAGGATAAGATTCACCAACCATCAGAACAAGATTTAACCAATTTACTTAAGCCGCTCCCTTGGCCACAGGAACCAGATGAGGATCCGGATAAATTATCCTCCATCCCTCCAGACAGCCCCATATCCTCCCGTACTAGGAGGAAACACACTCCAATGATTTTGCAGGCACCACTCCGAGAAGTGGTAGGGCTGGACGGGGAACCTTTCTCCACCGCCGATTTGGAA
>VZTM01041962.1:30972-48984 GCA_013400555.1 Jacana jacana | reverse complement strand
AGTCCGGGCCGGGACGTCACAGGAAATTCCTATACTGCCCCCTACACACACTTCCGCCGCCCGGGGCTGGGGGTGGGGTACGGGCCCTATAGGTGCCGGGGGGCGGCAGCGGGACAGGCCCCGGGGTCGCTGCCGACGCCCCACCGGGGCCTCCCGGGTCGCCCCTGGTAGGGTCGGACCGGCCTCTGTGGGCGGGGGCCGCTGATGCTTGTGAGGGGCCATAGGTGTCCTGCCCCACGGGGTGAACCCCGGGGTCCTGAGTGTGGGGAGACCCGGGGCAAGAGCTTGATGGAGGAGACGTGTGAGGGCATCCATGGTGGGCACCCATGATGTGTGAGCGCCCACCACCCCAGCATGTCTCTGGGCCCTGTAACACAGCTAAGGTGACCAGGCACAGGAGGGTAACAACAATTTCCTGAAGCAATCTGTGTTAGAGTTGGGTTTGGGTTTTTTTTAACAAAAAAGCAGAAATACTCAATGAAGTTGCATCCCATCATTGGCCAGGTTGGCTCCTGGAAGGGTTCAGACGTATTGCCTGTTGGTCTTGTCTTTTGCAGTCGCTGCGTGCGTTGGCAGGGAAGTAGGGGAAACTTGCCTTCTTTTTGCTGTAGCTCTTCCAGGAATGTTGAGAGTTGCAGCACATTTGTCAGGACAGTGTGTCAGGAGGTAACTGTTTTTTTTTGGTGGGTCCTGGTCTTTGCTCTGAGGTGTTTCTCTCCTGTCCTGTCCCGTGGGATGGAGGGGAAAATCAAATCCTCAGCCAAGTCTCTGGTCAAAAGTCACAAGATGAGTGAAATCTTGGGTCTTTAAAAATGGTGTTTTGAAGTAATATATTGTGTGTTACTTGGTGTAGAGCCTGGAATTTTCATTTTTTATTTTCTCTAGCTTTTCTCCAAAACCCAGAGGGAAATAACATTTTTTTCTTAATGAAAGCTGAGATTAGCATCTAATCATCTTCCCCTTCTAAAGCCGAGGTTTTAGAAGCACTGAATATTACTAACATACATTAAAATGATAAGTTTGGACAATAGTGCTTTCTTTTAAGTGCAGCTTTGAAGAAGTCTGGCTGAGGGAAACCATGGGCCCAAGTAGAGAAGTCTGTGAAGAGACAAAATCCGTGAAAGGAATGAAAATGCAGAAGGAGATGAAACCACATAGAGGCCTTGGGCAATTGAAGTAGATCCTGTACTGTGGCCTTGTTTAGAGACCACAGAGGGTATTTGATACCAGCTGAAGCACTCTTGCAGCAGAGAGAGAGGTTGGAAGGAACATTGTTGCTGAATATGCCCGTAGGGTTAAATTCAACATTGGCCTTTCCGGAGAAAGGAGTGTCTCGATTTTGTGTTCCTTAGATTGCTAGCCATTGCTGGAGAATGCATTACTTGTGTTTTAGCCACTTCGCTGCTGTATCTCCTCTCATCTCCATCGCTCTGTCTTTTTGCCATTCTTGAGGTCTTCTTTCTCAGTCCTCCTGTCCCCAGGTGCTGTCATTGAATCTATAAATCAAAGTAAAGATGACAGGAATGGTACAGAGGGCAGCACAGACCCTGTGAAGGTACCTGAAAGTGAACCTTAAAGAGCAAGCCTGGGTTTTTAGGAAGGTAAAGTTGCTACCTGTGTGTAGCCTGCTGCTCCCACACGCCAGCTCCTGTCTTGATGACCTTCTGAAGAGTATATTTGGGGTGAAAGACATGCAGAATCCTTTTCCAGTAACTGGACAATATGATACAGCCAAGTGGCTCTATATAGTCATCTGTGGTAGAAAAGGGTCTCACAGAGCTGTGATTTTTTCCATTCGTTTCAATTAAATACTCTCAGGGAGTAAGAGTAGTGCTTGGAGCTGAAAAGAATCTAAAAGATAATATTTAAGAGGTGCATATTGATGCATTAATTGCAGTGAAAGTTCTTGCTTCCCTTTCCCCCCGCTCTGACCTTCTTCTCTGGGGGAGGAAATATCCCAGCAGAAACACAAAGAGCTGGAGAAAGAAGTTCGACATTGCTAGGATGGCACAGGCTTTGGCCCCTGTGCCAGGGGGCTGGGATGTGCTGTTGGAAGGGTTCTGTGAACCCCAGCTGACATGAAACTATATGAGGGGAATCACTGAGAAGTTCCTGGAGCAGCTTCTGTTCCTTTCCTCCTTTGTCACCTATGCTTTTCCTAGTCATATGACAAGCTTTTCCTTCACCTAGGCCTTTCCTAGTCGTCAGGAGGGACCTGCTCCCTGTGCTGCAGCAAGGAAAAGGAGAATCAGGAAAGGGGCAGTGGCACTGTGCTTTGGCAGTCTTTCACCAGGTGAGCCCTGATTTGGGTCCTAATTTTATTCCACACCCTTATGAGAGAGCAGATTTAATGGTGATCCATATAAACATGCAGCTTCTTGAGCAACTGGATGAATCAACGGTTAAATACAAAACACATCTCACTTGTGACGGAAGACTTTATTATAATAACAGAAGTGGGCATCCATCACATTCAGACATCTTCAGAGATTCCAAAATGTGGAGAATAAATGCAACAGTCCAGCAATAAAAATTGACAAACTTATAAACACACAGAAGAGGAATTTTTAAGACAAATTTTGGCAACTTTAAATACAGCTGTCATGCTATCAACCATGTTACTGAAGTACAGAAGTAATACATAACTATGCAGAATATGTACAATTCTGACTATATCATAATTCAAACAAATTCCTATTGTACAGAGCCATATCTTTAATAGAAAATGTTTCAGAAACACTTATAAAATTTGGAAGACTGAAGAGACCCATCACTCCACATAAAAAAATAGCCAATGGAACGAACAGGTGTAAAATATGTTAAATGTGTGGTATCTTTATGTGTAAGAAAGATGTATTGGGATAGTCTAGACTAAACAGAAGTGCTTGAAAAGCAACAAATGTCTCCCTTTTCTAAATCTGGAAAGTTGAAAAAACCTGCCTTTGAATTTATCATTTATGGGCTGACTTCACCTAATAAAACTTTGGCTTATTTCTCTGCCTTTCTCCTTTTTTTTTTTAATTTATTTTTTTATTTTACTGTAGAGGAGGCTGGGGCAGGAAGTCCAGATCTGAATAATAGGAAGGAACTCTTTCATTACAGGTCTGGATTTTTTTTATGAAAGTCATATGAAGTTGCTTAAGCAGAACCAAAATATTACAAACTATTAGAGAAAATCCTGGAGACCTGGATTAGCAGTCAAAGCTGCATGATGAACATAATGGATTATTTGATTCCCTCCTATCAGGTGTTTGCATGTAGACTTTTTCTTTTCCTTTTCTTCTGCGCTGAATTTGAGGTTACTGGAAATGAACCAACTAACAACAAAGAACAAAGGAAGAAAGAATAATTTAGAACAATGGCATTTTCCACAGCACCAGCTAAATAAACGCTTAAACAGGCACCTGCATATGCTCGCAACTTTCAAAAGCCAAGATACGGATGAAAAACAACCATCTTCCATAAATAGCATTTCTGTAAAGGATTCAACAGATAGAGGATTTGTAAGCAAGCTACACCGGGCTGCAGTTCCGTCACTTCATGCAGAGGATGGTTGGTATTTTAGTAAAGGAGTGGAATCTGGAAAGCCAAAGCTTGGCTGGAGTTACAGCTGAGAAGAGAATGAGATGGGCAACAAAAAGGGCTCTTACAAGCACATCGGCAGCAAAAGGAAGAAAAGGAAAAATGTGGGCCTGCTGCAGAATTGGGTGATTGCCCTGGTGAGAAAAGTCAAAGAAAAGGCTGAAATAGTCAAGGCCTCCTTCACCTTGGCCTTTAGTGGAAAAAACCCCAAACCCTTGTACATCTCCAAAGCCAGAGTTTGGGGGCAGAGGGAGACTGCTCACAGTCCACTAGGATCAAGTTAAAGTCTACTGGAGCAGAGAGCATGTGTTTGAGCCTTGACGAAAGTGGCCAGTGTTACTGTGTGCCCACACCCTATGATATTGGAGAGGCTGTGGCATTTAGAAGACTGCTGATGGCTGATAAAAGGCAAATGCTAGCCTTTAAATTCACTTATGTCTGACCCAACGTTACTGACTTTGGGATTAGTGAGCATGGGGAAAGTGGAGGATGCCATTTAAGTTTGACTTTATTAGGGCTTTTGATGGGTTCTTTCTCAGTAACCTTATAGCTGGGGAGAAGTGGATGAGGAGGGAGAGAGACTGTGTGTGTGAAAAACTGACTGTACCACCAGGCTCAAAGAGTAGCGCCTCATTGGTTTGAAGTCTGACTGATGCTCAGTTAGGAGGGATTAGAGGATCAATACTGGAGTAAGTCCTTGATGTGGTCGTCAGTGACTCAGGAGGTGGGACAGAATGCACCCTCAGCAAGTTTTCAGCTAATCTCCACCCCAGACTGAGGAGGTCAGCTGACATTCTGGAGGCCATGGCTGCCATTCAGAGTAGCCTTGGCAAGCTGCAGGAATGGGCTGGTGAGAACCTTGTGATGGTCAACAGAGACAAGTGCAAAGTCCCACACATAGGACAGAATTTCCTCATACACCGCTACAGGCTGAGAGCCAAATGCTTGGTAGTAGCCTGGCAGTAAAGGGCTTGACCATCCTGGTGGCCAAAAGAAGTTCATCATGGGAGTTCAACAGCTATGGGGCTGCATTATCAATATCCCCAGCAGGAATGTTATGCTCTGCTGGTGAAGTCACATTGGATGTCCACTGTCTAACTTTGTGTCCTCTGGCAACAGCCCGTTCAGCAGAGGCTGCTAAGGTGGTAGGGGCTGAAGCACGTGATGTATGAGGAGAAGCTGAGGAAGTGGGTTTGGTTACACAAGGATCTAATTATAGTCTTCATCTTCCCTGGGGGAGTTACAGAGAAAACTGCATAAGCCTCTGAGATGTTCACCAACAGGTCAAGAGAAAGATGGCACAAGGGTTCTCTCTGAGATATGCATCAACAGGACAAGAGACCAAAGTGAAAAGTTGCACCCAGAGAAATTCCAACTGTGTATAAGAAAGCAAAAGTTTGAAGTGAGAGTGGTCAAGTACTGGAACACATTCCCAGAGCAGCTGGCAGCTGTGGACTTTCCACCCATGGAGGTACAACTAGACCGGACAAACGCCTACTTGAGCTTCGAAGCCCTGTTTGGAGCAGGAGGTTGAACCAGTGACCTGCAAAAGCCAACTTTAATTTTGCTGCAATTATAAATACATTTCCTAGAAGAATCCCTGTAGTACAGGGGGAATAATACCAGCAACTCAATAATTGTCATGTGTCAGGGGTTACTGTGGCCCAAAGCTTCATTAGGGACATCATGTTGCCTTACAGATGAGCTCATGTGGCAAGAGGGAGGGCATTAGTGCTATTGGTGTAACATAATTAAATATTAGGTAATCACACTGTGTCTTCTGTCCACCAAATTCATGTATGTACACCAGTGTTGGCCTTTGCTCTCTCCTGGGCAATCACAGCACAGCAGGGTAACAAAATAAACATCAGAAAGTGCTAAGGATCCCATGCGATATGGAATGTCCTGCTTAATACAGGGTGTGTCATGTTGTGTCACAGCTGCATGTGGTCAGGACAATTTCTCAATGGAAGACTGTGGTTTTCCCTGTGTTTCTGTTGCTGTAGGTGTCTTTCTGGATGTGCAGGATACCGTGTATTAGGAGAAGTTGGACCTCTTTGTGTGGGCAGGCAAAACACACATGTGCCAGAGGTCTGATGCCAGACCTACTGGCAACTTCTCTGAGCATGTACAGCGAGACAACATTGTGTACACTCTGAGTCTGATGTCAGACTTGCTTTGCCTGCATGATTTATCAGTCTGGGACTATCCCTGATATCAGCCTGCAAAATCTGGCTGTGTATGTGTGGTATATCAGTCATTTTCAGATATTTTAGGAAATGTGTAGCCAGGATTTGGAAAGATGGTAGGGCACCATGTTAGTGATTCAAAGAGATGAAAGAATCAAAGAATGGTTTGGGTTGGAGGGGACTTTAAAGATCATGGAGTTCCAACCCCCCTGCAGGGACACCTCCCACCAGATCAGGTTGCTCACAGCCCCATCCAGCCTGGCCTTGAACACTTCCAGGGATGGGGCAACCACAGCTTCTCTGGGCAACCTGTTCCAGTGCCTCACCCCCCTCACTGGAAACAATTTCTTCCCAAAATCTAATCTAAATCCTCCTCTCTTTCAGTTTAAAACCATTATCCCTTATCCTATTGCTTCACCCCCTGATCAAGAGTCACTGCCTGTCCCTCATGTATCCACGTTTATGTACTGGAAGGGGCTCTAAGGCCTCCCCAGAGCCTACTCTTCTCCAGTCTGATACTTCCACACTTGCAATGGGCAGAAGAACAGTGTGCTTGGATTATTTTTTTTCCTCCATATCTTGATAGGCCTAAATGTTCACTCTTAACACTTACTAAATCCCCTTCTGACCACAGTGTGCAGCAGGGGCTGGCAGGTATTCAGCAGAAAAGCCTAGCACTGATTTTGTCCCCTGGGGCTTTCTAAGCCCGTGCTTCAGAGTATCTCCTGTAGCCTGTGTGCCTTAATGCTAGTGTGTGGGTTTCCCATCCAGGGCTCAGATGGGTTATCGGTGTTTTGGAGCAAGGTACAGATTTATCCTTCTATTGTTGCAGTTATTTTACTTTTCCTACTGGAGGGCTGTTCCCCTGCTTTTTACTTCTTGCTAGCTCTCAAGGCAATTGTTATTTTAGGCTTGTTAATTGTGTCTGCCAACTCCCACATAGCTCCTGGAGCCTAACCCTGAGCAGGGTAATGTGCCACTTTCTATTGCCCTGCTATTGAATTAGGCCCTGCCTCTCCCAAAGTGACATGTACACTAGTCCTTTCTGTCCCCCCCCCTTTTTTTTTTTTGTCTTCTGTTTTCATTAGAGGGTTGTATTGCAACAAGTTTTTACACCTGGAACTCAAAATTCAAGACCAGGCATGTAGGCTGTAGTATCTCATATCCACTCTGGAATGGGCAGAGAGGGGAAATCGTTACATAGTCACCAGCAGATTATATTTTAACATTAAGCTCATGAATAGTTCCTTGGAGCCCTGGGATTACTTACTAGTTTTTTTTTTCATTCTTAATCAAGAATATGTGGTTTTCTCAAGTCTGCATTTAGCTGCCAGACTTACAGACTTACCTTATTTCCTTTGGACAAGAGAATGAATGTCACTGCACTATGATTTAAGTGCCCCTTATTTTTAGGGGAGATCACTAGTTTCTATCACAACTGTGTCCAGCTTTCTGCACATGCTTCTCCATCCTTGTTGATAGATAGTATTTTCATGAGAAATAGAGCCACAAAGTTAGACAATAAAGATGCTTTCACGTGGCTCTATATATCTTCACCACTTCACATCATTTGTCACTATTTTCTAGTACATCAGCTCTGGCACTTCCTCTCTTACTTAACATCTTACAAAGTTTCAAATAGCTTCTATAATAAAGAACACAGGACGCCACCAATAACCCAGCATAAAGATACCTCCTGTGCATCCTTGAGAATGTTGTTCCAGAACTTTTCTGGCCTGAGATGCAGGAGGGGGAAACAGAGTCATGGCCCACAGTATTGAAGTCTGATCATTCAAGCTCTCAGGATGACACTCCTGTGAGAAGAAACCGCTGTAGCCAACAGTAAGCAGTAAGATATTAAACCCATGTGATCTGATGACCTTTAAACCTTACAGTATGATTTCCAAAAGAGTTTATTCAGATCCTTTTCCAAAGGCTCCTGGTATCTTGCAGTTTATTTTTTTTGACCACTATTATTTAAAAATATTGATTATTTTTAACAAAATAAATGCCCACTATTGTGTGAAAAACAAGACTATGCTACTTTATATATGTTCTAAAGTTTGTCATAGGAAAGACAATTTTATCCATGGCTTTCAACATCTTTATATAGTTTTATATTTTTACCTACATAACATGTATACCTATAAACATTAACTTAAATTGTAAATAATTTAATGTGTGAAAAAACCCCTATGGATATTTGGTCTGAATTTTTTCAGCTATAGATATTCTGAATACAGTAAGTCAAGGCAGACTCACATTGTCAACAGAACTCCTTCCATGACTGCTTTTGAAATGTCTCTTGAATGATATTGTTACTGCATTATCAGGTAATTTCCAAACATACTTAAAATAGTTAGTTTTTTAATGAAGCCTTCTAGCAGGCTCAGCCTGCTGAATTTTACATGGCCTTTGTAATCTTTAGGGAACAGGGCCTCCGTGTTTCCTAAGGGAGCATTTTCAGGGGCAGGCCGATAGAAAGCTTCTGAAATGGAGGAACTTTTGCTGCTTGGGTAAACATAATGAAAGTAAGATAAAGAAATCATGTCTTCAGTGGTATTCAGCTTCTGATGATTTATGCTTTTCTTGATCAGTGGACATAGATCAGCCTTCTAATTTCTAAAGATGTTTTCTTTAAGGGTTGTCAAGTTCATCATTTTTATTCGTCATCAGATGCAATTTCTGTTTGTACAGATCAGGCTGCAAGTTTTTCTTTTGGTTTTTTTTTTTTTTAGAGGTTTTCATAGGCAGGAAAGAAAATCATATTGTTCTGAGTGATGCTAACATGCAAATAAATAACACTGAAACTTGGAAGAGTGTTAATTAGAAATTATTATAACCTGACTGACCTGACTTGGCTTTATGGTATCTTGCCAAACTGGCTTTTTATTCTTACGCGTGTCTGGTTTGTGTTTGTGGTGGGAAGCTAATGATTCCATGGAATTGTTTGGCTTAATCCTCCTCTCTTTACACTACAGAAGTTTTATGTGAGGAAGAACAAGTAAAATCAGAATGAGGTTCACCAGGTATGACCCGTGGTGATCATTATGTATAATATTTGATATAGATTTCTATTTTAGTAAGTTCAGGTAGATGATATATTTGGTCTGTCATTTGTTTACTTAAATGAGATTTACGTTGGTTTAAAACTATATTATACCTATGTAATTCTACTGGCTTCAGTGCATTAGTTTGGTAACTCTTATTGGACTGAGGCCTCAGTAGGGTCCATTGAAGCAAATTAGCATTTATTGAAAGATGTAATTAATCAACAATGATGTAAGACCCAACTTGTTGTAACTTCACATTGCCATCATTGGGGCTTTGCAGAAGAAGTTTAGGCAGCAGCACACAAGAAGTACTGCTGTGTCCAGCTGGACTGGAATCCCACCAAAAGAGGTCCCTCAGTTAAAAAAGAAGCAGATCTTGTCTTTACATCCGTATGTTATACCTAAACAGCATTTCCTAAACCCTTTGAAGCGAGATGGGTCTAACACTTGGCCTTCTCCTCATTCCAGTTCCCCCACAGTCACTGGACCATGGGCTGGGGATGTGGTAGCCACAGGTCTCCCCCCCCTTAGCCTGCCTTCCCGGCTGCTTCTTGCTGTGCTAATTACCTGGGGTGGAACGCCCCGATGACACACCTATACAGCAGCTTGTTTTGGAGTTGGTTGGTAGGAGTGCTGCACGGAACTGTGCGGTCATATCCTACATTTAACTATAGGTTTCTGTGCATAACAAGTCAGGTAGCTCACCTCAAGTTATCCAGAATATGTAGCTCAGGTGATGCAAATACCAAACAAACACTGGGAGCCAGTGCTGTATTCAGTAATGGTCAGTGTGGTTTGACATGTAGGGTTGTGAACAGCTCAGGAGCATTCTCAGTATGATGTATCACACTGTCCTTTTGGCATTGCCTGGTATTCTTTTTTTTGTGTGTGTGTGCAATATTTCAGGAAGAATTCCTGGAGGGTATTTTTTCCATTTCCTTAGGAAGGTATATGGTAGTAGCCACAATCTGACACTGCATTACTCAAAGTACATAAACACAGTATTTTTAACATCCGGGTACTGGGACCAGTACTGTTCAATATAGTCATCAATGACTTGAATGACGGAATAGAGTGCACTATAAGCAAGTTTGCTGATGACACCAAACTGGGAGGAGTGGCTGANTGCTTGAGAGAGTCCAGGGCAGGGCTACCAAGATGATTAAGGGAGTGGAGCATCTCCCATACGAGAAAAGGCTGAGGGAGCTGGGTCTCTTTAGCTTGGAGAAGAGGAGACTGAGGGGTGACCTTATTAACGTTTATAAATATGTAAAGGGTGAGTGTCAGGAGGATGGAGCCAGGCTCTTCTCAGTGACATGCAATGATAGGACAAGGGGTAATAGATGCAAGCTGGAACATAGGAGATTCCACTTAAATATGAGGAAAAACTTCTTCACAGTGAGGGTGACTGAACACTGGAAGGGGCTGCCCAGGGAGGTTGTGGAGTCTCCTTCTCTGGAGACATTCATAACTTGCCTGGATGCATTCCTGAGTGATCTGATCGAGGTGTTGCTGCTCTGGCAGGGGGATTGGACTAGATGATCTTTCAAGGTCTCTTCCAATCCCTGATATCCTGTGATTCTGTATCAGTAATCCCCATAGGCCCAGGTAAATAGAACTCCATTTTTGTAGATATTTAGTGCAAGCATAAAATGAATGTCTGGCCGTTCCCCAATAAGCTTACAGTTTAGAAAGAGGAGACAAAATGGGAAGGCAACAAAAAACTGAACAGTTTGAATAGGGGGGATTCTATTGTATGTTTGCTTTTTTCTTGATGTTGACAGTCTTTCAAAGTTATTGGAAAGGAAGTTATTCTTGAGAAGCGATGGGAAAGGGAATACAAATAGTGGAACAGCAGTGTGAAAGGAAAGGGCAGGAAGAATAAATTTGAATCAGAGAAGCTTTTGGTAACTGACTTCATACAAATAATCAATAGCAAGAGGAGGAAAAGTCCATGGTCAAATCTCATGAGGAGTCAGTCCAAAATTTCCAAATAGGTTGCTGATGCTTGCTGGCAGCTTTTAACTCCAGCTGGAAGAAAAGAGCCTCTTTTCTCAACAAACCAGAATTAATCTGTAACGCTTTTCACCTCCAACTCAAGTGACTTGTGTTAAGGGAGCAGCTTTCAGACAAGGACCCTGGACCGAGTCCTGTTTGGGTACAGTGGAAGATTTCCAGCTGTATTTTAAAGCACCATTCACCTCCTGTGTCTAAACTGGTAATTTGTAGTGGGGTCACTCCCGACTTACACTACTGCTAGGACATTAATGGTCTAAATAACTGCACCTGCTATGTTAATGAAAGTGCGCTTAATAGTTCCAGTAATTTAGAAAATTAGGTATTGTGTTGGGGTGGAGAGGAGGAGAGAGGGTATAAGAGGTGAGAACTTGGTCAAAAGAAATACAGATTTCAGATGGCTTGCTGTGTTATTACTGCAGTGTTATTGGTGACTCTGGTACAAAGCTTTCAGTATTTTCCTGGCTGTATTCAGCTTTCCAGTTGAATTTATTGAGAAGTGGAAAGGCTTTTTTGAGTAAGGAGATGGAATCAGAATAATGTTAATTTTAAAAAAGATATTCTTCCAATTTTCTATTTGCTGGTAGTGTTTTAAGATTGTGAGTTTTGTTTAAGACTGATCCCTGGCGGAAGATACGTCATTAGACATCCTTGAATCATAAAATCACAGGAAAACAGGACTAGAAGTGACTTTGCGCAAACCATTCCTTGCTCCCAGTCTGCAAATGTGTGTCCCAAAATGATTCCTACAAATGTGTGTCTAACCCATTTTTGAAATCCTTCACAGCCTCCTCAAGCAATCTATTCATGTCCTTAACTATGCCTACTGTTAAAAAGCCAGTTCTAATGCCTAATCTAAACCTCCCACCTGCGGTTTACACCCATTTCTTCTTATCGTGCCATGCTGGGCATGAAGAACAACTTCATTCTCTTCCTCTCTGCATCCATCCTTTATGTGTTAGATAATGCTTACATTCTTCTGAGTGTGCCTTTTTGTGTACATCTGGACTTGAAAATAGGTTAAGGGAAAAAAATAAGAAAAGAATACATTTCTGACCGAGACAGTAATTTTAGCCAACTGGGCAGCCAGTATCTGAAACTGAGGAGCTGGAAAATGCTGGGCAGGGCAGGGTGGTTTGCTTAAGGCGATCTGGGGCCCTAAACATAGTGCACAAGAGAGAGGGTGATGCCTGCCATGTGTTGCACTTCCCTTATGACAGTGCCTCTCTGGCATTTCTGTCTCACCTGCCCGTGTCTCAGCCTGTATCTCTTACCTGTCACCTGAACTGGCGCCAGGAACTGTAGGTGCTTCTCTCGAGCCTGATTTTCAGTGGTTAAGTTAGTTCTCTGCTCCATTTTTTTGTTCTCTCCAGAGAATTAAAGTCAGAGATGGGTAAATAAAAATAGGAAATGAGAAAACTTGAAATGCAGCAGCAGCTACCAGTTGCCTGGCTGTTGGGGACAGAATTAGAATGAGGCCCATGCTCCTTCATTCAGTCCTCAAATGTCAGACTCCAGTACACACCAGGAAATAGCTTCCTTCTTCCTTCTTTACATCTTACAGGTCCTGGCAAAGATCCCCAAAACTCTGTTGTCCAAAATGATCCCCAAAGATGAGTCCCTGACTGGTCTTGGATCTCTGCTCCCTTGGCATCCATATTCCAAAGGCTTCCTGAGCTCCCTGCAGACATTGTGGTGGCCCCGGGGAGTATCGCTCTGCTTGTCCTGACACACTTGGGGCTGCCCACGGTGTCCCCTCCCAAGTGTCTGCAGCTGTGCCAGCCCTTTCTGACGGGATTTGTTCAGAGTATAGGGTGTCTAAAGCTTAATGGTTGCGCTATTTAAATTCTGTACTATGTTAGCCGGTATAATTGCAAATAATTTACTTGGTGCAGCCTGCACTTTGGATGCGTGGAACAGTTCTCCAGTGCCCTAGGTCTAAGGTATAAATGTGTGGGTGAAACCAGCCAACAAGATAGAATAGGCATGAATAGGCACTGATTATACTTGGGTAAGGTTTTTTTTGTTTGTTTGGTTGGTTTTTTTGTGTGTGTGTGATGAAGACCACAAACTTACTTTTAAACTAAAAAAAAACCAAAACCAAGCACCATAAAACTCACATTCTTCTGCTAGTTGTGTGATTCTGAGAGGTAGGACTCGAAGTGCAAGGCTATCGTTTTGTATATACTGCTAGAATGCTTAGACTTTCTGTGAGTGAATGGGTTACTTAAAAAATGGGAAGGAAATCATTGATACTGTTGTCCTGTCATTTTGAAAAAGAAAGCCAAAGAAAATTGTTCCACAGGTCCATGAAGTCTAGAATTGCTTTATTCCACTCTAGCAGTGAAAATACTTCACAAGTGTTCAGTAAGACAAAATCTTACCAAAAGACTAAATTTGAAAGGCAAATCTCCCATTTTGCTATAGCTTCTAAAAGAGCACGGTTTGTATTAACCCTGACTGATTTTTATTTCTATTGAGGAAACAATTTCCTCATCTTGGAATGAGGGTGGCTATTAATGTTATGGGTATAGAAATCGGTATTATCGCTGATGATATGAGTTTGTTTTGAAATGAACCTGAAAAAGTCATCCATGCGTAGAGTTTACTGTTGATAATTGTGACACCCAGTGGTCATTCAAAGAACCATAAAAATGTAGTACAGAATGACTGCAGGGAACCTAAAGGCTACAAAAAATGCCGAGGTTTACACAATAAATTTGTGCTTTTAAGAGTAGTACTCTTTTCCTTGGTAATGTATGCAGGCAGTAAAAATAAGCTGGTTTAGCAGTTCTGAGACTTTAATCCATTTTACCATATGAAACAAATATATATATTGGTACTTGTACAAAGCTTTTTAATATCTTGTGAGGCTGAGGATACAACTCCGATAAAATTCGCTGGACGACTGACAAAAAGTTGCTTTATCGCTGTGAGGTACAAAATGGCTTTTAATTCTTGCTGGGGAGAAGCTGGCTCCGAAGTCTGGGAGATAAAGGGACCTTGTTTCCTCTCCTTTGTTTGCCGCTGACTCATTGTGTGGCTTAAAGCAAATTGCTTGTGTGTGTGGCTGATAAGTACTTCAGTCAGTACCTTCATAAGGTGCAAGGTGTAATTAGTATTAGTCTAGGCAGCATTCACCTCCAACCATTTATGCCATAGTTAAGAGTGATTAAATGATATGCTTTGTATAAAGCGGCATATTTGTATTCCAAAGCAAATTACTTTATGTGCTGTGTTTTATTACAGAGCACTGGATTCAAATTTAGTCCAATATACCTGGTGAATGAGAAATTCAGTTCTATTGTTTATGGGTCACTGGTCATAAAATATTTACTCTTGGTGGCATGCTTTATATAAAGGAATACAATCAAGATTCATAATATTTAATTTTGGCAGACCAAGCAGCACATACAGCACATTACATATATCATTCTATCTGTTGTTTGGGAATGTCTCATAGAACTACCAAAGCTTTTTCTCTTACCAATAAGAGGAGTTACACAGCAAAAGGAGCAACGTCAGAAGGCATCCAGTTATAAACCTGGAGATGAGACAGAGCTGCAAAGTCAGTTCTTGCCTAAGGCCCTCTTCTTGGCTGCATTGGCTGTGTCTGTACTCTGTGCCTCAGGAGTCCTCTTCAGCTCCCTGTCTACAGCCAGAATTTGGGTGACATCTGAACTTCCACCATTTACTTATCTCTTCCCTACCCTCTTTCCCTGCAGGGAAACAGCTGCGAGAAAGGGAGCAGTGAGACATTCTGGCGAGTCCACTCCTATGAGCATGAGGGGAAAACCGAGACAGACAGACACACACACACACACACAAGCTGAAAGGCAGTGTCACAGTATTATTTTCCAAGAACATCAATATTAAAGTTTTCATGCTTCTTTTAAGCTTTTATGACCATCAGTACAATTTAATAGGATGACACAAAAGGAAATATTTGTCATAATAAAAATCCTTAAATGTTAAATTCAACTTAAAAATCCCTTAAAGCAACTGCACATGTTGGAGCTAAGTAGGTTTATCATGAAAAATATGAATTTTTATATGTCATTACTTGGATTGCTGTAACATTTAGTAGTCCTAGTTTCAGATCCTGCTGTCCTGATCTTTACAAGGACACAAAGAAAAAGGCGGTCCCTGCTCTCAGCAGTTTAGTCTAAAGAGGCCACAGGTTAACACCAGGTGGAAACAAAAGACTGCACCCAAAGAAAATGAAATAATATTGCATAAAATGCATTATGTAGTCTGTGGACTAATAGATTCTCATCTGGTGTTCTTAACTGCAAGGTGAAGAAAAGGCAGTAGGTTTTGTCTTCCTACTTCTGATAAGAACAAAAATAAGTGCTGTAATGCTGTTCTGACATAAGAACATGTGCTGGTGCTTGCTGAAATACTGACGTATGTATGCACTTCATACAAGTCTAGTTTAGTCTCTGGAAGGAGATGGTGAACCAGTCTTTTGCTTTTTAAACTAACCCTAAAATATGGATATTTGCTACAGAAATCTGGTTTTGTTTAGTGTCCCTCCCCTGTTTATTCGATATTTGAATGACTTGAGTTCTGGCTCTGGGCTGTAGATGCTGGCTCCTGGTTGGCAATTTTTTTTCATATTACATTTCAATGCTCCCACTTGTTTTTGTTGTTGTTATTGTTGCTTTTTAGCCTTAAACAGTTTGATTTTAGTCCTTACAGACTGGGCAAATTATGGTAGAAACCCGTTTGTCTTCTATTTTGTTTATAGCCTCTTTTGTGAGCCAGCGTAAACAAAGTCTTGGGCATTTTGCCATCCCGTCCTAGACAGGATGTCTAACAAGTGTAGTAAGTGCAAAACCTTTTGTTTACATTGTGAACTGAGTTTGGGTTTAGTATTCTTTATTCCAGAGGTGTTTTCTTATCCTATGAGGAGAAAGCTAATATCTCACAATGTGCAAATCTGTGTTTTTAGATATAAAAATATCCAGATATTTTCCAGCCAGAAGAAATGCATTAAAATACATGAATTATAGGAAAAAAAAGTATGCTGAGAGAAGAAAGAAGCCTGGCAAGTATGTTGGTATTTATCTTACTTTATTTGTTGGGAAGAGCATGAGTAGTGATGTATTTTGTCCCTTCCTGAGCACTGGGGTCTGACACACACTGGAAGGGAATCTTCTGGTGGTTGTTATTAATTGCTGTTATGCAACACACCAGCAGCTCACGAAGTCTCTCTGATGTCTCACTGAAACCAAATATTTCAGATACAGACATAATATCATAAAGTACATTTTCTCCAATAAAGCTACACCCCTATGGATTAGCTGGTGCCCTGGGGTTTAGTGATAATAAGACCTTTCACGCTCATTCCTCTTCACACCACCTTTCTGTGATAAACCAGCTCTCCCAGTGCTCACGTTCATTTCAAGAGTTAAAAATAATCTCCAGAACATCGATGCCTGGCTTCTTGCAAGTGGAGGCTGCTAGATAGGCACGTTAATTTATTAATTTCAGGGAGAGGAAAAAAAAAAAGGGGGTGGGGAGGAAGAGAAAGAAGAGTGCTTAGAACTGGGAAAAGAGCAAGGAGGCTGGGAGATCAAAACAAGTGGATCCACCCTCGTAATCTTCTTCTTGCACAACCCCTGACATGGCTGTGTGTGGATGTGTTTCACCCTGAAGAGAGGTGAAAAGAGGACAGACTGCTGGCATACACAATGGTCAGAGGAGATAGAAATGAATTTTTATACTCTGCAGCCCCTGCAGCCAGTACACGGAATAAAATAACAATTACAAAGGATATAGCAAGCAAGTTGATTTTATATCAGGGTGCAACAATTAATAATTGCTAGGCCAAACTCCTGCCTTCTGGTCTTTTGAACACTGGATATAAAAATAAAAAGTGAGAAATCCAAAGCAGGGTATCTGGCTGGTGGGAGTGCAGGATTTCATAAAGGATGTTTGTTTCAATACTGCTACAGCAGATGTAATACAGATCATACCATCTCACCAAGTCACAGGAGTTCAAGAGTTGAAAACAGCCATTTAGCACTTGTGTGTATAAACTAAGTGTCAGAGAAGCTGGATAAGTTACTTTCCCTTGAAGTGAAAAACCTTCTCAGGCCTTACAAATGACAGAAATTTCATCTTGTTCATGGAAGGGCTTTGCAGAACAGTCAATGATTCGTAGTTTCAATGTCAGTCCTAAAAGCCTTCCAACACAAGGAGAGTGCGAGATGATGAAACATCCTCTGCCACACATCTGTTTAAAGCACAACACAACCCTTTCTTAGCACCGGTGTTTTCAGTAGTATAGGAACCTGCCTCAGTCAGCAAAGCAGGACTGTTCCATCTCTGTGGAGTTTTTATGGGATTTTTTTTCATCTTCACACACAGACAGCAAAGAGAAGAACTAATTGACTGACCAATTAGTTGCTGTGACTGCTGAACACAGGGTTTATTGGCAGTAGAAACCACTTAGATGTTCTTCTTCTAGAAGTCATCTGCCATTCTACAGAGGCTCAGATGGGGCACCGTAACTTTGCTTTATCTTCACTTGTGTTGTGTAGTATTCCAGAAGTACAAGGAAAGAGGAAAGAAAACAATGAAGAAATCAATCAAACAACAACAAATAAAAAAGTCTGGAGGGCCAGGCCCAGAAAGTGGTGGTGAATGCAGTTACATCAAGTTGGTAGTGTCCCCCAAGGCTCGGTATTGGGGCCAATTCTCTTTAACATCTTTATCAATGATCTGGAGGAGGGGATAGAGGGCACCCTCAGTAAGTTTGGAGAAGATACCGAGTCAGGTGGGGGTGTTGATCTGCTTGCAGAAAGGCTTTGCAGAGGGATCTGGACAGGCTGGATCGATGGGCTGAGGCAAATGGGCTGAGAGGTTCATTAAGGCCAAGTGCCTTGGAACACAAGAACCCCATGTAGTGCTACAGGCTTGGGGCAGAGTGCCTGGAAAGCTGCCTGGCAGAAAAAGACCTGGGGCTGCTAGTCAACTCTTGGCTGAACATGAGCCAGCAGTGGCCAAGTGGCTAAGAGCCCAAGTGGCCAAGAAGGCCAACAGCATTCTGGCCTGTATCAGGAACAGTGTGGTGAGGGAGGTGATCGTCCCCCTCTGCTCAGCACTGGTGAGGCCCCATCGCAAGTAGTGTGTACAGTTTTGGGTCCCTTACCACAAAAAAGACA
>VZTM01041962.1:13778-30261 GCA_013400555.1 Jacana jacana | reverse complement strand
AACACTGGAAGGGGCTGCCCAGGGAGGTTGTGGAGTCTCCTTCTCTGGAGACATTCAAACCTCGCCTGGACGCATTCCTGAGTGACCTGATCTAGGTGTTCCTGCTCTGGCAGGGGGATTGGACTAGATGGTCTTTCAAGGTCTCTTCCAATCCCTGATATTCTGTGATTCTGTGATTAGTGACAACTTTTTTTTTATCAGTTAGGTTGATGGTTGGACTAGGGGATCTTAAAGGTCCCTTTCAACCTATACAATTTTATGATTCTAAATGTTAGGGATATAAAATTCCAGCCACTGATTATACCAGGATTTCAACCCAGCTGTGCTCAAAATATGCTGCATTACATTGGACAAGTCATTGCCCCTCTTGGCACCTCATGCCCTTATTTGATTTAGGCCAGAAGTCTCATGGTTACCTTCAGCCAACCTAAGGCTGTACTGCTGCCAAAAGGGACATTCCTCCCCCTTCTTACATCAGACCAGACACTCACATGACCATACAATAAAGTGATCCAAATGAAAGCCAGCCATAGGAAAAAAAAATATTCTATGATTCTAAAAGCTAATGTATATGCACCCAGTGTGTACCTAGGGGTACTATGATGCTATAATCTTTTGAGACATTTGGATGCTACCATAATACAAAAGTACCTATGAGTCTATTTAAACTGTTTGGGGGTGAGAGGCAGAAATGTAGCACACCCAGTGCTGAGTGAGGAAAGAGGGACCACAAGGGGTTAATGTGCTTTTATCCCCACTAAAGACAGTCTTTTCTGTGGTCCTGCTTCCAAGTAATAGAGATGTGCCAAGGCTGAAGCACAGCGGTTCCACTTGGTGATGATGCACCTGATGCTTTCATAGAATCATAGAATAGTTCAGGGTGAAAGGGACCTTAAAGATCATGGAGTTCCAACCCCCCTTCCATGGGCAGGGACACCTCCTACCAGACCAGGTTGCTCAAAGCCCATCCAGCCTGGCCTTGAACACTTCCAGGGATGGGGCATCCACAGCTTCTCTGGGCAACCTGTTCCAGTGCCTTGCCACCCTCACTGGAAAAAATTTCTTCCCAAAATCTAATCTAAATCCTACTCACTTTCAGTTTAAAACCATTACCTTCGTCCTTTCACACCCCTCCCTGATCAAGAGTCCCTCCCCATCTCTCCTGTAGCCCCCTTTCCTGCTGCTTGTGGTCATTCCTCTACCAACTCACAGCTCTGCTGTTCTCAGCTTCAGCATCTGTCAATCTGTGGACCGACATTCTAGTTTAAATGTGTCTTTTCAGCAGGATCCTTAATTTGCCCTCTGGAGGTGCTTTGTGCAGTTTGGTGCACTTAAATATTTTTTATTGGTCACCCGGGCAGTAAAAGAAAAGACAGCAGGGGGCACCAAATCTGCATAATTCTGTTAAAATGACAGCTTCTGGACCGTGCTCATAAAATTGAAGTTATTACGTACTCTCAGTTTAGCACCTGGAATTTATTTCTAGTGCCGGCATTTTTTAAGATATCTCGTTGCTTCTCAGAAGCTACAATGGTGAAAATGAGTTTCAGTTTTCCACAGATGTAGAAACATGGGCCAGTAGCAGACATTTCTTCTGCCGGTTGTCATCCCTTCCCTTCCCTGCCTGGTGCTGTAGGCTCCAGAGCTCATGCCCAGGAAGATGCTCCTCTCTAATGCTAAACTCGAGAAGGCACCTGTCTTGGCAGAATTGAATTAACTGAATGCTTTGCCTTTCAGTCCCAAAGTGTAATGATCTTCAGAGGATTTTCTGCTGAAATTGGTGTTGGACCTTCTACTGAACTTAACCCATCAGTGGCCATGCAAAATGTTTTCAAGCCTAGAGTAAGTGATGTGTCTTAATTCTGCCACTGTTCTTTTGCAGAAACTGGAACTCAGCTTTCTTACAACTTTTTAATTAAAAAAAATCCTCTGGAAAAAAAAAAGAAACTAAAAAATATTCTCTACTGGTTCTTTGACTATTGGCTTCAATATAATCTGTGAGGTATGGACCTGATTCAAAAGCCTTCTTTGTATGAGTGGTTCACACTCATGGAACATCTATAGATACACTCAGAAAAGCAAAATCTATTAGCTGTCTATATAATACATATGTATTGTTTGTATTTTGGAGGTTCTTTAGGATTGGGTCCTCATTTGATAACATACAAAGAGAAGTAGCTTTGCAGTTGGACAGACACTTTGAGAAGTCTATTAACTGGGAGCTATTAGTAGTGTATTTCTAGTAAAGCAGAAACAACACATTCAAACCTTGATGAGACGTTCACAGCAGGATTTTTTTCTGCCCTGGATTTATGTTCTTCTATTTCTTTGAAAATTCAATCACTGTCTAACAACACCTGTCATACTCTGTGTTGAACTGATGGCACATGCTCAGCTGCTCTGTGCAGGTACAGACAGTCCAATACAGTTGGATTCAGTGACATTGGCAGGTCTGAAACGTTGAAAGCAGGAAATCATGTATGCTTTCTTCCGAGCAGAGATCTCATCACTGGTTTACTCGTCATGATTGGTTTACTCGGTCTTATTGCAGCATTTTCTCTTGGGGCACGTGAATTGTACATTTTTGACTGTGCAGTTTCACTGACCTTATAGCACTATTGTGAAGAGAATAGAACATTAGAGAACATATAAGAACATTAAATATTGGGCAGAGTACTGACACTGCAGTAATGGGATTGCATAAATATTCAGTGTAAATAGACCCTACGTTCCCATTGATTTATTTCGAGATAGTTTACAGCCTTGAACTTTTAGCTTCATTTGTCCTACTCACAATAGCAAGTTAAAAGAATGATTGCAAAATCATATTTTATAGTCACCTGGCAAGAACTGTGTAAGACTCTTGATAACAGATCTGGGCTGTTCCTTTGTCACCTGCAGAGATGCTGTGTTTCTTCTGTCTCTGTAGCTCTTAAACCTTGTCAGTTTGAAGTTTAAGAAGCTGGGGCCTTTCTTATCTGTGATGTCCTCCATTTCTGTGGTAGGACTGCTAAATCAAATTAGGAAACCTGCAAAACAAACTGACTGCTCCCCACACTCTGTAGCAGTAGATCACAGAATCACAGAGCTGTACAATGGTTGAGGTTGGAACAGGCAGCTGGAGGTCACCTAGTTCAACCCCCTGCTCAAGCAGATTGCCCAGGACCAAGTTCTTGAATATCTCCAAGGATGGAGACTCCACAACTTCTCTGAGCAACCTCTGCCACTGCTCTGTCACTCTCATGGTAAAAAAGTGTTTTCTGATGTTCAGAGGAAACCAGGAAACCTCTCCTGTTTCATTTTGTGCCTGTTGCCTCTTTTCCTATGTTCAGACACCTCTGAAAAGAGCTTGGCTTTATCTTCTTTGCACTCTCCCTTCAGGTATTTATACACGTTGATATGATGCCCTTGAGCCTGCTCTTCTCCAGGCTCAATAGTCCCAGTTCTCTCAGGCTTTCTTCATATGACAGGTGCTCCAGTCCCTTATCATTTCCGTGGCCCTTTGCTGGACTCTCCAGTATGCCTATGCCTCTTTCGTACTGAGGAGCCCAGAGCTGGATACGAACTGCCACTCACAGGATAACAGGACCTTTCCTGTTTTAAAAAATTGAGACATTTGTTTCTTCCCCACCTTCCCATTGCAACCTGCCTTCTGAAGGCTGAGTTGCTTGTCCCGCATGGCCCTTGACAAGTCTAATTTTCACAACTAGGTCATTCTTTGCTGGTATTTTGCCCTGGTACAAAAAATGGATGTTGGTGGGTGTAGATGTGTAAAAACATCAAGCAGATATGGATGATATCTGAAGATTTCCTTAGCCAATTCTTCACTATATGGGTCAGTACCTTGCACTGCTTATAGTGCTGAAAGGTCAATCCCTGTCCTAATCCTCTCCTGTCCCAGTCATACTGTATCTTCTTCTGTCTTTCCCTCAGCTCCCCCACTTCTCTCTTTCTGGTCCATTCAGTATCTAGCAGTCATAAACCAGCAGAGTAATAGATAGCTGTAAACAGAGCAAAGTTGGAGCCAGACTGCTCTGAACAGCATGGCCATATCCAGGCTATTGTTTCAGACTTGTGTAAAGGCACCATGTACATCGAGTAAGCCTTCAAAGGTTTACATTTCTATCCATTTTCAAAGACCCATCTGCACTTTTTCTCTTCCAACCCTTCCAACAAGGCAAATCAGAAAGTTGGTTGTTAGAGCGATAAGTAGCTAAATATATATAAGTATATATATATAAGTATACTTCTATAAGTATATAAGCAAGAGCCTGATGATTAGTAGGGGAATCTTACTGTGCTTAGTTCACTTCTGAGTTTTGCAAGGCAGGTATCCTCCTCGGGGTGCCTCTTCAAGGTGAAAAATGAATTTGTGGACAGCGATGATGTGAACTCCTTTCCCCACTGACTTTTGTGATAGACTTTTCTTTCTTTCTGGGCATCTATCAGCCTGTCAATCAGCTCCAAGCCACCTCCCCAGTTTAAGGTCATTTTAACAGAAGGAAATTAATACAATTCCCTATTGGGTGTGAACTTACAGCTCACTAATTCACACTGTTCTTGCTGGAGACTCGTTAGTCCTAAAGGCAAAATAGCTTACTACAATTGCAAAGCAAGATTACTTTCTCCTTGCAACACAAAGTGGCCTTAGTGGGAATTAGGGCAGGTAAGCTGCAGTGCTTGGAAATTTACACCCTAATTATCACAAATTAGCTTCTCTGTCTGGGCCAGAATGAATATATGAAGAATACTCAGGGGGCTGTCCAGCATGTTACCTTTTCCTGCAGCATGACCTCTGCTGAGATTAGTCTGGCCGTATTCAGATCCCCACAGAAAACTGTTCCACAGCTCAGATCAGCAAAAATCCATCCATCCTGATTTTCAGTCAATCTGCAAGTACAAAGTACCTCTCGGGAGGTAAAAGTATATACGCATATTAGTGACAGCAGTAACTGATAGATCATTGATATGAGTTGTAAATTCCAGTACTGCTCAAGTGTCGTCTTTGCTTCCTTTGCAAGCCTGAGTCTGCCAACTTGATTAGCTTTGCTTAATGGAATAGCTTTGCTTATTTTAATTGTCTCAATGGATACAGAATTATTGTCACTAAAATGAATGCTTCAGAAGCCAAAATACGCCCCCTCCCACCTAAATACTTGCTGAAAAATATTTTTCTTTTAGATAACCATGCCCACAAAGGAAACCTGCCTGGAGTCAGTTTGATTTTGAGAGCTGCTTAAATGGAAATCCAAAGCAAATTCTTACAATATCTATTTGGGGAAAAAAAGTTCACTCCTATCATGTGGGGTTTTTTCATATTAGTTTGTAAGTAATTAATTATGTCCAGTCAGCAAGAAACACATATATAGCGTCTACCACTCTGAATCAGTTAGCTGGCAGATGTCAAGGCAGTGACATTAATGGAAGGCAGTGGCAGTTTAAAGCAGAAGAGAGCTTTGTTTTTCTGTAGAAGAACTAAATGCCTTGAACTGAGAAATGGAATTTGTGTGTGTGCGCAGTACTGTGAGTCACGATAGTTTCTTAAAGACTGTTTAACGTGCTGAAGTTGACAGGAGTCATTGTTCTCTTCCCAGGTAATGACTAGTTAAGATCACATTTAGCTCTTCCATTTCTGTAGTAATCTCAGAGACTTGTATTTCATTGATCTTCCAGTGAACAACTGCTTCAGAGCTCTGAGTGACAAGTAAAGGCTTTAAGAAACAACACAAGAGCTCCGTTTGGAGAGCACAGATGACTGGAACTGGCACCTGTTACTCCTCAACCACTTCTGTCTCAGTAATACAAGTGAGAATTGATGTAGAAAAAGAAAGCATACCTTGTCCTTACTGATTAATGTAGGTACAAAATATACAGAACATGGAAAAAGGCAACTCTGAATGATGTAGATTTTATATTAGCTTCCAAAAATGAACCTGAAAAGGGCAGAATTTTTGTTTCCTTCATCACAAGCATTGTGGCTCCCAGCTACTCCTAGGGTTACATTGAGAATTTCAGATGGCATTCTGAATATTCACTCAAGATCTAGACCAGACTTTCATTATCTGACTCTTGTAGTGTAGGCAAGTTTATTCGGACTTTTCAAGATAACAGAAAGAAAAAGAAGACAGAACCCAAATGAAGAGAATTTTTTTGTGGTACAAAATACACTAGAACGTCCTACCTGGATGTCAAACCTTTTCTGTTTTCTTCTTCATAAGAGATGGGTAAATTGCAGAGAATCACTTTGTCTTGCTGGTTCTGCTTCAGACTAGAAACATTTTATATGATGTTAAAAACAGGATGGCTAATGTATTAAAGGTTTATATTTAGAATAGGAATGATCTTTCAGCACAGCATTATCATGAGACTTCTTGCTAAACATGTTCCCACTCCTCCATTGCCACCTCCAACCTTTTCTTCTGATATTTTTCCAATTTACAAATAGATTCTGCAGTTCTTGCTGTCAAATGCTAAAGTAGTTTTTATAAAGGATTTCAGCTGTACTGACTAGAAATTCTAAGTGATACAGAGTGCTACAACTATTAATTTAACTCCTCCAGTTGAAAATATCCCTATTTATGGGGGTTTAGTTTTCTCTTTGGTATAACATGAGAAGTATGTTTCAAAGTTAGAAAAGCTTAGGGGATCAGTTTGGACAATCTTTAATTAAATTCAGCATTTGATAAAGAATTCTCTTATTGATATGCTAATAATACAGCTCATGATTTTGGCGTTATCAGTTTATTTTTTTCCCTTTACCAGAGATCAGTAAAACCTGATGCGAATCTAGCAGGCAGAGAACAAGGAATCAGGGTTCAACGGGTCCTAGATGATGTTGTAGGTCCTTTCCAACTTTGTGTTTCTATGGTTCTATGATGCATTTGCACTGTCAGAGCAGCGCATGCTGCTGTCTGTCTGTACAACCTCCACCTTCCTTTCATGTTACAGATGTACCCACCTTTCATAAAACTGCATCAAAAGTGAAAAAACCCTCTTTCTGAACAAATACAGCCATAATTTAATGTTTATGTATTCATTAGTCAACACCTTCATTTATGCAGACCATATTGTAACCATTTATGTGTGCAAGTTAAAAATGACTAAGACCACTAATTCCGTTAGAACACATATGTTGGTTTGGTGAAACACTGTTTTTTTCCTAAACTATAGCAAAGATACCAGGCCTTGGTTTACTGCAGCAGATTGTTGTTTTCTGGACAGCACAGATGAGCATTCAGTAGCAGTCTCAGTATAAAGAGATAAAGAGGAAGAGCGTTTTTTAATAGAAGAGAATTTATTCTTTCTCTGAGAAGGAGAACCATTGAAGGGCATCACATATTTGACTCTGTTTTGCTTCTCTGTTCAGAATGGTGGAGCAGTGAGGTGTGATCTTATACAGCCTGCAATAGGTGGGAGCAGCCAGCAGGGCTTGTGCAACAGCAGAATGTTTCAGGCTCCAGGGTGGGAAAAAATGAAACACCATTAAAATCAGAGGAATTTAGCCCATAATGTTATTTCAGTGTTTGGATAAATGTATGTATGCAAATTGTCTTATCAGCATAGCTAGCTCTGCAAGATCTTCAGTGACTGATGAAGGATTTCTCATAGGTTACTTGTTAGAAAGATGTGTCATTCCATTTTCATTCCTTTGATGGAATTCAGTTAGTCAGAATTGATAAAGTTGGAGTCCACTCTCTCCCCAGCACAGACCTAAATTAACTTCCTTTTCAGCAGGATTAACTAATGTTAGAATGAATTACTTGTGTAAAGATTCCATGTACTGGTGAGAAGCAAATCAGGTAAAGTCAAAGGCAATTAAGACTGTTTCAGATATTCCATATTGAGATCTTTCTGTTCCCTGCATGGTCTTCCATTTTTGTGTTGGGCATCCTTTCCAGGCTAAAGTTCTTGATCAGCTCAAAAAAAAAGGTTCATAGAAAAAAAACAGTAGACATGTTATTTTCCCAATTCATGGAAGGCCCCTGGCTTGTCTGTGTATTGGGAGGACTCCACATGTGGAAAAAGAAACTTTTGTAAGATGAACATGACTTCTGCTGTGGCCAAAAGTCATTAATTATCTTTGGCTAATTTTAGTCCTGAAAATTTGGCACACAGTTACTAGGAACCCATTGTAATTAAACAAATTATTTTTCCATTCTATTTCACTGATTCTGCTTTAAAACAAGACCTTGCTATTGCCACTTGCTTTTGGTACTTTGTCCTGGAACCAAGAGCAGAGCTCCTGTCTTTCTGGAGTGCTTAGTATCCTGGTAGATAGTTCTCCACTGGTGAGGAAGCAATCTTAATGAATTTCCAGGAGACAAAAGCTGAATATGAAGGAGGTGAGAAAGTGGGAGGGAGTGGATGGACCAGACTTAGACTATGAACTAGCAAGAAGATAAAAAAAAGCAGTCTAGTGGGCAAGAACTGTGCGATAGAAGGGAGAGGAGGCTAGAGAAATAAGGCAGAAAAACTTCGTTTAAGACTCAAGAGGTGTGGTGACATCTGTGCTCACAGTATTGCTCCACTACCCCTGCAAATAATGAAAGAAGTCCTACATTCCCTGATGTCAAACATTCTATTTGCCAGCAAATTATCAGCGATGTGCACAGTCAAAATGTGTATCACACCTCTGTGGCCTTGGCCATCAAAACGTGGGACAGAACAGTTCCCAAGGTCAGTTAGTTCAGGTGAATGATCTAAATTGCAAATCTGAAGCCCCAGTTTTGCCACTGACCATTATGGGCATGAATGTAACAATGGAGGATTCTGGTATTGGCTGGCAAGTGAACAGTATAAGCAAAGCAGCAAAGTGTCATGCTCTGAACAGTCTTATTTTGCTATTTAGGAAGACTAACACTAGAGGCAATGTAGGCCCACTGATGAATGAGGTGGGTGCCCTGGTGACAGAGGATACAGAGAAGGCTGAGTTACTGAATGCCTTCTTTGTCTCTGTCTATACTGCTGGAGGCTGGCCAGAGGAGCCCCATACCCCTGAGGCCCCAGAGGAAGTCAGGATAAAGGAGGAGTTTGCCTCAGTTGATGAGGACTGGGTTAAGGACCAGTTAAGCAATCTAGACATCCGTAAATCCAAGGGTCCTGATGTGATGCACCCACGGGTGCTGAGGGAGCTGGCGGAAGTCATTGCCTGGCCACTCTCCATCATCTTTGTCAAGTCGTGGGGAATGGGAGAGGTGCCTGAGGACTGGAGGAAAGCAAATGTCACTCCAGTCTTCAAAAAGAGCAAGAAGGAGGACCTGAGTAACTATAGACCAGTCAGCCTCACCTCTATTCCTGGAAAGGTAATGGAAAAACTTATCCTTGGCGCTGTCTCTAGGCAAATCAAGGATAAGAAGGTCATAAGAGGCAGTCAACATGGCTTCACCAAGGGGAAATCATGCTTAACCAACCTGATAGCCTTTTATGAAGACGTAACCAGGTGGATAGATGATGGTAAAGCAGTGGATGTGGTCTATCTTGACTTCAGTAGAGCATTTGACACCATCTCCCACAGCATCCGTGTAGCTAATCTGAGGAAGTGTGGCCTGGATGATAGGGTAGTGAGGTGGATTGTGAACTGGCTGAAAGACAGAGAGTTGTGGTCAATGGGACGGAGTCTACTTGGAGGCCTGTATCTAGTAGAGTCCCTCAGGGATCGGTACTGGGACCAGTACTGTTCAATATGTTCATCAACGACTTGGATGAGGGAGTAGAGTGTACTATCAGCAAGTTTGCTGATGACACCAAACTGGGAGGAGTGGCTGACATGCCAGAAGGCCATGCTGCCATTCAGCAGGACCTGGACAGGCTGGAGAGTTGGGCGGGAAGAAATTTAATGAAATATAACAAGGACAAGTGTAGAGTCTTGCATCTGGGCAAGAACAACCCCAGGTACCAGTATAGGTTGGGAAACGACCTATTGGAGAGCAGTGTAGGGGAAAGAGACCTGGGGATCCTGGTGGACAGCAGGATGACCATGAGCCAGCACTGTACCCTCATGGCCAAGAAGGCCAGTGGCATCCTGGGGTGTATTAGAAGGGGGGTGGATAGTAGGTCGAGAGAGGTTCTCCTCCCCCTCTACTCTGCCCTGGTGAGACCCCATCTGGAGTATTGTATCCAGTTCTGGGCGCCTCAGTTCAAGAAGGACAGGGAACTGCTTGAGAGAGTCCAGGGCAGGGCTACCAAGATGATTAAGGGAGTGGAGCATCTCCCATGTGAGAAGAAGATGACCTGAGACAGGCAGTGGAAGAGACTGGGCCATCTCTGTCCTTGGAGGTTTTCAAGACGTGATCAGATGAAGCCCTGAGCAACCTGGTCTGACCATACATTTGACCCTGCTTTGAGTAGAAGGTTGGACTAGAGACCTCCTGAGATTCCTTCCAGCACAAACTTTCCTATAATCATATGATAACGTAGTTAACATTTATCCAGCCAGTTTCTACATACAGGGGTGGGAACAGTATTCTTGCTAACTGCTGGGGAAATAGCCTATTTTTTCACCTGGCGGTAAAATGAGATTATTGTCAGTGGATTCGTGAACTACCATATTCCCGGTGTCTGAAAATAAAGACATCATTAACAAAATGTCACTTGCCTTTATTATTGCAAAGGTAACCTTTCGGAAATGAACTGACCATGAAGTAATGCAGTCGTTTCATCTAGAATTTGCAGATAATCTGAAATAATAATGCTAAGAGTATGAAATGTTTCTATTAGTCTCTATGGGATATTAGCTGTAAAGCCTAATGGTGACAAATTGTATATAAGCATTGTTAATAATTTAGTATCACTTAAAGTTCACGAAAGAGAGAGTCAGATGTACTATTAAAACATAATCTAATGAATGACAATTATCTACTATAATTAATACAATGGCTTTTACTCTTGCAGGCACTCAGTAATATGTTACACTTAAAACTATACAATGTAATAATAATATATGAAACTTAAAACTAGGAACCGCCTTGGCTGAGGGTATACTGCCTTGTTGGAGGGCTTATGGTGGTTTTAGCCTCCCATTTCAGGGACTACTGGTTTTATAAAGACTTGTCCTTTAGGTTTATCTAGTTGTGGTACTTATTTGAGAGTGACAAGGCTTGCTAGTGGTCCCTTCTCATCTCTGATGCCGTTCCATAAATTAGCCACTGGAAATTTCTTTCAGTACCTTCAGATTCTTTCATTATCTAGCACAAAAGGTCATCTCACATGAAAGCAAGTGCTCCAAGACCGGCTAATGTAATTCATTAATGTATTGTCCCAATGTCTATAGGAACATTGGATGTCATTTGGTTTCAAGGTCTGACTGCTGCTCACCAGATGTACTTCTTTGTTATTATTTACCTAGTGACCAAACTTTTATGGTCCCTTCACAGAGGTCCTCACAAAATAAAAATCCATGCATAAGTAAAAAAACCCCAAATCCTCTCCGTTGGTGCTTTGACCTATGATAATATTTGCACAGTGGTAGCTTTGAAAGTCAGCATCTCAGTACAAGTTGTCTAAAAGCAGCATCACCATCTATACCCTCTTGTGCTGACTCCATATGGAATTGGGATCAGACTATACTGAAAAAAAAAAAAAAAAGAAGAAAATCTGCTTGATTCTCTAATTCCTTCAATTCCTGCAATCATATTTTTTTATAAATATGCACAGTAAAGACGAATACGTTCTGTTAACAAACAACAAATCCAAATTGCAAAATATGCCTCAGTGCTAACTGTAACATTCCAAAGTTTAATCTGCTCAAGTAAAGCAAGCACTTTACAGTCTTTTGTGAAACCTCTCCTCCAAAGCTTTTACAGACACAGTCTCATGATCTCTTTGTATGTACTGTGGGATAGAGCCTACAAAACCAGTTTATGTAAAAAAGTTGTGATAAGAAGTGCTCTTAAGGTTGAAGTACCTTATATGACCCATCAGAAAATATATTTAAAAGAAATAGCTTCTAGTTAAAGATGAGAGAATACAAACCACTGTTGTGGGTTTTTTTAATCAACCTGAACATGAATTTACTTTCCATTTCTTACTGCCTTTCTACTTGGTCTGAAATTCATCTCCATGCTTTTAGCTTTCTGAGTATTTTTTTGCTGCCACCTGGGTTACAGGTATGTGCCACAGAGTGAGAGCAGCAGCCTCTTCTGGGAAGGGCTTGGGAATACACCACCCGGAGGAAGCACAAGCATTTGTGAAATTTTGAAGGCCACGGAATGAAAGGTGAGGCACTAAATCTGAGATTGTGGCTGCTAAAATGGGCTGTGGAGCACCCAAGAGCAAGGACTAGTGCATTTGCTAATGGGCTACTGCAGAACCTCTGGGCTTTTTATTTCTAATAATAGAAAAGAAACCCAGGTGCGTCTCAGCACATGAATGTCATTTTGTTTATTTTGGGAAAAGAAGCACCATTTTTGTTTCTCTAAGTGTGGTTATACTGTGTATTTGCATGGTTTGCCTGTTCCAGATCCCACACCCTCTGTGATACGCATTATTTTTAAGGAGCACAGCTGGGCACTGGACTGTAATTTCTCATGCAGCTGGGGATCAGCTTCATCACTTCATTTGAAGGTTGGGACCAAGACCTTAGAAGCAGATCGGGAGCTAACAGTCAGGCTGATGTTCCCGTTGTGTTTACAGAGGCTCAAACCATTGAGAAAGGGGTCAGGCACATCCATGTTTTCACCTTTTGCCTCAGATACTGTGGTTTGCAGTGGTCTCACTCAGATATGACAAAGGAATGGCTCCATGCTCTGAGGTCTTCATGCCACAGAGCGCTGTAATGAGTTTGTAATGAAACAGAGGCAAGGAAGACTTTTTAGTGACTGCTGAGACTAATCTCAGAGATGTACTGAGTGAAGGGTAAATCTTCCACCACTGTCCATCACTTAAATATCTCAGGATACTTTAGGTATCCTCATTCTTAGGTTAAAAGTCGTCATTAGGACTAAAAGCGTCCTAAACACACCTTGATAGATTTACCTTTCACTGTCTATCAGAAACTTTTGTAATTAGTCAGCTGCTAGCAATGATTAATGACTAGGAATATGGCTAATGGGCAATGTATGTTTCAAAATCAGTATCAGGAAAGACCAGAAGTGTTTTACTGTGGAACTGTGTCCTTGCAAAATGAGAAACAAATATTTCGCTGGTGTGTTCACTGAAGAGCCCAAATGCATAGCTCGAATGTAAATGGAGATGAGAGATAATGAAAAACAGGAGAATATTTGCTTTGGAGTGTAGTCCTAAACTGAGGTTTAATGGTTGTTTCTACTTCTGTCTTTTATGATACCACAATACATTTATATTTTTATAGAGATATATGTGTGTGAGAGTGTATACATATAAGAGCTCCAGAAAGAAATGTTTTATTTTGGTTTTCTTGGAAGCAGTTTTTATGTGTTGAATCTTAACATAGATAATATATATATAGATATTAAAGTAATTGTGGTGAAAAAAAAAATCCAAAGGCAATTTCTGTACCTCATTTACAGCTCTTTTCAAGATGTGTGGTTATGAATAAACCATTTACTTTTGTAAGCATGCTCTCTGCAGGATTTCGCATACAAAAGAATCAAAAGGTCAGAGAATTACAATTAATTTACTGCATTCCTATATGACAGCAAAGCTCATTACTATTTGCCCTGTTCTGTCCTTCTTAATTAAAGCATCAAATCAGATGTACAGTCTGGAGCAGCTAGATTATAAAAGGTTACATCAATCAGTTAGTGCCTGATTGATTTATTATTTACTGGCCTTGACTCATGATTCAAATCAGCACTCTTTCCTCAGGTTAAAAGTGTGTATTATGTTAAAGAGAACACAGTGTATTTTTAAAAAAAAATATAGTGTAAACATTTAAAAAAGAAAGCTTTTACTGAATCTGGCTTTGATTGAATGACAATCTCTTCTGCCATGAAGTCTGACTCTTCTCAGGTGGCCACTGGCAAATTTCTGAGTAGTTTTGTTACTGAACCCCCTCCAGCCATAAGAGGATATTAAAAAATGCTGTGAACTGAAATTCTTCAGAAGTTTTGTAAGGATATTTCAAATATATAGCTTTCATCCATGTTTTTTGGAATATTTTTAAATGGGTATTTTCTGTTTTATGGTATTTTCTCCCGAAAAAAAATTGCCTACAAACCTGCTGTATTCGTAGAATCATAGGATTGTTTTGGTTGTAAGAGACCTTTAAGATAATCAAGTCCAACCTTGAACCCAGCACTGCCAAGTTACCACTATACCATGTCGCTCAGCACCATGTCTACACATCTTTTAAATACTTCCAGGGATGGTGACATCAGCTGATGTGCTCCAAAGTGGTAGAATAACTTTTCATGGTAAATCTAAACCAGATCTCCTGCACAAATGGTTACGTCATGCCTGGAGACAGTACAGATGCAAGGTAAGAAGGCAGGAGCTCTCCTTCCTTTCCTTCCTTTCCTTTCCTTTTCTTTCCTTTCCTTCCTTCCCTTTCCTTTCCTTTCCTTCCTTCCTTCCCTTCCTTCCTTCCCTTTCCTTCCCTTTCTTTCCTTCCTTCCTTTCCTTTCCTTCCTTCTCTCCTTCCCTCCCTCCCTCCTTCCTTCCTTCCCTCCCTCCTTCCCTCCTTCCTTCCTTCCTTCCCTCCTTCCTGTATTTAAACAATTCTGATATTGCTTGTATCTGGCAGACATCAAGAGCACTCTCCCAGTAGCTGACATTTAGAATCATAGAATCATTTAGGTTGAAATAGACCTCTAAGATTATCAAGTCCAACTGTTAACCTAGCACTGTCAAAACCACCAATAACCCATGCTCCTCAGCACGACATCTACATGTTTTTTAAATCCCTCCAGGGATGATGACTCCACCACTTCCCTAGGTGGTCTGTTCCAGTGCTTGATAACCCTTTCTGTGAAGAAATTTTTCTTCATATCCAATCTAAACCTCCCCTAGTGCACCTGGAGACCGTCTCCTCTTGTCCTATTACCTGTGACTTGGGAGAAGAGACTGAGTCCCCCTCGCTACAACCTCCTTTTAATTTAAGACAGGTTTGCCAAGGTGCCTGAACATTGAGCTACGTCTGAGTGAGCTGATGCCAGCAGGATGCAGGAACAACCACAAAATCATGGATGAAAGCGAAGAGCAAGTTTAATCTCAATACCTTGTGGACCAGAGAATCTCTGAAGCAGCACCCAGGCAGAGGTGTGCAAGGAGGGGACACAGGTGCCATGGAGCGAGAGAATGTCCTTATCAGCAGAAGAGTTTTGTTAGGGTGTGAGTGAGAGGTCCATATTTCAAGGATTCAGGCAGGCAGATTTTTTTTGTGGTGCTTTGATCTTCTTCAACAGCAGGGCAGGAATCTTGGGCACGTTTGATAAATTGCCCCTGAGTCCATCTCAGGCCTATGTTATTTAAGCACAGGTGTTCTACTTGTCAAGCATGTGAGACTAAAGAACAATTAGTGTGACATATATGTTTGCCAGCACCTCAGGTGCGAGTCATTTGGGCACTTACAATCCTCCTCCCTGATCTGCCATTACTTTCCAACTGCATTTACCTCATCTTAAAAGGAAAAACAAACCCAAAGNAGCCCCCCCCGCCCGGAGTCTGACGGCGCTGTGAGGGTCGGGACGGGCTCGGTGAAGGGAAGAGAGCGATGCGAGAGGACCTGCCCGTCCGGGCTCGGCTCTGCCTCGGTGTGACTCTTTCCGCTGGGCTGCCGATCGCCCGCCGGGACCCCCCGCGTCCCTCCCTAGCGGGAGCGGGGGACTCTTCCCCGCCATGGCTTTCACCTTCGCCGCCTTTTGCTACATGCTGTCGCTGGTCCTCTGCGCCGCCCTCATCTTTTTCGCCATCTGGCATGTGAGTACCCGGGCCCCCTCCCGCAGCCCCTCTGCCGCTCGCGCCGACCGTTAGAAACTGTTGGGCTCCGTTAAGGGCGGAGGGCGGGGTCGTGGTGTGAGGGGAGAGGGGTGGCAGGACGGGCCGGCACGGGGGCGCTGAAGGCGAAGACCCCGCTGCCGGCGTCGCGGGACGGGACAGACAGACAGACAGACAGACAGACGATGCCGTGAAACCTCTACCTGGCTGATTTTTATTTATTAAATAAGGCTTGCAGCCTGGCTGCTGCCCTGGCCGTGTGTCTGTGCAGACCTCCCTGAGCTGTCGGCTTCAGCCGAGGTCAAAGGTGCTCGTTGCNAAAAAAAAAAACACAAAAAAAAAAAAAAAACACACAAAAAAAAAAAAAAAAAAAAAAAAAAAAAAAAAAAACCAAAAACTACTTCACATTTAGGCATATAATTATCTTTTCCAGGATTTGCCCAGAACTGATCCCAGCCTGCGCTCGGGATCTCACGCTGTCGTGACAGAACTCCAGTAAGAAACAGGCTGCCCCTTCCTCTCGCGTTGTCGGCATAGGACTCCGGTCAGAAACAGCTGCCCCCCATGACAGCATGACCGAGACCCCGTCGCGCAGCCGCCCGCCCCCGCGGAGGGGCCCCGCCCCTGGGGG
>VZTM01041962.1:1079-13746 GCA_013400555.1 Jacana jacana | reverse complement strand
AGGGGAGAGGGGTGGCAGGACGGGCCGGCACGGGGGCGCTGAAGGCGAAGACCCCGCTGCCGGCGTCGCGGGACGGGACAGACAGACAGACAGACAGACGATGCCGTGAAACCTCTACCTGGCTGATTTTTATTTATTAAATAAGGCTTGCAGCCTGGCTGCTGCCCTGGCCGTGTGTCTGTGCAGACCTCCCTGAGCTGTCGGCTTCAGCCGAGGTCAAAGGTGCTCGTTGCTGAGGTAAAACAGCAGATCTTCGAGGTATGGACAAACTCTTTTGTTTGGGTTTGTTGGTTTGGGTTTTTTTTCCCGAAAATAGAGCATTGTGAGGGAGAAGCTGTCTGCACACCCGATGAAGCAGTTAGGTTGTATTTCCTTCACTAATTACTACGTAACTTTTGGTACAGCTGGATTCGAATGTGAAACGTTCCTCACTCTTCTTATTCATGAACTGGATGTTTTGAGGCCAGCTTCGTTAATTTCCCTCCGAAGTAGTGGGTTTTGTACCTTACCATATGTGAGGTGGCTGTGGGTAGAAGTAAGCGTATGACTTAGAAGGTGTTTATTTCTGCGAGGGTGAAATTATCCTCGTGCATCATTTGCAGTTCTCTTACTGTATTCTCTTACGTATTTTGGAGTTATTTACACTGTGGGTGTGCTACAGAAATGACTTCGTGCCATAAACGTTCAGGATGGAACAGAATAAGGTGAAAAAGAGAGCAAATCTCATGACTGCCCCTACAGATACCTGATGGAGTAAGATTTAAAGAAAACCCAAACAGCTCCTTTGACTGACAAGCAAGGGAGGTACAGAATTTATTCTTACTGAGACGAGAGTAAAGACGCTAGCCTAGTTTTATGTAGGCATATTGGAAGTATGAAACGGATCACTCTGCTGTGAGAATTCTTTGAAATCTGATTGTTCTGAACTGTTGATGGTGCAGTTGCAAGTTTTTCCTTATGAATAAAATCCCAAAAGTGTGATGGTGATGTTGAATGCTGTAGTGATGTCAAGGCTGAAAAGGGTCTCTAGCAGTTAACTGCTGCTCTTGCTCTCTGAAAAAAAAAGGACTAGTAAAATTTATGTGAGTTACATTTCCTTCCCTCCTTTCCCCCAAACCTTTAGTTTCCTAAAAGTGGGAATTCCACAGCTTCTTCAAAGGGTTAAAACTGTGTTCTACTCCAAATCTCTTGCTACAATTTAAATGGTTATTTTTTTCATTGCTATCACAATTTTAATATTTAAAAAATATATTTGATGTCTACTACCGTGTTTTACCAATCACCTTTTCTCTGGACTGAAATTGTTGTCTGAAAACATACAGTACTTCTAGCAAATGGGGTAAATTATTCTTGAATAAATCAGTGGTGTTATTGCAAATTTACTCGTACTGAAACATTTTCCAGGTTTCAGTCTGTACACTTACAGAGAGCAATCCATTAGCTCTAGAGTTCCATAACAGGCAACTAAGAAAAGGAAGCCTTTTGTTAATACTCTAATATTTATGGTGCATATTTTTCTCATGTCTCCTGAAAAATTGAGGGATTGAAATTGAAAATGCCTGGAAATGCTATTCTGTTGTAATAGAGCAAGAATTGGTAGCCTCTTTTCTTATAAATAGATAATAATTCTATTAAAATACATGGTTTGCAAAGGTCATAGAATAACAGATTTAACACCCTGTCGGAATAAACTTTTCAGCATATACAAAACACAAGCATTTTTATTATCCTTTCTGTAAGAACTGTTATAATTTGCTCTCTTATTTCTTCTAAAATGTAGCAAAACATGTAGCTTATGTATTGAGCCATGGGAGTTTCTTTTACGTTAAACATCTCATTGTGAAAATTTTCCCAAGAAACAAAACTCCTACTCCTTCCCCATGACCTGATTTTGTTCACTGTCATGTAGTTTTAAGGGACAGTAGATATATTTTAAACATGCCCTTATAAGGGTAGTGGATGTTTCTAATAAATCTATTTTCTTGTTAAAATGCTTTTTAAGTGTTTTGTTGTCCTTTTGCTTTTTGTAAACGCATTTGGTTACTAAGTATCAGTTCATGATTAATCTGAGTATAACTTTCAAAGATTTCTGAGGTTCTAAGACTGACCAAGAACTTAAATTTTGTAAATTAAAGGACAAGAAAGAATGGCTAGCATTTGGACATCATATTGTTCTAACCCAAAGCCAGCTGAGGTTTGGGCAGTTATCTGGAATGATTTAATAGTGGATCAAATAAAATCTCATTTTCTTCCTGCTGGGTCAGATGAATTATAATTTTCATTAACATTGATGTAATAGGTTCAAGAGAAACTGCAAAGCCAAAACAAAAGAGGGTAAAATGATGATTTTTATTTTTGGAAACTGCTTTTCTGATGCCTCTCCTCTAATAAGTTAAATGCTCTCTACACATTCCTGTGCTCTGTACTATGTGGGGACAGACAATGAACCTAGTCATAATATCTTAAAAGAATTATAAATAAATATATATAATAAATCCTTCAGACATCTGGGACATAATAGTTGTGTGGGTTTTTTTTTCTACCTGCATGTAATCTCTCATATAGGTTGCCAGTGGTGTGTGTCATGAAAAAAAAAAAAAACAACCAAAACAAAAAACCAAATTAGATATTATCAGTAATGTTTGTTTAAACTATGCACAAGATTTATAGAATCACAGAATGGTTTGAGCTGGAGGGAACTGTAAAGATTATCCAGTTCCAACTCCCCTGCCATGGGCAGGGACACCTCCCACCAGACCAGGTTGCTCACAGCCCCATCCAGCCTGGCCTTGAACACCTCCAGGGATGGGGCAGCCACAGCTTCTCTGGGCAACCTGTGCCAGTGTCTCACTACCCTCACAGGAAAGAATTTATTCCTAGAATCTAATCTAAATCTCCCCTCTTTCTGTTTAAAACCCTTGCTGCTCGTCCTGTCACTCCCCTCCCTGATTGAGAGTTCTTCCTCATATCTCCTGGAGCCACTTTATGTACTAGAATGGGCTCCAAGTTATCCCCTGAGCCTTTTCTTCTCCAGGCTGAATCCCATCAACTCTCTCAGCCTGTCCTCACAGCAGAGGGACTCCAGCCCTCTAAGCATCTTCGTGGCCTCCTCTGGACCCAACAGGTCCATGTCCTTCCTGTGCTGAGTATTCCAGAACTGGACACAGTACTTGAAGTGGTGTCTCACCAGAGCAGACAGGCAGAATGACCTCCCTCGCCCTGCAGGCCACCCTGCTTTTGATGCAGTCAGCTTCCTGGGCTTATCTTAATGTATTATTGCTGGAATTTCACTCGTACATATTCAATGAAAGAAAAGGACTGAAAAATCAAAATCTCCTCAGACTACCTGGTACCAATACCGGTCTTTGTGGCATGGGAACTGTTTAAGCATCTGGGTTGTTCAATGACCGCATTGCCTCTACCTGTAATGACACAATATTATAAACATAATGTGGAAGTGGGTGTTTTTGTGCCACTGTTGTGGAAAACTACTGAAGAATTTAGTTCAGGACAATGACCGTACTACTTGGTTTCTTCTAAGCAGCCTCTGGAATTTAATAAACCTTACTTTCCCATTATAGAATTATTCAGGCTGCTTCAGACAACGCTTTCGGTGTTCAGAGTAAACTTTATGTAACACTACGACTTTCAAAACAAATACTACTTTATGTAACACTATGACTTTCAAAATTCAGGAAAACTTTTCTACCTGAGGCACATATTACAGAACATATTACAGGTACAATAGAGATACATTATTTTCAGCTATTATAAAATGGCACAAGACAAAATGATTCACTGGGGTCTCCTAATGGAGTGCTCATTTCTAATCTCAACTGCCCAGGCACTGGTATATATCAATAATAAAAAAAAAATAAGATGTTAAAATTAGTGTACAGTTTAGCACAGAAGGCAACATTTGGATAGAAACACATAATTTTAATTTGCTTTTAAGTTTAAAGCAATCCAAACAAAAAAGTTAGCTGTTACAGAGTTAATGCACATAGTTTACAGCCAACTACGTGTATGCAAGAATAATAGCATAGCCTGAAACTATAGTTTGAATTCTTGTAATTATAGAGCTTGGTAAAGTTGGTTGTGTTTGAAGCCACAATAGCCAAATGTATGACAGCCAAATGAGACTGTCTTCAAATGGAGTTTGTGTTGCAATGTTGAGTGAATGTCTTGTGGGACAAAAAAGTAGTGCAGAGAAACCTCAGTCCAGTTGATTTGGGAACAGGCTGCCCAGGGAGGTTGTGGAGTCTCCTTCTCTGGAGACATTCAAAACTCGCCTGGACGCCTTCCTGAGTGACCTGCTCTAGGTGTTCCTGCTCCGGCAGGGGGATTGGACTAGATGATCTTTCAAGGTCTCTTCCAATCCCTGATATCCTGTGATATTGCTGCTTGTGAATCTTGTTGTTATGCTAGTGCTTTGCGTCCTTTACCAGCTGAGGTGTCATTTAAATGTGTTTTGGCCAAAGTTTTTTCTCATCTGGACCATTGCTGCTGAGCATATTTTGGGGAGATTGCATGATACAACTGACAGAAGGATTTGGTCTACTAACTGCATAATTTTATATCCTCATCTGATCATGTTGTAAGCTCAAGTACTCAGTAGATACTTGTGTTACTAATGATCAAAGTTACTTTGTTTTGCTGCCCTCAGCTCTTGTTCATCTTTATAAACAGCTTTTTACTAACCAGCTTTACTCCATTTCCAAACTACCTCTAACTAAGATTTAGCTTCCCGTTAACATTTCTCTGAGCTATGTCAAGTCTGTTTGAAATCCCAACAAGATTTGACATACCCCCTTTATTTCTAGTGTAGCTGCGCTGAATTGTGTCTGAAGTGAAGTTGAGCAAAGCTGACCAAATTGTGGTTTATTTGACATCTCTTAAAATGTGACATGCTTGTGTAAAGTCCCGCAGCATTTTTATTCTCTTCAAATACATTGGTTTTGGGTAATCTGAGTCTTTTTTTTTTAGTATTTTAGGATGAGATTACCTTCTTTGAGATTTGTGGGGTTTAGGAAAGCTTTAAGAAAATAGGTTTTCAAAGTGCTCCATTTTTTAACACTACAGTAAAAGAATTAATAAATACCAAAACCATTACTTTTTAGAAAAAGAATTTCTGTGGTGGACTGTCTCTGAACTCGTACCAGCATAGCTTTGAATGTGTACAACTACTTCATAACCAGTAGTATTTAAGGATTGTCAGAAAGTATTAGGAGTATCATGTCAGTGAAAAAGTGAATGGTGCTTGCCTGAGAAGTTGTACCAAATTTGGTGTACTTTTGGAGTATTCTGATATAAATGTCAATTCAAATTTGGGAGCAGCTCTCTGGCATGGCAGGAGTCCTGCACACTGAAATTGGTGACAGTCACTGGAACCAAGCATAAGAAGAATAAAGTAGCAGAGCTTTTTTTGGTTTACGTTTCCCTCACCCCCTCACCCCCTTATTTTTCTTTTGAAGTGTGAGGATAGCATTAATGCTGATAAACTACTGTAATATGACTTAGCTGTTACAAGTTCACAGGTATACTTAAAAACAGTGAAAGGCAGTGACTGAACAGAGTAGTATAGACTAAGATTGACTTTTAGTGTTAAAATGAAGCATCCTTTTTTGCAAACACCAGTGAAAGAAACCCTTGGAATCTATATTCAGTGCTGTTCCTGCTATTGGCTTTGGGTGTTAGGTTTAGCAGACAGTTATGCCTTATTTTCACATTAAGCGTGGGTAATAGAACTGAACTCCCAAGTATTGCATGTTGTTCCTAAAATGCCTTTACTTTTTAACAGAAAATTCTATGTACATATAAGATGTTGCCACTTCTGTTATTTGCCTGTATTGGTGATGTGGATTGCATTTTATTAGTATTCAAGATGTAGTAGTTCAGGTTAAAAATTTGAAAGCTCTCCAAGAGTTAGGTATGGGGAATTTGGCGAGTATTCGGTATCTGACTCACTTAGGCTTCCTGATAGAATTCCTAGCCTCATTTTTGATAAGTTGTACATCCTTAATTTTAAAGATACATAAAAAGTTCTCAGGAGAATTATGCAAAGCTTGGGTTGATAAGCAAATTCAGTTGAGCAAAGCACTTCTACCACAAACGAGGTGCTGGTCTATCAATGTTCTCTGCATATCAGTGTCTTATTCTTTCTGTAAACTTGGTGAGCTCTCTTGAACCCATGCTTCTCTTTGGTAAATGCTGCCAGTCATCTCAATTTAACCTCTTCACAGCGCTTTAGAGCCTGTCTTGAAAAGAAAGTAATTTCCTTACAGGTTTGTGGTCAAGTTTGAATTAGCTTCAGATACTGAAGTTCAGTGCTGTCCTTTAATGACTCATTAATTCAGTTCTCTGATAATATTGGATAAATATGCAATTAAAATAAAATCAGATTAAGATTTTATGAACAGCAGCACAAATGCTGTTAGTGTATGTTATACTTATTTCTTGAAGACATTTTTTCTTTTCTAAGCGGCTAAGCACATTGTCCCTGAAGGTTTCATAGTCATGACAGTTTAAGGAATGAGTCTGATATTTCCACTCTTATTAAAGACAGAGCAAAACCAGTTTAGTCTGGCTATAACATAGCTTGACAGTTCCCTTACAATTTTTCTTTCAGAACTTTGTCACATTAATGCTGACGGACAGATATTAGGCCAGGCAGCGCAGGATGTGGAGCAAAGTATATTTTATATATTGGAAAATATGTATATTTCAGTTTAGTTACCTTGTCATGCTTAAATAATTAAAAAAAACCTAGAAGTCTTCAGGCTCTACCACAGTCTTAACTGCTGTGTAAAGATTAAATTGGATCTCTATGTAAGCTTGAACTGTCATAATGAGATTTATTTGGAGAAAGGTTTTGGGTTATGAGTGGTTGCCACTGGCTGTAATTCCAGATGCTTCACAAGTCCCACTGACTCTGTTATCTGTGCAAAAGAAATTATTCTGTGGAGTCTTGTGCCTCCCACAAAAATATGCGAAGACCTATTTAAATGTTATTTGATTGTCACATACCTGATATTTTTAGGTCCTTAGATTAGTTGGAAAATCTGCTTACTAAAGGGATTTTATTTCCAAATTGGTAAATAATGTATTTTTAGTGCTTTTTAAAAACTTTTATGTTTCTTAATAAGCAAAGCAATATAGCTGTCATATTTTATTAGACCATTGAGTACAACTCTCAGATTGAGTCTGAGGCAGAAGATTATAGCTTTTGTTACATGTATTTGTTTATTCAGCCACCACATGCTATATTCAATCACACTTAAATTACTGAATTCAACCCACAGACCTCTGTCTTAGTTGATTCCCTTCACCCTAACATAAATGTCCTTTTATCAAAATCTTATTCAGAAAGAGGAAGAAGCTCAGCAGAGAATAAGGATGTTCTCCTTACAGATACTAGACCTCTCTTTGTCTTGTTCCTCTTCCCCAGTGCTTATAACCACCTATAACCAGTGTTGCTGACAGCTGGAGGTGGTTCTATCAGGCAACGAAGCTAGGTCTCACTGAAGTCATGAGCTGGGGATATTGAGAGACTTATTCTGCTGGAGTTGGTGGTTTGGGAAACACTTCACTTTCTGTGGGAGCAAAGTGTATTTCCCATATGAACAGGTAAGAATTATTGTTATTTCCACTCTTCAAAGAGTTAGTCACAGGAGCGAGTCATACGATGAGGTAAAGGTAGAAGAATGTCAAATACTACTTGCTTTACTAGATCAACTTCCAGTGTTTAAACAACAACAACAAATTTGTGACCATTACGCTGTGCAGAATGCAAGATGCAATTTTATTGACAAAATGGTTGTTATATTCCTTGATAATAATTACAACTTCAGAAATATCTGGTTCCTGTTAAAAGAAATATTAAAAGGTTCTCAGGATTTTGATTGGAAGGGACCTAGGAAATCATCTAGTCAAATGTCTTCTTCAAGGCAGACCTCATTTCAAAGCTAGGCCAGGCTGCTCAGAGCCTTGTTCACATGACTTACAAACTCTCCCTGGTGGAGACTCCACAGCCTTTTTTGGGAACCTGTTTCAGTACTTCACTCTTCTCACAGCTGGAATTTCTGTGGGTGCAACTTTTGACTCTAGTCTCTTGTCCTTTCGATGCATGCCCCTGAGAAGACCTTTGTGCTGGCTTCTGTCTAACCCATCCCAGGAAACAATGCATAGCCAAACCCACTTCCCTCGGTCTCTCCTTATATGTCGTATGCCCCAGACTCCTTTTATTCCATCAGAATGAGCAGGTCCTTTTCTGCTGTGTTGCTCCCAGGCATGTAGTATTGCATGTGGATAATCAGTGCAGGGCTTTGCCTTTGTCTTGGTTGACCATCATGAGACTCTTGCTGGCCAATTCCTTCAGTTTATCAAGACTTGCTCCAGTATTGATACTTGAGGAACTCCACTCCTAACTGGGCATCTGTCAGACTTCAAACCAGTGGCCACTACCCTTTCAGTCTGATGGTAAAGCTAGTTTTTCACCTTGTAGTCAGCCCATCCTGTGCCCCCAGTTTGAGTACAGAACTTTTCTGCTGGGATACAGCATCATCCTCTTTCTTAGTGTTTCATTGTTTGCCCAGGAAAGTTCAGAGGAATGTCAGTGCACTTTGTGAAGGCAGAATTAGAGTCTATATTTTTCTCCACTTGAAAAAGTATATAAAGCAAGGTTTTATTTTAGGAATGTCATTGTGAAAAGTTACATTAGAAGGCACTGAAATCACAAAACATTTACAATAGAAGTAGGTTTTCTCAGCAAGATACTGACGGGTGCTGAACTTGCAGCTCCAGTTTCGATAATATGAGCTACATGAAGCAGAGCATAAGGGAGATGAAGAAATGGTGCCTTCATTGAGTTGTCCGACAGCTTCTAACTCCTCATCAATGCAGTAGGTCAGTAAAAGCCTTTGGGCTGATTTTGGGTCCTTTTGTATTTCTGTGCTTTTGTGGGTCATGTCATATCCTAGCTATCTCCTCCAGGAGATACATTTTTTCTTTTTTAAATACAGCTGGAAGTCTAAGCTAAGGACATTACTGGAGGAACCAAAGTTTAAAAATAAGGAGATCTACAGTAAAATGGTGAAATTGCAGTCCTTGCAATTTTCTGATAGCAGATACTATGAAAGTGCCGGGCATTGTGGACACCAGTGCTGTTTTTTAATAGAATGACATTTCATTTTTCAATGCATTCAAATGCCAGCCATCTTCATGCTGTGAGTCACTGTTTCAAGTGTTTGATTGTTTAGTCAGTCTTCTGTTGCATTATTATTTTGTTGCATTATGAGTTCTGGCTAAATAGTTCACATTGTACCACCATCTCAGTATAAACTGCCTTGTACATTTACAGAATGGGCATTTATTAGCAAGCGTAATGAGGGCCCCACTGAGAACAGTTTGATTGTGTGAGCTTCAAAGTTGTTCTTTCCTCAGTATTACATAAACACTATGAGCAGATCCTTTAGAAAATTGATTTGATGATCATTTAAATGGCAGGCCAGTTTGGAGCTATGCTGAAATGTATCTTTAGCTTTAACCATGCTCCTGTAATTAAACTAAGGAGTTTCATAAGAATGTGGGTGAACAGATGATGATAGTTTTTGGCCTGCTGTTATTTTACATTTGATCACTTTTTACAGGCTGCAGTATCCCTTGCCCTATTTCTGCAGCTGCAACTGCATTGCTGCAGTGTTGCTTCACCCTCCCTTATCTCTGCAAACACTGCTGTGTGGCTGATGTCTATGTGTCATGGCCTTGGAGGGGTTTACTCCCAGTTCTGCCTGGCCTCTTTTTGAAAAAGAAAGAAAGAAAACTTGGGAAGAGCTTGAGTCTGGTCATCCTGCCTGATGCTACCTGTGCTAGAAGAGCCCCCATTCCCTTGTCCTGCCCTTTGGTGGTCCAGCTGGGCTCCTGCCGTGTTACTGGGAAGCAGGGAATGCAAATCCAACAGCATTTCTTACAGTGGGCTCCTTTCTGAGACGGCATTGGTAGGACACCAATGTCGAATGGGTGATAGGGAATAAAAAAGGTGTGGGAAGGTGGAGGGGAAATGGGAAGATTGAGAACACGGAATTCTTGTTTGGGAGACAGTTATTTGAGACGAAAAGGTTGACTGAATGCAGAAGGTATGGTTGAATTCAGGTGGTGGATGTTTTTGGACAGCCGGTGCAATGAGTTTTCTGTGTGGGTATGGTGTAATGTGTGACATGCTTCAACAGATTTTTTTTAGCGACAGAACCCAGACGCCCTTATGCGTTCCCAGAATTTTGGTGAATGTGCATAAATCATTGCTGGTGGGTATGGAGAACACAAGAGAGGGGAAAGGAAGGAGCAGCAGCAAAGTGAAACCTATGAGGAAATGGAAGAGAACTCAATGTAAGGAATATGTGAGGGAAAGGAAGGTATTACTTCTCCCAAGACCATATCAGTGTAACAGAAATCAAAAATGTCAAAATAATGGCTTGTAACAATATGTTGTAATATTTGAAAGCTCAGGAGTAGAATAAATTGTGGTGTGGTGACAAGATTGGAAACTTGCTTAGAGAAGGCACTAGCCAACAGTCTAGTCTGTCATCCATGACTTTTATCTTACTGATACTGAAAAAAGAAATCTCTTTTAATCTCATTCTCTTACCTCCTTCTTTGGACCAAATATTTTTTCTAGTTGCTTCTATTCTGGTACATTTTCCCATCTGTTTACTACTCTTTCCCTGAATTTATTCTGCAGAAATACTGTTCCTAGCTTTGGGTTTATCAGCTTTGTGCTGTTAACCAATAGAAAAGTGCTTCAGTTAATTTTAAGAAGAATTTATGAAGATGGCACTTTGTGCCTTTAATGTATCTTTGTCTTTTTCCTTGCATATCCTCCATACTGTAGGTTCGATGAGAAGGAAAAATAGAAATGTTGCATAGGACCACATTGCATTTAAACAGGGGTAAATTGCAAATGATTTGTGATCTTGAGGAAAAACAAGTACAGGAGAAACACTCTCACATCTGTAGGTAGTCAGTTATATTGCCTCCAGCCAGAATTAACCTGCTATTGGTCCAATGTGACCAGGCTACCATCCTTCCTCCTAGCTGTCATATATGGCCAGCTTTTTGTATTTGTTTTTTTACCAATTCATGTCTATCCCATCCCTAGTTTTGTGTGGAAAAAAGCTTGTTAGTGAAGAACTTGGCCTAAACAAGTAGAAGATCTATAGATCTGTAGCAAAGAATCTGTGATACAGAGATAGCAAGAAATAGAATCTTAGTTGGTATGGAGTTGAGGATAAAGAAAAGCAAAGTGAAGCAAAGCAGTGCTCTCTTTTTCACTGAAAGCAGAGTTCTCCAGCGGCTCGTGGGTGTGGATACAACATAATGCTGTTTTCTTCTCACCCTGGTTGATCGAGTGGCCTGCAAACCAGTTCATCTGCACTAGCTGTTACAATGGCAATACAGAATCACAGCCACAAATCTGAGGTCAACACCTTAGCTGTAAAGCTTGGATCCAAGCTCCTGTAATTTGTCCTTGGCCCATTGAAGAGATCAAGATTAGGGGTGAAGCTTTGGTCTCAGTTTATACCTCTCCTTGTTCAATTTATCTGCAGATACTTTGTTTGCATCCTTTCCAGGGCAGAAGAAGCTGGTGCAAGAGTCTGTATGAGCTTGGCTAGGATGCCCTTTCTCAGCTTGCCGAATGTGTGGCTGTGACTGGAAATTCACCCTGTAACAGATTGTTTGCTTTTCAGGACAGGCCATCAGATCAAGTTAGTACATAACTAACAAGAGACAGCATTCCTGATATGACACATCAGTTGTCACCACTGATGTTCTAGGAGTACTCTTCTTGGGGTTTTAGTGCTGAATTGAAGATATCGGGAGTGGTTAGATACTGAAATACTCAAAAGGTTTTGATCTTGTTATCTAAATGGAAAAAACCTGCTTGTTTTAGAAAGAATCCACATAAAAGACTCCATTGCATGTAGGAGGAGGAGACCATATGCAGGGCAGAATATTGGCAGCATGTTTGTGACAAAAGTACTGAGAGTGTGGGAGATGTGTACTCAGTTCCCTGTTGCTGCAGAGATTCAACCTGTATTTCCCATAGCCTGCAAAGGTGCATAGATGTGGGGCTGGTGGGAAATATTGTCAGATCCCCTGTAAAATGTTATTGGTAGAAGGAGAAGAGCACATGTACACACACGTAGAAGGAGAAGAGCACAAGTGTTTGGAAGTGCCAACTTCATGTCTGCTGACTTTGATTCAGACCCTGATACGGGCTTCACTACCAACCCACAGTCTCTAGACACAGTTCTGGAGTCCTGCTAAGTGGAATGGTCTCACAATGTATAAAATTCTTATCCAGAAAAGTAAGAGTAGGTCTCTTGCCTCTGTAATCACTTTGGTGAAAAAAATATTTATGCACGGTAGCATGATACCAGCAGTGGAACTGACACCGCTATCCATATTTTTAAAAAACAAGTAGCCTGACGGTTCAGGTTCTCTTGAAAGATAGAAGACATGATTTGTTAAGTCAACTGAGGCAGAAGAATTGTTTCTGCCACAATGAATGTAACTAAAGTAATACATCTCCATGTGCATGCAAGCTTTTTCTGTTTGGAATAATATGGTGTATTCAATAGTTTTGTTCCTATTGAAAATGTGGGGGTTTTCT
>VZTM01041961.1:173089-190450 GCA_013400555.1 Jacana jacana | reverse complement strand
GTTGTTTGTTATGTGACTGGCAAATCCAAGTACTGCAATCTGCAAGCAGCAGTGCAAAATAGCACCATGCTGCGAATGACTCGCATTGATATGTACCCATTAGAACATTACCAAAGACATATATTAAAACACAATAGAATGCTTCAGGAGACAGAAATGCAACTGAAGCTATATTTTCCTCCATATGTGATCCCATTGACGCCAGGAGGATTGTCTGAAATTTAAATTAGCATATAACCTGACCTCAGCTGTTTTAACATTAAGCAGTAGGGACAAATCTATTTCCATTAATCATGGCCATGGTGAATGTAAAACGTCTGCATTAAGTCATTGTGCTAAACTAAGAAAGCAAAGTTTGCCGCTCTGATTTGAGACAGTAAGAAATGGGAAGGAAATCTGAAGTAAGGAAATGGGCAAAGTGGTATAAAAAATTGCTTTCATGCAACCCTTTTTGTGCTGCATTAGTTTTTTGTTTTGCTTTGCTAAAAAGAAACCAGTGTATTTCCAACTACAAAAGAAGAGCGTCCACTTATTATAAGTTTGTGGTATTCATATTCTATGAATAGGGCACTGAACTTAATGATTCTTCTGCCCTTTTGACATATATAGAAGCTTATTGCTTTCCCTGTGCATATTTGCTTTTCAAATAGTAGGAAGAAATTTGGTTATTGCAGATGATGAGCTCAGTTAAACTCATAGCATTTCTCAGCTTGTAATGTAGGAGCTTGGGCAGGGAAGCTAAGCAGTGAAATAGTATTCTGAACTTCTCCCTTTTATGGGTCACCAAAGGCCAGCAGGTTTTGGAAAGATGAAAATGTATTTTGTAGTTGAAATATGCCGTATCTTTTACTGAGTTGTAGTGCACTAGTGAAATGACTGGTGGTGCTTTGAAATGTCTGTGGTACTTACTTGTGCCAGTGTCATGGATGATGCATACAGGCAAAATTCAGAGTGCAGAAAGAGAATGAATGCTGTGAAAGAAAGAGAATGAGCATGCTGTGGTTGTACCACCTATTCAAATAAACAAAAAACTTGGTTCCTCCCATATAAATAGTCCCAGGAATGAACGGAGTCCCGTAAATGTTCTACTGCCCTAGCCAGTACCTATCTGGGGTTATTTTGTCAGTCTTGTGAGAGTTCCATTCTTCTTTCCTTATACAGAAGCCTAATGCTTTTGGAGACTGTGAAAAGACCGTCACTGTCTATAAGTGGACTTTGGATCAAGCCTGGGTTCTGGCTTTAGACTGTCAAGAGTTTGGAAGCTCTGCATGCTTCCTGTCTGGACTGAGGTTCCAGACTTTAGAGTGCCAATGCTCTGTGCGTGTGTGTCTACATATACATAACAGTGCTGACATTTTCTAGCAATTTCAGAAGTGCATCTGGAGTGCTGGAAGTCAGCTTCTCTCTACAGTCAAGTTTGGGTATGAATGCAGGTAAGCTGGGCTGAACTTCACCTTCAGCAATACTAAGGACATGAGCGTGGGGTGAGGAAGCAGACAGATAAAACAGCATAGGTATTATCTGTGCCTTAGAAGGAATTTCGTCTAATCCCCTTTGGACAAGTGTTGACCTTTCTTGTCAGCTGCCTTGTCCATGCCTGATCATTTGTGGCTAGTTTATTATCATACTGTCCCAGGCCAACTACAGAGATGCACAGATTTTCCTTCTGAGAGAAAGATTTTGCTTGGTATGGCCAACCCAGGATCTTTGCTAGCCATTTTTAGGTCATGGGCAGTGCATAAGATGCCAGTTATTATCTATTGTGCCTGGAGCTGGTCCAGCACAAGGATCATGGTTGCATCATCAAGCTGAGATCAGCAGGGTGCCTGACCCGTATGCCCATTAAAAGCTAAGGCAATTAGCTGAGTGTTCTCCAGGACTCTGGAATGTGTTTCTAATCACAGATCTGAAATAGCCTGTATTTAAAGAATTAGAGTAAATTGCGAAAGGCAGAGAGGACTTTAGTTTTCTTCCCCCTGCAACGAAGCAAGTGATAGCTGTGAAAGTGGCTAGCTAACTGGGTTTCTGTAAAACTGATTACTTTAAAGGTGTTGAAATTTTATTGAGTGGTTGATGATGTTAGGGCACTGAGAGCCACAGAGAGGCAAATTTGTTAATTATTTTAAATCTGAATAAACAAATAAGTTGTCACAGTGCATGCAGTGTTTCCATTCTGTTCTTCATAAATTACCCTTTCCTCCAGGACTCCCCTTTGCTCAGTGCTGCAGACAGAAATCATCTCATTCATTTGGTTTGTTGGTTTTAAGAAATGAACCTGAATCATTCCATGCTTCCTCAGCTCACCAGTAATCCTAGACACAGGTAAGTAGCTGGGCACAGGAACACTGCTTCAGTGCTCCTGCCTTCCCAAGCTACGCTGCCCTGGATTGCAGAGCCTTCTGGCTGTCCTGTGTGGAGACACAATCTGGAAGCAAGAACGTGGTGCTTCTAATATGAGGGGAGTGAGGTGTGTCACATGTTGTTAGCTATGTAACCTCCTCATCTGCTGCTTAGAACATGGAGTCCCTAAGGGAAGAAGGGAGAAGCTTACTTCTCTGTCTTTGCACTGTTATATAGTAAATCATAATTGCTGTTTGTAAGTGAAGTACACGTATCCTCCTGTACTATGCCATGAAGCTTGGCAGAGCTGTGGAAGAGGGAGGTAAATGGCAGACCGCACTGGGCAGTACTTTCTTTACACACAGTGTCATCAGTTTGTAGTTGTTTGCCCAGCAAACAGCTTTCTCTAACATACCCAAACACAAGCTCAAAACTAAAAGGTCTCAAAGCAGAACATCATTAAGCACTTGTGTCTAAACAGGGGAGCATGGGGAACAATCCTCCAGAGCACAGAAAGATGTCTTATAGAGATAAATGAGACAGGGCACTACTTGAGGCAGCAAGAATAGAAGGATGGCTTACTTTCAGCTGCTTTTTCCTAGGGGTCCTGAATTAAAACACAGGGTTGTTGATAAGTCTTAATTCTACTTTGCGTGTTTCCTCTCCTCTGAGGAGCCAAAGAAGTTACTGAATATTGAGAAGCAGTCAAGCTTTATCTTTAACAGAATGGAGAATGATAAAGCTGGAGAAAGCGAGGAGTGAAAGGATTGTAGCCCTTCAAAGAGTAAAGGTGAGGGTTGCTGGTTCATGAGGTGATTGTCCAGCGTGTTATCACTATAGCGTAAAGTTGGAGCCCCGATCTTGCAAAGATTTTTGTGCAGACTGAACAACATTTCTTACAGGACTGGGCCATTTGATCACATTATTCGGATCACCAGTCTCTAAGGATGAGCATTTCCAACTTTAGGTGCAATCCTGTTATCACTGAACTCAGGGAGAACTTTTAAGGTGCTCTGCTGCTTCAGGATAGATGCTTGAGTACAGGCTATAATGCACTAACACACACGTTTTCCCACAAAAATCGGGTAGCAGATTGCAGCTCTGGAGTGTGTTCTAGCTTCTCACCTCCCCTCCAGCTGTTAATTATTCTTCTGGTTTAGATCTTAAGGGAGGAATTATTTATCTTTTGCTATTTGTGTTTGAGCAAAACATTAACAATCTCTTACTAATTGCCTGTGCTAATTATCTCAACAGTAGTAGCATTCCTGCTCTCTTAGTGAAGCCATGAAGGGAGAATACAGAGCAGGCATAATGAAATCACTTTGTTGTCCCCTCTCTATGCAGGCTGCACAGAACTGGAATAAAAGCATGGCAGATCCTGGCCCTGCTTTGCACAAAATGTCATGCTTGAGACCTGCCCATAGGAGGGCAGCTGTTCTGAAACGGTTCTGCAGAGAAGTTTGGGGTGTTTTGCAGTGTGCCATTATTCAGTGTTTACCCAGCTGTCACTTTCCCCTGTGTACATTGACACAAAGCAACCACGTGCTCCTTGGAATGAGATATTTCAGCCCAAAGATTTGAATGTTTTAAAAACATTTGTGCATAGCAAACCCCAGTGGTTTAATATGAGTGACAAGCACTCCTCATTTGTAGTGAGTGCTTAAAGGCATTTGCTATGATACTAGTTATTTAGAGAAGGAAAATTAGAAATGTTACCCAGCATGTTACTGGTATAATTAAACTGAATGAAATATAAGGTAGGAGTGTGCAGTAAATAATAGCATTATTTATTGAAAAAATTAAGGGCTCCTAATGCTTATCTCATACAAAAGATTTTGCAATGGTAGACTTAATAAACATGACTTTTCTGTAGTGATGTTTTCTACAAAACATAAATCCTTTATGTTAAATAAGATGACTGAGAAAGCACAGTGTTACATGGCTGATGAAGAGAAGGCGATATGAGTTATTCCAATGTAAAAGGCTGTCTCACATCTCTAATGCTGACCTTTTCCCAGTGAGATACATTTAGAGTGTTACATGGTACTTGTTAATAATTTCACTATCCTGGTCTCTGAGTTCACAACTCTTAGCTTCAATATGTATTTTAAAGTAATTGTGACCATTTTCTGAGAGACAAAAGAGTCTGATCATTTTTCATATGTAGACGTAACTAGGACAAATGTCTGTCCTTGGTACCCAGGTGCTTTCCTACCATTAATCTTCACAGCCCCCTCTGGGGTAAGTGGAGGTTATTATGCACACATTTTATTCCTGGGGTAACTTAAAACAGAATCAGAGCAGCTTGCCCAAAATGTAATCCTGGTCTGGCTGAAGTTAATAGGAGGTAAATGCATCGCTTCGCTGGAGGCATAATTTCTCACATAGTAAAGATGCAAGTCAGTAATCAGCAGTTCCTTTCTGTGCATCCAACTGCCAAATCACTTGGCTGTGGCCTGTTTGCTGAATCTTCCTGTACGTGTAGGCCAAGAGCTCCACATAAACCCGAGTGAGATGGACTCATGTTTTAAATGAGGCCAAGGTGCTATTCTACCTTCTTCTGCTATTTTTGGCTTTTCAAAAAAGTCCTCACAGCGGTTCTTGAACTTGTAAAAATTATACCTTTTATTTTGCTCTTTGGAAGTGTTCATCTGGTATTTGTGACCTTGATATAGGGAAATGGGTAGGTCTTGTGCTAACGTTAATCATGTCTAAAGGCATTTATAAAGGTATTTAAAAGGTTACCATTCTCACAGGAATAATCAGGGCACTGTCTGCAAAGTAATGGAAATTTTAAAATAACTAGTTGAACAATGCAATGTAGAAATGAATAGGCTGTAGAAAAACCCACATGTCAAGATTATCTGCCTATTTCTAATACACTTTTTATAAAGAAAGGGAATATTGACATATTTGCTCTAACTCCAGATGCTGTAATAAAACAGTGTCTTGCTACATAGGCTCAGGGTTTACTTCTCTCTGTAAAACATCTACAGTAGCTTTTGCTCTTTTTTTCTAATGCTGAGTGTTGGAATATAGGGGCCAAATTACTCCAGTCTATTACAGGGCTCCGGCCAAAGAAGTGTGTATCATTTGCAGAATGAATTTCTGGCTCTCACACACCTCTCTGATACATTCACCCTCATGTCATTGCTTTCACTTGATCTTCCATTGCTAGGAAAATTAGGTGCAAGCATTTGTTGAGCTGTGCATATGTAATGCATAAAGACATTCACTGGGGTTAAATCAATTTTTTAAAATCGGGTCAGTTCCTTCTCTACATGAGTACAGACCTGGGAAATGTGTGTTGTGGATCATGGGTGGTATCAACTTCAGCAGCAGCGGTTGAACAGTTACCTAAGAGAGAGTACATGGAAGGAGGCTGAGACTCTGCTTCTCATTGTAAAGGACTATTCCTAGTGCTTACCTGTTCATAGATGATATTCACCCTTGCACCAGGGCAGTCTTACTCTTCTAGTTGATAGGAGTACTTTGACCTGAAGACCAAGGTTCAGGTAATCAACTTCTTTTTCAATGGTTTAGAAAGCCTTTCAACCTACCATGTTCTTGTGTGCACTCAACATAGAGATTAGAGCTGAGGACTTGGGTTTCAAGGCTTCAGAAACTTTGCTGCTCTGAATTGGGATGAGTAATCAATCTTGGAAATGTCTGTTCTGTGCAGGCCAAAGAATAAAAATAGTTTGGGTCAAGTGAAATGATTTATTTTCGTTTCAGGCATTTTTTTTTTCATTGGGATTTCAAAATGACTTTATTTTTGGAAATAAATTTGTGTTATTTTCACTCTGAAAGTGGTTCATTTATATCTTCTAACCTTAAGCAATAAATCCCCCTCCACAAATGTCTTTGAACTTGGAATTTTCTTTTAAGCCAGCCCTTTTTCCATGAGCAGTTTTAACTTTGAAGGATCAGCATATTCTAAGAGTATCATGAAATAGTTCCTGACCAGCTCTCTTGAGTGTCTGATAAGAGTCAGATAAAAGAACTGGAATTGGACATGCTTTCCAAACAAGAGCTCGTTTTATGTGCAGTCTCTGTGCTTTCACATCTACAGTGATTACCTAAGTTTCTTTTAACTTCATTATTATCTGTTCTTTTTTAAATGTTTTATATCCTCACGAGAAAATAACATTTTTATGGTAAAGGGGAGATTGTACAAAATAGGAGATTCCTAAATAATGTTTGATTCAGACTCTCCATTTAGGTTGCAGTGGCTTTTTTGAACGATTTTCTATTGTATTTTGATATTGCTTCGTGTTTTACTGACTATTCAATATATTTCCCACAGAGACTAGTTCTGAGTGTTTCCTGTAGTGAAGAGTATTCAAATGGACTATAATCCTGTAATAGTTTATAGCAAAATCAATTTGATATGCCTTGGAAAGCGTTCACTTGTTACTACAGTCAAAGAAAAAGTGTGTGCAGAGCTGAGAATTTATACTTGTAATGAATTTTTTGAAGTTGGAACTGCTTGTGCTTGGGAAATTGAGGGTTCTGTTTAGTTCTACTTATTTTTTCCTTTTTCTGCCTCTTTTTAAGGAGAATCTTGTTTTATCCCCTTAGTTAGCTAGGAAGGTTTTAGGATTTAAACCCCTATTTCAGAAGATGATCTGTTCAACTGTATTTTGTGCAAATTTAGCTCCAAATGTTCCGAGTGCCTCCATGGAAGTAATTAGGTGAATTATTGCCGTGTAGCTCTGTGTACACTACCTGCCTGGTAGCACATCTTTGAGTTAATATTTAAGAACTACTGCAGCACCCTCAAGTGGTGATGCTGATCTATATTTGCAGGTTTGGGGTTTTTTTCAGATGTTTATTTCTAGGATTATGAATCATTTTAATGTTTTGGGCTGACCTGTTGAGATATTGTCAGACCCTGCAGTCCCTTAGTAAAGTAAAGCTCCCACTGAATACAATTAATCACACTGGAATCTGAACAACAGACTCGGGAAAGTTTTCCTTGGATTGTCAAATGATTTTATGGAGGGCATAAAGCATTCTCTGTGTCCGCAATAACTCTGGTTTTTCTGTCAGTTGTGCTGGAATAAATAACCTGAAGACCCTCCAGACAGAGAAACCAGCACATCATGGTTTTTCTCGGGGCTGCAGTTGCAGACAGAACAACTGCAGCATAAGAAACACAATTGCCAACTGCTCAGATTGCTTGAGCACAAACACACACCCCAGTGACATCTATAGCAATGACTTAGGAAGAATGGTATTTCCCAGGGATGTATTACTGTCTGTGGTGTAGTTCTCTGATTTCAGCTTTGTGTTTGGTTTGGGGTGGGTTTTTTTGTTTGTTTGTTTGTTTTGGTTTTTTTTCCTGTTAGCTGCCTATTTTAAACAAGCATCTGTGTACTGGACCAGATGAATGGCCCTGGTTCAGGACCCACTGTTTTTGAAATTAGCAAGTGGTCTCTCTCCTGATGCTCAACCTCCTGCTAATTCTGCTGAGCTTTTCTCAGTACTCAACCTGAAGAGAGTTGTTACCCCGTAGAATAAATGGCCATAGGATAAAGTCTGTGCACTCCTCTGCCCCCAGTACAGAGTTGCTTGAGCAAATCACTTACCTTTGCTGGTCTCATCTGTAAAACATCAACAAGGAGTTTCATTTCAGAAGTTTACTGTAAGTCTTAATGGCTGTTGCCTCCACTTTAAGAGCTTTAAGTGAGAACAGATATCAAAATGACTACTCTCTTTTCACTTATAATAGCGTGTGCTGGGCAGAGGGCACAGACTGGTGGGAGTGGAAGCGCTCACTGCCACCGACGCTGCTTTGTGCTGTATGTGCTAATGCTGCAGGTTAGCAGAATGGCACAGCTGCTTGTTTACCACTGCAACTTCTACCAGGTCTGACATGCTTTCTGTATCAAACTCAGAGAACAGGCTTGACAAGCACTGCAAACAAAACAGTTTTATTTCTGAAGGGTAGAAGGTGATCTAGACTCTTACTTATAAATTGGTATTGATCCCAATGAATTATCTTCAGATTATTCTTAAGAATGAATTGATAATTATTAAGATTTTATTCTTATTCTTTTTTGCCTTCTCTCACCTTTATTTGACTTAGGAAACATAAATAACTACATTTTAGGCTCTGTCCTCACATAGTTCTCTCATTTTTTTTTTCTGCCTCTCCATAAAAGACTCATCTCATTTAAGTGTGCCACCTAGGTTGTCATGTATATAACAGACTGCATTGTGTTCACAAGAGAACCGTGTCAGTAGAGGGCAGGGTCCAACAGTAGTAAATTTCCAAAGGGATCTGATAAAGAAATGACAACTGTTTTCTAATATGAGCTAGATAATAGACAAAAATTATGTGTGATGGGACATGTTTAATATAATGTCTGTCTTCTCATCTTAACAGCTTGCTGTCAGCTTAGAAATCATGCTTAGAAATCATGCTGTGAACATATCAGTATTTTTATTTCATTTTTTCTATAGAAAGGCACTATAGGTAACACAAAAGAGAGAAAGAGAGAGATTACTGTGTAAACTTGCCTTAGGCTGCTCCTAAAATAAGCAGAAAGATGCAGTCAGACCTCTCCCACCATGGCTGCAGTACTAAGCTGGGATATGCTGGCAGCCCACATTGCAGCTGACCCACAAACCTACTTTAAAATATTTTGGGGCACGTGTAGGGCTTGTGAGGTGGCAGGACGCGTAGCTTCTGCTGTCTCTTAAACTAGGTGGCCCGGCTTGAGAATTGCCTGTGGCAGAGAGGGGAGCTGAAGCTCAGCATGAGAATCCCAGTCAGGAGTCACCCACAACAACAGGGAGCCCCTCAGCCCTGGATCCTAAACTTAAAACAAAAGGTATATTATAGATAAAACACTGCTTCTTTGCAGCACCCTGGAAATAAACAGGCCAAAGATGAAATCATTGCCAAAGTATTTATTTAGATATAGGTCTTGGTGAGTGTTCTCAAAGTAAGACTATTCCTGGCTTAAGAGACCAGCAAATCGCTATGTTTTAAGCCCCTTGCAAGTGCTTTCTCTCCCTTTTAATTCAAAGAGAGCTCTGAATGTCACAAGATGATAAAGATGCCTTTGGTGAGAATATCTCAGGTCATTTAAATTCCTCTAAGCACAATAAGCACAATGCGACATCTCAAATTCTAGGCAAAACAGTGTTGCCCCTCTTTGGGGGGACTGTCCCACTTTCTGGTTATGTCATCTCTGTTAAGTAGCAAATGTTTCCACCTTTGACAAGTTGTTTCCAGCATTTGTCATAATGTGCTGCAAATGTCAGTACTGCATGTGCTTTATCTTGAAGGACCCGTATGTTTCTAGATGACACAACTAGGCCATGTTAATTGGTTTTGAGGTGTCATCCACTTCCAAAAATACCAAGCAATAGCAATGCAAGGATATGTTCCTTTGAATGGGGATACTCTTTTCTCAGTAGAGGATATCGTCAATAAATTTATTATCCCCAGAATCAGTAGTGAATTCTGTTTTACTGAGTTACTGGATAGGCAAAGACATATTTAAATTGGTGAAATATGGCTAGAATAAACAGTTCCCGCAGAAAAATAGTAAACTTTTCTCAGTCTCATGAAATTGAAGAAGGTTTTAGTGTGGTTATTTATATGAAATTATTGAAGATGTAGTGCTGAGAAACAATTTAATGGTCATCAAGAACTTTAGAACTTTAAATACCAGATAAAGAGTGGTGCTGTTTCTGTCTGCTCATTGTTGGTAGTGTTTTGGGTCGGGAGGCATCAGCTAGTGTGGCAAGTGGTGTTTCATCAGAATTTGTTACTGCCTTAAGCCATGGTGGCTTGTTTTTTTCAACAATTGCTTTCAACGTCGATGGTTTTACAAAATGCGTCTCTGTGTTGCTGACGTCTCGTTGATGTCAACGTTGCAGAAACTATGATGGACTCAAAGGTTGTTTCTTGGAGCCCTGTTGTGACATTTTTAGCTGCCTAGTTGCGGCTTGCCTTCTTTGCGGAGAGGAACAAGAGGATTTGAATACTGCTGTATGCTTTTATAACTTGGAGTAAATTAGATTATTTTTCCCTGGAAGAGCAAATCAGACTTCTTTCAGAGGTTTGAAATTATTGGTTGCAGTCAAAATTTCACAGGATTCCCTTCATCACAGTTGTATGATGAAGCAGCTTGTATTTTCTTGCTTAGCAGAGTAATAGATTATCTAGGCAAATGGGGTGAAATTGAACAATCCTAAAGTTAGTTTTTAGTACTTTCTTTAGTTTGGTTTACTTGGCATGCTTTTATGATTCCTTGGTATATGTAAATAAATATACTTATAGATGCACCTCTAAGACAAGAGGGACTAGAAATATGCATGTCTTTGTTTCACCAAGCTTTGAGTTTATTTTTTTTTTAAAAGATGTTACTTTGCAAGCCAGTAAGATCTTTGTTGTCTTAACTAGCAACTAGAAATCAAATGCCCCTAAATTTAGGTACAGGCAGTGAGTATGTCAAGATGCATGTGAATATCCACTGGAATTTTCCAAAGCGGCAGCTCACATTGGTTACGACATCACTGAACTGATTTTGATAATTGCAATGTGTATTCCAATACCTCACATTCCTAAATACCTTCACAAAGCTGAGTTTAGTGCCTGTCACAGTTTCAGTGATTAAACCACGACAATACCTCTGTTTGACATACTTTGAAAGACTGCAGTAAAGTTAAAAGGAAGCACACATGTTGGTGAATTAAATCACGGCACATCTTAACAGGTAATTAAAAAGAAAATCTCTCTTTGGTTCTTTTGTTTGTTAATCCTAAATAACTGTGCTCATAAAACTCTGTTAATTGGTAAGGACATAATTCATTAATCTCCTATCGATATTCCATTCTTGTCCTTGTGTCTCCCACCTCCTGAAAAACAAATACACGGTTTGGACAACCATTTATAATGCCGTATATTCCCTGTTACATAATGGCCATTGGTGGAAAGCATTAACAAATCTTTTAAATAGCTTGTGAAAGCCTCAGTCGTTTTAGACTTCATGTTACTAAGACAGGTGAATTGGATGAATGGGGTAATTTGTACTTTGAAAACTGTAAGTGAACTGGTAAGCTTGTTTTTCTAATCAATTTATAAAGACAAATGGGCAGGAAAGAACATACACCAGCACTAATAGTGAAACTAACATAAACATCTACCAAATGAAATTAGTGCCAAATCCAAAAAGGAATTATTTACTTTTAGGTGATTTCAGAGGACTTCAGACACCTTTTAGAGGTTTCGATCTCTATATATATGCTTTTCTTTTTTTCTCTACATATTCATATCTCTCTCTAGGGTCTTCCTTCAGCTCTGGGGTTCCAAAATATAAAATTGTGTCATTATATCCCTTGGGTCTTTTACTGGATCTAGGTTTTAGTTCTCTTCCAAGCGACAAGAAAGCTGTCAATTTAGTGACAGCTAGTCTGAAGAGTCAGAGATCTATTTAAAGGAAGTCTCTATATGATAAAGAAGTCGTTTTGAAAGAAAGTATTTTGTCTTGACTGCTCCCTTTGAAATCTGTGGCATGCATTTGAAATGCTGACTGGTTAAATCCCTTCTGTTTTCTAAGATTCTACATGCAAAAGCTCTTTTCAGCAAGTACAAATTCAGAATTTCTCCAAGGCATGCTGCTTCCATGTACTACTAATTTTATAGTGCTGAGTTAGAGAGAAATCAGATCGTCTTTTCCCAACATGGGCTATTAGGGATGTACAGATGTCACTCAGGCACTTCAGATTGACCAGGAACTTTGTGCATCCCCTTCACATATAGAGCTGAGCATAGTCTCTTGCCTCCAGGCAGAGTTCATCTGAATTAGCTGATTGAGGTGCCAGTGAATACTTTTTTCAAGATAGTTACTTTTTTTTATGGACCTGCAACAGTCTCCTTGTCTTTCTGAAGAAAAAAATATTCCCTTTTCTTATGGAAACCCCCCTTGAGGTACCATATTAATCAGGCAAACTGTTTTTTCTCACGGCATATCTGATTTGAGCCTCAAATACTGGGAAATTGCAAAGCAGAGAAGAATGTGCTCAGTGGAGACCAGGTTAGCAAAATCAGCTGTGTCTTGCATGACTGCCAACTGCTCTGGGCATCCAAAGAAAAACATTTGTAACTTTAATGTTTAACTTTATGGCTTCTCTTGAAGATATGGAATTGGGATCTCATCGTAACTTCTCTCAGATAAAGAAAAAAAAATATTAATTAAGGCAAGAATGACGGTCTTCAGTGCACATTCCTATTTATGTATGGCAATGCTAGCTACAGCAATAGGCCAGTGGTGTACAGCTGTACAAGCACATATACGCCTCTACCTTCTTTTACTTAAGCTCTGCAGTTACCTTTTCTAGCAGCAAACTTGCACAACCATTGTTCTGAGCACTTTCTTCTGTGTACTTTCTTTTGTGCTTTTTTTTGCTTTTATTTGAGCCTTTGCAACCCCTGCACCAGTTGCAAAATCATAAAAACTACAGATGAGAAAAACCTCATTGGTCACATGGTCTATCCATTTGCCAGTTGGCAGGATTATGCCTCACAGCAAATTTTCTAGTGCCTTATGCATGCTATTTATAAATGTCCTCAGCATTGGGACTTTCACCCATTTCCTCTGGTAAGAGTCTTGCTCTTGCTACCAGGAAGTACTTGCTGATAGTGAGCTGCGTGTTCTTGGTTTCATTTAATTAAACTTTGGCGTGTATCAAGACTTTTGGTGGATAAAATCACCTGTCTACTGACCACCATTTATTCACCTAGTGTTGGAAGCATCCTCCAGAGCAGCTGATGTCCCTGGCTTTGAAAATCCTACCATTGTGTGGCTCCAATTAACCTTGCACCGCTCCAGTCTGTCTCCTTGCTCTCCAGGCATGTTGGTGCTTTCCATCTCTGTTTTGGTCTATTTTTTTCTGACTCTTTAACCTCAGTTGCCTCCATCTCCTCTCTCTCAACCCGTCTGTTACTTTTGTTTTTCTTTCCTCCCTGCTCCCTCTGGGTCCATCTCTTCCTCTGAACAGCCTTTCCTTCCCCCTTTCTTTTCTCCCCAAAATCTTGTATCCTGTAAAGTCATCTTTGCCTCCTGTTCCTAGTACTTGAGTATCAGTATTTTCTTTTCCCCATAATAAAGCCTTCACTCAACCACTTGTGGAAGATCGAATTATTCTTGCAGTGCCCATAAAACTAATTTTTCCAATGCTTCTTTTAGTCCAGCCTGGAAAGTTAACATGTGTTTGTTTAGGGATTTGGGTTTGTTTGGTTTTTTGAATCATGGTACGGCCTGCAAGATATTTTTTTTTTAATAATCTGCGTGATGCCAGAGAGAAATATGTCTCTCTGTCCCAAGCTCAATCACTGTCCAATGCTGAATTTCTACAGAGTTTGCTCTGAGATGCCACTAACACAAATAATGACATAAGAAAGTGAAGAGATCAGTATACTAATTCCACGGTATATAAAATCCCTCAGACTTCCAACAGCCCTAGCGTCGCTTTTCTTGACACAATGGTGTGCTGACCCCAGCACACATTAGATCAACAATGAACGACCGAGTGTATCCTCAAGGATTGCTGAATTGATGCATTTGACATAGGAAAGAGAATTTCTGTTCTGTTTTGGTTTGGTTGCAATTTTAGATGACACTAGACAGCAGATGTATAGAGGGCATAAGCCTGGGGCCACTACAGATTCATGAATTGGATGTTTTTGTCTTGGCTAGTAATAGGAGTTAAAATAATGTATCTTTGTTTCTGTAGTGCTTGGAGAGTTGCTATTATAAAAATCCAGAGCTTTTCTGCTAATAAACATGGTAATTTTAAGAGCAGATATTAATTTGGGTTTTTCTGGAGTGCTATGAAAAGATAACCAGGAAATTCTAGAATTCCTTTAAAAGTTCACTGGAAAGGGAAAATATAATATTTCAATGAAAAAGTGTACTTGGAGAAATTAATTTTTGTTAAAAAAATCACTCATTGGCTGCTAATAGCTATCAACACATGAAAACTAGAAACAAGTTTAGCTCTGTCTGCAGCAAACTCTATATTATTTAGATGCCAAGTTCAAATTTTAAGCAAACATAAATGGTGTCATTAGAACAGAAAAATGGAACTTGAATAATGATGCTTGAACTCCCTGACAGGCAGAAGTATATTTTTTAAAAAATATCTGAGAAAAGTATTGCTGGATTTTTTCTTTGCTGACGTTATTCTGAGAAGGCTTTTCCACAAGGAGATCTTTTACATGTAGTTTTAAAGGCAGTAGGGCTTGGGTTCGACCTGCTTTTGATAGTGTTACATTAATAGTGCTGAAATGTGGGGATGCTGTTTATTTATACAGCGGGGAAAAACCAAGTGTCATTTTTATCTGTATGCTTTAAAAATGTCAGTAAAACATAATTACTTTGCTGCTGCAGGGAAAATATTTTAAGCTAACACAGTTTATTTTAATGGAAATGTCACTAGTTAGGAATCAAACCTCTTTGCAAAACTTTGGATACTGAATTAAATATACAACTAAGAGACACTTGAGGACATTGTTTGTTTTAAAATGCCATGATTTTTATCTTGGGATCTGTTTGTGCGATTCAGGGAAAGGGTTTTTCTTACATATAAGGTATTTGTTTAAAGACAAGAATCTTACATTTGTACTTCTGAAATGTTTTGCCTCTTTAAACATATTTCATAATGGAAGTTGCTTTCTTCTCTTCAAATCTCGCCGTCTTTCTGTAGTGAAACTCCAGTTACTGACAGGCTGTTTGTTTATTGCTATTTTACTGTCATGTCTCAATGATTTCTGTTTCTTTTTTTTAGCTCCATCCTGGTTTGTGTGCACACTGTATGGCAGTATCTGGTCATATAAACTGGGACATTGTAGAGGACTCTGGGCTCCAAGTCGTGCACAGGTGAACAGCAAATTAACCATGGAATTGTGAGCGGGGAGTAGAGGACTTCCAGCACTGAGCTGTGACTCGGGAGTGCTTAGTTGTGTCCCTGAGAGGCGAACAGGACTACCATAATACATGCTTGTAAGGGACAAGCTACATCCTGAGATAACTTGTGCACAGGCAGACTGAAGTGCTCTCCAGAGCCCCCTAATGAAATCATCTGGGTCCCCTATGACTCAGAAAAAATCCTCCTGCTTTCAGTAATGGCATCAACAGACTGGTTCTGGTGAATCTTATCACAGGGGGTTAGTCAAGATATTTCTGCTTCCAGCTGGCCGTTCAGTCCTTCTACACGAGGTCACTCTTGCTGTAGCATAGCTAAAGAAAGGTGTCTTGCAGTTGTCGACTGGTGCGAGCCGTCCTCCTTCGCCCACCACGATACCCAGAGTATGACACAATACAGCTTCTGTTCTGGCCCTGGTCTGTCATGGAGTAGAGAGCTGGAGTCAGGAAGGCCTTTAAATAGCTGTAATTATTTATTTCAGGGCAAATGAATCACAGCCTGAAGCTGCATGATCAGGATTTTTTGGTGGATGGGGACCATTTGGCTGGTTGTTTTTCACTGAGCTTTTGAAGTATTTGACGTTGCAATTTTGTGTTGCCTTAATATAATTTTTCCATTAATTGTGTACACACACACATGCACAATATGTGTATGCATGACTAGGCAAACTGGATTATGTGAAATCCTGATTCTTAAGAAATAAAACCACAAACTGAATGCATTTGGAACTGAATTGGTCCTTAGTGGCACTTTCTGGTTTGAACTGAGCTGTGAGGCAGAATGTTTTCTTTTTTCTGTACATTCTTTGAGACTTTTTTAATTCAGACATTTAATCTTTGGTAGGTTTTCTGCCTAGTGGTTTCATCTTGCCTTTTTGTGGCTTTCTTTGATTATTCCTTTGTGTCCTAGTTTTCCTTAGAAGTTAAAAATGGATTATTTATTTTAATTTGATTCTCCTCTTTTTTTTTTTTTTCAGTGCTCATTTGTCACCTATTCCAAATAGGTCTAAAGTCACTGTTAAGGCAGTTCAGTATGGAATTCTGCTGAGTTAACTGTCCAGATTTTTTGGTAGGGTATAGTCAAGTCATGTCCAAACCAAAATTTACGAGGGGTCCAAGTGGCTTCTGGAATGTTTCCTCTGTTATGATGCATGTCACTATGACTTAGAAACTAGACCTTTGCTTCAGAGCATTGTGTGCTCGTCTCGTTTTTTAATTAAATGTCAGGATCTCAGTTGTGAAGATCAAAATGATTCTTCCTTTCAAGTTCCGTCAGGAAGGAGGTAGAGTGTTTGTTTTTGTTTTCTCTCTTGATGAGATAAGGTTCCCTTTTCATCTAAATGTTAAGACTTTTCATCCCAGACTTTGAAGACACAAATAAAAAGCAGCAGATGAAACTATTCAGATGTAAAGAGATTTTTTGATCAGGCAGTTGTTGAAATCATAGGGGGGGGGAGGGTTATTTGCGCTTTAGAATATTGTATGCATGATCTACTGACTCTTGTTTTGTTTAAGACTGATAAAATTACATATATCAAAGATGGTAATTTTTTAACAGCTAAAACTGTAAGTAAGAACTGTGTTTAGAAATATCTCAGCCCATCAGATCCACTTGTTAAAGTATAATCAAGTTTATGAGCTCCTCAACAGCAAGTCTGTCAATGGGAAGGGGCAAGCTCTGGTTTATGCTTTGTGCGTTTCCCAGAAGAGAGGACTCCCGGTAATACCGATGTCTCTGGCAAGCTTAGAGGTCAAAGAGGAGGATGATTTCGGGGAGGAGAAGAGGGGACAGCAACTCTGCCACTTCCCTTTAAACCTAAGCATCTGTTGCTATGGAAACCCCGGAGCCTGATGCTGGAGCAACAGGAATTGTCACCCTCTGTCCCGATGCAGCTGTGCTGGGAGCGGCTGGACCCCCGACACCAACTTACCGCTGCCTACCTGAGCACATTCCCGTTCCCTCCTCCCGGAGCGTTAATTAGCGGCCGCGGTTTTCTGGGCCGAATGAGCGTGGCCCAGCGCCCCCGGGAAAGGGCCGCTCAAAGGCGGCGCAAGGTCCGCGGCGGCGGGTGGGGCC
>VZTM01041961.1:142600-165705 GCA_013400555.1 Jacana jacana | reverse complement strand
TTTGAAAAGTTTACACAGAGAAGTTAGGTTTGTAAAGCCAGGGTTTGGTTTTAGTTGTTGTTTTTGTTTTTTTTTTAAAAGAGATTTGTGGTCAAATAAAAAAAAAATGGATTGAAATCTACTTTCTAGTTAAGAGCATAAATACTTATTGCAGGTGTTTGGTAATGATGAGATTCAATGTGGGTGAATTAACAGAATTAAAATATATTTTGAGTCCATGCATTAGTCTATATGAAGAGATCCTAAGTGCTTACTGCTAATGTATACCTGAAAATGAGAGTAAGACATGGGCATTGGGCACAAGCAACTTTTACAGCACAGAGCGGTGTAGGGAACAGAGCAGTGTAGTGGTACAATCCAGTGAGGTATTTTGAAGGGGGAATGGGCTGTGACTTTTGTGTAGTGGAAGCACAAACCCTTCACAACTTTTCCACATGTAGACTGTTTGGGAACCTTCATTTCCCACTTTTGAATGGTGTTTTGGTTATTTATCAGCTTCTAAGCATGTTAATTTAGAAATCTCTCGAATTTTGCTTTGTTAAAATAGCAGTTGAAAGTCTTACCAAAGATTAATGCAATTTTAAAGCCTCAGGGGACTTGTAATGTGGAGTCAGAGAGAAAGGAAGACAGGAGTCAGATACTCATCCATGTTGCAAGCAGTAGGTTTTAGCAAAGCGTATGGAGTGTGTGAGGTGATGTGAAAAAGGCCGATACTGTGAATCTCTGCTGATGAAATCTTACCAGATTTCCATTGAGCATATTTTTTAATTGCTTGTCACTTGCGTAGTGTAAATTATGTTCCTCTAAACAAGGTGCTTGTTAGTAGAGCTCTGCTATTATGTATATTCTTCCATGAGTTTGCTGTCTCTGGGCCTTTTAAAACTGCATTTAACATCATTATCTTCACTTTTCAGGTGGAAAGTCAGAGGCTGAGTTGACACATTGTCTCAGAAACAGTGCATCTCAGCTCTTTGGCAGTGACAGTTTGCTGTAGCTCAGCCCTGTGGGCTATTCTGGTTTCTGGTCCTGGGCTGCAGGGGCTTTAAAGTGAAAATTATTCCTGTTACCACCAAGGATATTCTTATAGGTGTAAAACTAATTGTGAAGTCTGGTGCATGTAAGTCTTTGCTGTATCTAGCACTCATTAATGAGTTTTCATATGACATTTAATTTCAAATGTCTGATGTTTTCCTCTAGCTGTTCAGTGGTTTGGAGCTTGCTTTGAGAAAAAAATTTAAAGCATCCGAAAGGAAAGATAGGAATATCTTAATACTTTCATTATATACTATTTTTCTGGGGGAAAAATGTTGGTTTGTGTGTTTTGTATTTTTGTTTTGTTTTGTTTTGTTTTTTCTTTTGCGTATTTGTCAGTAGCATTTGCTCCAGCATTTCAAGTAATTTCATTCTAGGCAGACCTCAAAGGCAAATGCAAGTTTCTCCTGAGGCTGGCTATCTCGGACATACAGAGCTAGATGAAATGGAAAAAAACAGTAGTGGGAAATGCCTGGTAACCTTCACTCTAGTATGTATATGTTCTTTTTTTTCTATAAAAATGAGTTCCAACTGTCTATAAAAGAAATGGATGTAACCACAGTACCCGAGCCATAGGTCTGAAGACACTTGGTGAGCAGAGCCAGCAGCAGGCTTACACAGGGCTCCTGTAGCTGCTGCTTTCCTCCCATTCTGGCAGAGGGACAATAATGTCCAGCAGGAGGATTGTACTGCCTGTTGACCCTTCTTGAGGATATAAGCAATGGTTTGCAGGTCCCAGTCATGCAGAGTGTGTGTCTGTGGAGATGAACTCAAGTGTCTTGTAGCGCCTCTTGCTAAAGTGGACTAAAAGAGACTTGTGTTTCTAAGTCCAGCCTTTGGCAGAAGAAAAAGTATGAACTGCTGACAATAGCAAACCAGGTATTAATGCTTGTGCCAGAGTCATAGAAAAGCAGTCTGGTGGCAGCTGCTGCTGCTGGCAGGTAGGGTGATATGGGAGATGGCTCTGGGGTGGATGGCTCTTCCCATTTGCTCCCAAGATTTCCCAGTACCTTAAGAGCAATAGAGGCTGCAAGCACAGCTCAGTTCTTCCTCTCTCAGTTTCCCCAGCCCTAACTCATGGGAGAAAAACTCAGTTTTGTTTGCACTGCCAGGAAGCCATGAGTCAGTTCTTTCTTCCTATCTAACAGGTGGCTGCTGGCAACCTTATCTCTCTGTCCTGGCGCCTAAAGATGGATCTCCCAGCAAAAACCTCTGATGGGTCCTCTCCAGCCACTTCATAGTGACATGCCCTCTGGCATTGCAAAATGACAGTTTCAGCTGCTGCCTGTCTCCCCTACTCTCCTTTTAAGACAGGCAGGTCGGGCTATCTAGTATTCCAGAGGAACACAAGGAACCTTGAGCAGGCAGGAAAGAGGATGTTTGGATCTGCTTTAAATAGTGTTTGACCTCTTGCATAAGAGACCATTTGCCCCAAGATAAGTTTATTGCATACATGGCTTTGAGATTTGCAAAGATTGCTCATGGGATTATGTTTCATGTGACTGTAGAATCCCATCTTTATTTGTTTGTCATTTATGCCTAAATCCTTCCTTATGTTTCTGGATAATCTATATTAAATATGGTTAGTCTTGATTTTGCTTTTCCTATTTCATTTAGGTACCAGAAAAAGAAAGGTAATATTTAAAAGACCAAACTTCTATTACATTAATGATAGGGAAGCTGTAAAAATCAACAATGGTGTTGCCATAGAGGCATAAATGGTTTATAGTTTCCACTTTAACTAATCCTCCTGCTAGACATACTGAATGTAAGCATGTTATTGATAAAGTTTCTCTGTCTGTTCTAATTACTTTTTTATTTTTTAACTTGGGTGTTTGTAATCCCAGATACAAGAGAAGGCACCCAGAGAAAACACTGAAGGTATTAGTGTTGCACAATGGTGTCTCTAATAAAGTCGGTGCTGTTGCAGCAGCTTCATCGTTCTATTGTGAACGGCAGCGCAAACAACACTTGTCAAAACACATACAGTGATTCATTGCAAACAAGAGCGACTAATAAAGACTGACATAGCCAAGGTTTAGGAGCACAGTAACTTGATCTATTGTTTTATATTATGTGTTTGAGTTTTGTGCGCTTGGAAGAGGCTTTTTCAAGGAGTGGGTAGTTCTTACTGATTTCTGGGCAGATTTCTGTACCATCTGTTTGAGGTGGCATGGATCTGTGGTAGAGCATTGGAATGACTGTTAGGGAAGCCTTGCTGTTCCTGGGTCTACCACTGACCTGCTGCATGCCCTTCCACTTGTTATTTATTACCCCTGTGGGCAGGACCTGCCTCTGTTGGATACCATAAAGGAAGCAAGGCCATGATTTCATTTGTGACTTCTCTGTGGAGGTGCAGAATTAAATAATTTATGCTTTTGGCCTAAAGCTTTGGGCTAAAAAGAACCCATAGAAACATGAGATTATTAATAATTAGCAGTGCGGTCATTAATTCTGACAGTGGCAACATTTGTGGGAACATTGCTAATAACCAAAACAGGCATGATTGTGCTTGTTTATGGTGGGCTAAAGGTCTCTCTCATTACAATGTTTCACAGGCAGTGCCAGGAGCTGATGATCACTATAATGCACATTTTCCTTTTAGCTAAGAAAAGCTAATAAGCATCTGTAGTTTTGAAAATGTCAGATTGAGCCAAAGTGCATGCAATTAGATAAGGATAAAGTAGCAGATAATAAGAAGATACATGATGCTGGATGAGCGGTTATCAGACTATTGTGCTTTGGCTGCTAAAGTGCTGTGTGTCATATAAAAGAAAGTGGTTGTTGGTTGAGGGGAAACATGCCACAAGTTGTCAGAGATGGAAACGTGAGCTAATGTGTTGAAGTGACAAGGTTAGTCCTGGGGGAGTTATAAGCATGCATGTCAGGCTCTTCTTGATAGATGGAAGGGTTGGCTGGGTTAAAAGTCGTGTACTTGGGAAGGTGGGAGAGGCCACTGGGGAATAAGAGGAAGCAAATGTGGACAGGAAGATGGGTAGAATGGAGTAATTTGTGGTTTCTGTCTCTAAGGTGTTGGGTTTGGTTATTGTTTTGTTTTGTTTTGTTTTTTCCCTGTTTTCAAAGACTCTGTCTTGTGTGTATTTGATGTCTGGTTTATTCTGGTTACTTTAGTGCGTTAAAACCTTTCTGATACAACTTCTTTGCCCAAAAGGAGATACAACTGTGCTGCACTGATTAAGAGGCTGGGTGTGAATTTTCAAGCAGTGTCCCCAGTTTAATTTGCTGCTGGGGAAAAGAATGAGGCAGACTCCAAAAGCAAAAGTAAAAGCAGAGGATGAAAACCAGACAAGGGACAATGAAGAGAAAGAAGAAAGAGGAAAACTGTGATGCACAGAACTGGATGCCAACTGTGATACTGAAAGCCAAAGAATTTTACTTCTAAACTGATTTATATGGGGAAAAATATATCTTGTGGCTGAGATATAATATTTCACTGTTGCTTTTCCTGCCTAAGCCTAATCCATGAACAAGCTCTGGACAGGAAGGCAGGTTCTCCCTAATCTGGGAGAAGAGAATTTTTTTCTCACATTTTGTTTTTCCCACCCTTTTCCCACCTCTATTGAAGTGTTCTTATGTCCCTAGAGGGGAGAGGTGGGAAGCAATTTCTCCCTTATTTTGGTTCTATGATAACCTCTACTGATATGTGGTTTTTTTCTTTTGAAAATATAATTTTTTCACACATCTTTATAAAATACCTGGTAGAAAAGCTGGTTGTATGTAGTTCTCATCCTCTCCTCTGCTGTAAATGTCTGTAGGAAGATATCCTATAAATACTTAATTAGTGACCAATTATGTAGTGTTACAGCTGCAATCTCAGAAAAAAATAATTGTTCTTATGAGATGTTTGCATTGTGGATAGTAAATTCAAGATTTGGTGCTTACAAAACATCGTCCCCTTCCATTTCAATTTGCATCAGAATATATCCCTTTTTGGTGTAACTTCAACCTAGATTATCGGTGTTTGTATTACAGGATTGTACAGAAGCATATGCTTGATACATGTGTTTGGAGAGGTCTCATGGAGAATCTCGTTATATCCTCACGTCGTCACTTACAGATGGGAGCTGAGAGTTTCCCACGCTATTATCATCCAGTGCAGTCCACATTTCTACATTGCGTGACATGATTGCAGTTACGTGGCTTTTCAGGCTGAGTTTTCATCTTTCCTGACCCTTCACCATAATTCATGGCTTTTCAGCTAGGAGATCTGTAACTGAAAAGCACATTTTCTATACCCTTTTCTTCTTGCATTCAGTCATGCTGGGAGACTCTTGTCCAGGTCTATCAGTGTGGATTTGCAAGAATGGAGTTCATGGCCTGGGCTTGAATCAGGTTTCTGGTAAGACAGCTTTCAGAAAGCATCACTGAAACATTCACTGTCTGTGAGCATTTAAGCTTGGAGTGGGTTGAAATTCTCTTCCTTTGAATTTTCAGAGAAGGTCACTCAGCACATTCCCAGGATGCAAATTCAGAGCATGTGTAAACATGGCCAAAAAAGGTTACTTTTGTGTTTGGGTTTTTTATTTTGTTTGTACAGTTCAGTCAATAGCAATTTGTATGCTACTCAATAAGCTCTTCTCCAGACACTGGGCAAGCTTCATATTCGGGGAGAGGGAGAAGAGAGGAAATTGTCTGTCTTCTCTCATGTGGAGTCATGAAGGAATACTGTCTTTCTTTCACAGATACAAGGATGCTCAGAGCAACTGCGCAGCTCTGTAGTGGCTCTCTTCTCTTTGGATGAGCTAGAAAGAAGTGCCTCGTGGCACTAGAATGAGAAGGTGAAGGTTAAGAGCAAGGTTAAAGCCAGTTCAATCCCACTCCGTAAATCTGCATGTGAAATCCCTCAAATTACAACCATGTTCTTTCACTGTTTTTTCCTTTCTATGCTGAGCCGAAGCTCTTCTGGAAGTGGGCTTTTGGCAGATAGCACAATGCTATTGGGCTGGAAAGATACACGAGAATGCTGTAATCAGCTTTTTAGCTCTGCAATTTAGTATAAACTGTAGGGAGCACCAGTGTGAATCAGAGGATTGAATTTGCTCTAGAAGTTCCACACAAGGCTCTCCTTTTACTAAAGACAGATTGTGCCAATCTGGCCTGAAAAACTATAATTTAATTTGAAAGCACCATTCTGCATCCTTTTCACCTGATCTTGATTGATGATGAGCCATAAAATTTCTCAGTGGTCCACTGGAGTTCAATAGATGTGAATTTCCTAAGTTCATAAAATGATTAAAAGCACTCCAGATGTATATTATTAGCAAGGCTTCTGTGAGACAACTCAATGAGCAGGCTTCAGGTGCCTTCATGAAAGGTTTGGTGAGCATTCTTTGAATGGCAGATTGCTGAGATAGCTATTAATTGAGGGAAAGGCTAAAAAAGTGCAAGGCTCTGTGCTTAAAGTAACGTAAAGAACAAATGAGAGTGCATGTGTGACAGAGGTTTTCCTGGTTTGCCACAATGCCATGTAGGTCAATTGGGCAAGGATCAATGTTTCTAGCAGTGATAATTGAGATCTGTGTGGCTGATTTTGGGAGCAGCCCGCTTCTGTGTTTTTCTTGAGCCCAGTGCCTTAAACAGCACTGGAAAGCAGAAAGAAGTAGATTAGTTTTATATGTACTGTCTGTCTCTCATCTAGAAAACTCATCTCCTCCAGCGTGCTGTATCATAAACCAAAAACCGAATCCACTTTCATCAAATGTTTGTGAGTGATGAACCATTTCAGAACCGTTCTGCTCTGTTCAAGGCATTTCTACAAACAAGAAGAATGATTGATTGACTCATTGCAAAATACAATGTTGGGCATTACGGATTGCCTTTCCTCTCTCCCTCTGCCACCTTTCATACAGGCTGGCTGTGACTTGCCAAACAGGCAAGACAATGTGACTACTTGTGTTTTATTTTTCTGTTCCATTTGTTTTCATGAATACTAGCGAGAGGCTTCTTAAGGAGTGGATGGGCAACCAGATTTCTGGAAACTGAGCCATCAAGTTTTAACATCGGTTTGAATGCCCCAAGTATCTAAGACTGGGTGAAGAGATCTGGTGGCTGCTTTTAGTCAAATGGGTTATTTGAGAGTTTGTCTATTGACATTGCTAAAATTTCTGATGAAAACTTAGAATAAATATTTGTCGTCGTTAGTTTTTTTCTTTTCTTCCCCTGGAGCTGAGAGCATTCCAGCAAGAAACAGCACTAAAATCTGTTCTTTGCTTCACAGTGACTTAATCTTTGGAGTTTCTAAATGTAAATTCATGTGCTTGCTAAGACGCAAAGAGGCTTTTTATACTTAATGGGTCTTACCTCTTATCAAAGCAGGAGATTAGAATTTTCTATGGCTTGGACTCTCCCCATTGCTGGTAAAGATGGAAAAGCAGAATCTATTCATCATCATGATATCTGTCTAGGAGAAAGTTTCATTGGCAAACCCAAGCATTCCCAGCATTTTTCTTGGTCAGCTTCAATAATGACTGCTTCTCATTTATTTGGGTCAATGGGCCCTTCTCTGGGGGACAGTAATATAAAATGGAGGATGTTGTTGGAATATGAATAGAAGGCTGTAATCTATCATAAATTGATTTAAGATGGAAATTACAAGATTTCTAAGATCTTGAGCATCGACATATTGGAAGATTCTTCCAGTTAGAGGGGGAAACAATAGAAGTCATATCTATCTTTAAGACAAATCTCAGTAACTCTGTTTCTATGGGATTTTATACCTGCCCTTGGAAGCAGAGAGAACATAAGGTCCCTGTTTACAGTTACATCTGCTGAAATGTTGCATGCAACCAGTGAAGAGTTCTCTGCCTCCAACTAGGTAACTGGAACTTCAGTTTTAATTATGCAGGCTAAACATCTTTTAGAAGAATCTCTTGAAGGGGTAAAGGTTATTACACTCTGTATTTTTGGAAAAAAAGAAAAGGGAGGGGGGCGGGAACGGGGAGGGGGTTTTATACAGGGATGAATCCATCCTTTGCACATATTTTTAAGGTTTTTTGCTTGGTGAGATTTATTGAAGAGTCACCAGATTGCTGGATTTTAGACTAATTATGTCAGGTGTACCAGGTATATGATATTCCTCTTAAGGTTTTCTAGCTACCTCACCTCTAGGCCAAACACTTTTCCATTTCAAGAGGCAAGATGTTAAGAGGTCTGTCACTACAAAGGCAGCACCATCTGTAGGCCTTTAAGTCACAAATTATCTGTGTGGGAAAACCTAATTCAGAACAGTCTGTTTTCCTTTATTGTTGTTGAATTTTATGTTCTTGTTTTGCTGAAGTACTTTGCTCTAGCTTTTCTACACAAAGTCCAGAGTCCTTTACAGACAGTACCTTTGCCTATCTCAGTAAAAGAGACAGATTGCAAAAGAAAGCCTGTGACTGATAAGCTACTGGAAGAATATCAGACAGTTTGTTTTGTGTTATAGGACCACTATAGTGTAATCTGAATGCAAATTATCTCCACATCATGTGAACTGCAGATTTGGGTTTAAATTTTGAATTGTTTTTTTTTTTTTTAATTTGGTAGTGAATTTACTAACTCAATAAATGTAAATAATCCAGAAAAATAGCTCAGAGTTTGAGCAAACTTACTGGATATTTCCCCTTTTTTCATATATGGCCACTAGAGCAGTACTGTTTGTGTGATGAAATTACCCAGCTGTAAGTACCAGAGTCCATCAAAGTGAATCAGAAACAGGGAGAGCAGAATTTCACTTTGTCTAGGAACACACCTGGTGCTCTTCAACGTCTCATTGCGTTATGTAGGTTCAGAGTGGGCTTAACATGCATTAGAAGGTTTAAGTCCATTATAAAACACCAATTATTTTGAAAACTCTGCCTGGAGGATGCAAAAGTGCCCAGTTTGTGGCATTCATCTGATGAGAAGTCTGGGTTTGGTTCTCAGCCTTGTTCAAAACATCCCAGGTTGAGCTCTTGGCTGTTCTGCAGACTCAGAATGTCTCTACTCTCTCTTCCCCTTTCTGAACACAGGAGAGATAGGTGTGTTGGAAAGGATACTGAGGGGAAGCAAGCATGGCTGTGTGGTGTCTGGAAGAGCTCTGAAATGTAGGGTTCTGCTCCTTACCAGATAGTGAGTGTAAAAAATGCCCAAAATGGGTACCACAGGCAACCCCTGTTAACTTATTCCTTTCAGTACCCCTAATGCTGATTTTTCAAGCTCACAGCGGGCTCAAAATGTTGACAATATAAGAACGGCAGTGCCTGGCTTGTAAACAGCTGTGTCCTTTATTGTGTTTGGCCCTGAGCAATTCCTAAAATTTGACCTATGGCACAGACTTGTTTAAAAGTAATGCAGCCACTTCTTCAAATAAGGTGATGAGAGGCATACCTGTGAAGATATTTAATACAGCAGGACTATTTTAAGGCAGAAAGTTTCTTAACAATTATTACAACAATGACAAAGGAGAAGGGCCTTCTCCCTTTTTGGACAGTGCAAAAGGCAGCAGCAGAAGTGGTGCTTTCTGAAATGGGTGCTGAGGGGGAGGTGGCGATGCTGTATCAGTGTGGTTAGAGGCAGCGGATGCAGATGACAGCTTCTCACAACTGTCGAAAAGGGGGTTGGGTACGCAGGACAGCAGGTATGTTGATGTGGTAAGAGTTGCTGAAGTAATGTCCAGTTATGTCATCCCAGTAGCAGAGGGAAAGCGTGCTGCACGTGAGCAGTAAGTCAGCAAACGCCACGGCAGTAGCTTGTGACTGGGAGTTAGAGATCTGGCGTCTGTTCTTGTACACCATTTAATTTTTTAGGAGCTTTTAAATTCCTGTGTGGTATTGGACAGATTTTCCAGAAGATCTTGGTTATGCAATAGAAGCCATTTGATATTGTTTCTACACTGCTATTAAGATGAAGCGTTCTTATTATATCCTCTAATCTTACTTGTGCTTTCTATTCTTGATGGGTTTTCTAAGCCCTGGGCTAAAAGGCATCGCAATAGAAATGATTCACCCAACAAAACATCCAAACTGCGAAGCACTAAAATTCCAGCCTTATTTTTCTGCTTCTCAAGACAACAAAGATCAAGCGGTACAGCTTATACTGCTCAAAAGTGCTAATGTATGTTGAAGACTCGGGATTTTCATGGGGTTTTGAGCTGGAATTTGACATGCCACCAAACACGCAGTTGATCTAAATCAGTGGTTCCCTAGGGTTATGTCTGACCAAGGGATGAGCTTCCCTCCTGCCAAGGCTATACGTGCATGGCCCCAGTGCGGTACTCTTGTGGAAGAGCTGAGGGTACCGCAAGCACAGTGCTGCGCTGACGCAGTGCCAGTTTTCAGCTGCTGCTCATTCATATTAGTCAGAACTAATTTATCTACAGATTACTCACATGACTCTAAACTTTCAGTTGCTGACAGAGGTTGTTCAGGGCTCCTTTAAATATCTCTGCATAGCATTACAATATACATCAGAGAAAACATCACCACGTCAGACAAAAAAATAGAAGCAGTTTCCAACAAATTCCTTAATTCAACTACTTCTTGTTTTCATTACTGTAACTTCCTTGTGTGCTTTATGTTAGTCTGTAATTAAAGATTGCATGTAATTATGAGGGGGTTATGCACAAGGCCCCTCTTCCTGTGCTCGCAGTGTTTTAATGAAAAGCTCGTCAATATTTCTTCTCCCCATTGTTTAATGTATGGCCCTAGGCCTTAATCTGCGTTCACTTCAGATGCTGTTTAATTTTCTCTTGGGCTCTTCTCTGGCATTTACTGGAATAGTGTTTGAATGTGTCTCAAAACCTAGTGAATTAGTGAATTTCTTTTCACAGAACAGCTACTGGGCATGAGGAAGGGTTCATTTCCATTTCATAGATAGTGAATTGAGGAACAGTTCTTCAGGTATAGAGAATACCTTGATGTGGGGACTATTTTTATGAGAGTCCAAAATGCAAGGGAGTTGTAGTAATCTGTTTGACTAGGTGAAATCATCTTTCAGAAAGTTTCCTAAACATTAAGACTCAGGATTTTACCACCTTGTAGAGGTAATTAAACATGCCCAGGAGCAAAGTTTTAGACCCAGGTATCTGATTTCCTAAGAGAGTAAGTTAGACCCCATGGCAGAAAATTGTTATTGTTCTCTGATTTATATATTTTAAGTATTCCATGTAAAGTGGGTCAGCTCATGTAGATAAGAATGACTGTATCACAGTATCCTCTCCCAGCATATTTCCAAAATCTTTAGTCTGTGATATACAAGGATAAAATTCCAGGAGGCCCAGCAGTAGAACAAAACCAACTAAACCAGAAGAAGCCATGTCCACAAAAACATCAAGTGCAATGATTTTGTCATGAACCTTCTTATTCTCATACATGTTCTTCTGGAATTTTATATTATTCTAGTTGTTACTGCACATAGCATTTCAAGAGACTTTTATCTTTTGTATCTGGAGTGTTTTTATTCCTGAGAAAGATTAATTGAAAACTGTCTCGCAGTCATCTTCCTGCTCTGTGGGATATCTCGTCTGGGTTAAGTTTAGGCAGAACTTCAGAGCTAATGTAACATGTCTTGAGGATTTTCCTACTTTTAATAAAACAGAGTATCCTTAGGGTTTTAGAACAGTTTCTGGAGGAATCAATAGGAAGAAATATTCATCTTTGCTTAATGGAAAGTAGTTCTCCTGCTAAGAGAGAGAGATACAGAACCACAGGATTATTTCTTTTTATTGCTTTATATGACAGAAGATCTGCTTCCAGATCCTCTGAGCCTGAAGAAGCTTCATGTACCTGGAAAACAGAAGTTTTCCTGTGTCTTGAGTGGCTCAAAGGACTACAGTTAAAGAGGAAAATTAAAAGAAACAAATGCAGGTTTATGAATGAACGCAGAGAAAAATATTCCTCTGTGTGCTCTGAGGATATAAATGCCGTTTGGGAAGAAGGTTTGCATAAAGTTGGCCACAAAGAGGAAAAAGAATCTAAAGTCTAATCTGCTAGGAAGAAAGCTTCTTAAGGCTGAGATTTCCTGAGGCTGTTGAGGAGTCTTTCTGGAGAGAAAGTTCAACTTGACTTTGTGGTCTGTAAATATTTAGTAGTTTACATTGAGGAACAGTAAGTAATGGATTTAAGATCAAACAGAGCAGTGTTTGGTGCTGTAGCCTATGCTAAAAGGAGTAGTTCTGAAGTACTTGGAGAAATAAAGTAGATCTATTCACTGTTTTCTGTAATGAAATTCAGTTTATCTGATCCTCAGGTCACAAGATTTTGATGCATTAGTAGTGTGGATTTGGGTGCAGATGCTGAGCTAATAACGAACTTGTAGCTTTGAGGTCACCAGACAATATTCAATATTCCCCAAACATGCTCAGCTCCTGTGTCAGGTAGAGCAGGGGTTTGCTGCATTACTGAAAAAGTGCCGGCATATTTACTGCATACAACAGCAGCTTGCATGCCCTACATATGCAGTGAGCTTCCACCTAGTTGGTAAAGAAGAAATCATGGACTTTAGGCACACTAGTTGTTAAGTGGCAGCTCTCAGGCAGTAAGTGTCCTTAAAAGACTAAACTAATCCAAATTATTTGACATTTGCCATGGGCTAAGATTATGCACCAAGAAAGTTACTGTAAATCAGATGCCGAGTGATAGTTACGTTTCTTGCTGTAGCTTGCCTGTTTGAAGCTGAGCCCCAAGGAACAGTCCACCCATTGGAGACAGCCTGTTTGTGCCTTGTCCCGTGGAGACTTGATCTGAGAGTGGCACTATGACAATATGGAGATGGACTCATTGGTGTGAGTGAGAGGCATCTGCTATGCCACTTCAAGTCTCAGACTAAGCTCGCAGTCTTTGCTTGAATTTTTAGTGCATAAATCAGCAGTACCCCTGTCCCTATCCTTCCTATCTTCCTCCAAGCTTCCTAACAATTGATGAAATATTGCAATTTAATATGCCTCTAGTATGGGAGCTGTATTTCTCATTTTCCCTGAGACTGGTAGGAGTCTCTCACCTCTGCAGATAAACAGCTAATACTCTTTCTACACCTTCCCAGAAAAAAATGGCTGGATACTCACAAGGATACTTTACTGGCCTGGCAATTCATTGTGCCAATCTAGACTGGACTGTAATAAGTTAAGAAATGGTGCACTTAAATACAGATGTGTTTGTCTACTAGAAGGTTAAGTTCATTGCAGTCTAGCTTGTTGTGTTCCTTCTGATAGCTCACGGGTCAGATGTGGTCTGTGGGGTACTTCCATCCATCCACCTCTTTTAGCCTAGTGAAGACACTAAGAGGGTGCTTGCTCAGGAAATGCTATGCTGCCTTGGCCTATGGACTAAGTGGAGCTGCTGCTGCCAGGGCTGTGTGGCACATGTTTATGGAGCTATAGCTGTGTCTCATCCTGTCCAGGCATGATCCAGCAATGTACAGAGTATTGTTGCTGGTTGTGGCTGACAGGCATCATCAAAAATGCAATGTGTCACATGAGGTTGAATTGTTTTGAAGTTGTCTGACTGACACCTTTCTGCATGCCATGAGCTTCCATGACTGATGCCTGCTTTGAGCTGAGAAATTGTTTGAGATAGAGTATACTAAGAGAAAAATATCCAGTCTGATCTCAGCATGCCCTGGTGACAGAGAATCCATCAAGGTGTTTAAGGCATGCCGTTGTTAATCACTTTGCTCTTAACTGTGTGCCTCATTTTTTACCTGAATTTGTCTGGCTTTAGATTTTAAGCATTGATCTCTGCTGGGAGGCTGAAAAACTTTCTATCGTTCAGGATATATGGTAAGGGAAGAAACTAGTGCTTGATAAATGCGGGTCTGGGCTAATGCCACTTTTTTTTACTTTTTCTTTTTTTTTTTCACTTCTTTTCCTCCCTTTGACATTTAATGTCATGGTAAAAACCTTGACTTGCTACTGCAAAAGTTTGTAATGGAATTACTGCAACAGTGGAACTGCAGCTCCTGTAGGTGTAGCCATGTCTGATAAAAGGCTATTTTGACTGGGTGCCATTAGGAATTTAGTCCTGGCAGCACAAAATCCACTGTGGGCTCTATACAGCTGCCAGAGATGACAAGTTTGTGTTTGCATGGCTGACCTTGCTGAACCTGCTGCTGGAACTTTACTGCTCCAGGGACCTGAACTTGCTAGAACCAAGAGACCATGGGCTGCAGTCTCCTATCACCCAGTATGAAGATATACTGTGTTTCTTAATTTATTTTTCCCTGATACATATCTCTTGCCATGAAATTCAAATTAATTCTTACCACTTAGGAGTCAGCAAATTGCCTGTTTATTGTCTGTGAGACTGATCAGAATGGAAATTCTGTGGAATGACATTACTGAAGTTTGGATAAACAAGCTCACTTCTGGTAGTGCCTGTCAAAGTTTTAACACAAAACAAAGGTTTAGAATGTAGTGTTCTATAAAATCATGGTAAACGCATTACAAATAATAAAAATAATTTGCTTGAATATTATAGTCTGGTTACATGAGAGAACTGAGCTCTTCAGGGCTTTAGCATTTATGTATCTCTGTGGATCTGGCCTAGAATCCCGCACCTTGGGCACCGGAATGATCGATTCATGGTTTCTGTGTGCAGACCCCAAAGGAAATTCAAGGATTAAAGAAAGAAAAAAAAAAAAAAGGGAGGGGAGAAGAATGATTAAGGAGGGAAACAGCCAGTTTTTCTTGCTCCAAATATATTACAGGTGTATAGTGAAACTCAACAGCCTATTGAGAGAAAAAGCAGATGCAAAAATAAATTAATGGTGGAAAAATAAGAGAATAGGCTGGGAATATGTTGAGGTAAGATTTTTACAGAAGCCACTGCTGAAACAGAGGGAGAGATTATATTCTCCTTCCTATTTAGAGGGTGTGCGGGTAGATGGTAAACTAAGCTGGATAACTTTGGGTGTGGTTAAATTGAAATGTAAAGCTGCTGGAGAAGCTGCTCTGCACAGATCTGATGCTGCACCAGATACATCTGCAGGTCCTCAGCACCCCAGCTAATGCAGGTTCTCCTGGTGTGCTTAGGTCTGCTTTTTAAATAGACGCTTCACTGGATGGCGCTAATGTTACTCCACTGGGCAAAACATTTTCCATCTTAAGTTCTTAACAGAGTTGAAGTGATGAGGAGAGAGATGAGACCAAAGAGGTTGTTCCCTATCCTTCCAGAGTGGAGTTTTCTCCATAATACATTTCTGTGTTTGTCCAGTTTGGCTTTAAATTATTCAAAATGTGGGCATCCCTGAAGTAACCCGTTTCGTAGCTAGAATCTCAATGAGCCCTTCAATTCACAGGACAAACCCTGCTGTGTGCCTCCAGGAGCTGTGTGTGCTGATTTGGGATGGGCTATGGAATATACATGTTCATGGCCAGCCACAGGGGTTGAGCATGACCCTGTGGTCTAAGCTGTGGGTCTCAGCTTAAAACAGTGATCTGTGATTTGGTGTTACTCTGCTCTTCCTCTCAAATGCCCGTTTCCAGATCAATGTACATAGTACTGAACTCCTTCCTTTTAAGGATCTAAGTCAGTGGAAATCCCCAAAGAGGAATTGGACTCGGCATTGATCAGTTGGTGGTAGCAGGTCAGCAGGGCTTGTTTTGCATCTTCAACTGTGCATGTCTGTTTTGCCATCTGGAACAGTCCTGCACAGCTTGCTTTCCCTCCTGGGAGTGAACACCAAATGTGGCTGAGCTTTGCCAAATCTTTACATCTCTGCTTCCATGTTGCTGCTGGGAAGATGCACAGGATATGGAGGCACTGGGAGGATTCACATTGTGATCCCTGTTGCAGCACAAGACCAGGTAGTGTGTCATAAGGCAGAACATGCATGTGCCATACTATTACATATATCACAAGCACATAGGCTGAGAGGAGGATCCAGAACAATGTATAACATAACTCCTCTATTGCTGCTGCTTCTCAAATTCTTCCTGGCATAGGACAGCAGGAGAAAACATCTTTATGAGCTGAGCAATGCACTGTCACGGAGAAATGGAGCGGGTAGGTACTGAAAGAGAAAATGTGCAGCACCAGTACTGCTGATTTGCAGCATTTATAAACTCGAGCTTTCACAATTTGAGATCTGCTGAAGATAATCAGGAGATTAAACAATTCTAAGTCTCCTTAAGGCCTTTGTGATTTGCTTCTATTGACTTCTAAATAGGGGTTCTAAAAGAAAGCTGAATTCACCAAGTAAATACCGTTACTAAAACATAGGATAGTTGACTAAAACGTAGTCAAGTGCATACCAGATCACAGCAAAGGTCAAAAAACCTGTTTTTCATCTTCTTGACAATTGTCAATAGCAGTGCCTGGAGAAAGAATATTAGGCTACTGTAAAGTAATCCTTATTTTGGGGGGACACAGTGGAGTAGTTTCCTTTGTGTCATATCTCAGTATATCAGGGAACTGGCCTTTTCTCTGCAGGCCAAATTGCTGCCTAGCAAAGTGAAAGAAACTGGGACTGACAGAGGCTGACCTTGTGTCCAGTCAGAGCAATCTGTTGGCACAATGCAATACATCTCTCAAACTGTTCTAAGCAAGAAGTGTATTGTTATTTACCAGCAAGGTGAAGAAATTGGCCGGTTTCCCCAGGTGGTGATCTGAATAGCCTGGATTGCATTAGTGGTATGTTTGAAGTACATGGCATGGGGAGTAGAGATGGTGGGGTCAGATGATATTACTGTGAAGTTAACGTGCCACTTCCCAAGAAGGTGTGTGTGAGTCCAGCTTTGCTGCGTTGCTTGCCCTCATGCTGCGAGTTTGTGCTGGAGTAGAGAGAGAAAGCACCAGTCTCTCCTAAGCGGTGTGACGCAGGCTTGACTTCAGTTTTTAGCTCCCAGGTGAGAACTGTGTAAAACTCACGTGAGTTTCAAGCTGCTATAGAGGTTCTCCAAATTTCCACGAGAAGAGGGGAAGATAAAAAGAAAAGGAAGACAGACTGAGGGAGTAAGGGACAATGCATTGAAAAATGAGAAAGGAACGGATATGTGTCATTGCTTTTCGTCCAAGTGGCTTTACCACCAGGCTGGCATGCTTGTGTATTGTAATGCATTTTTCAAGCTATATGGTGATTTGAAACCATGTCTGGTATCAGAGACTGGAATGAAAGTAAAAAGCTGTCTGCCTTCTGCCCTGAAATTCATTCCTTGCCTTGGCTGTAAGCCACTAAACCACAATTAAAATAGCATGAACAGGATGTGTCACTGAAAAGAAGATCACAGTGTTCCATCAAACCCTCCGGTTGTGCCCTCTGGGGACCCTGTGACAGAAGGTAAGCCCTGCATACAGCTTGCATCCCTTGGGCGCTGATGTACAGGTAAAAGGCCTTGCAAGCCCAGCCAGAAATTTATGGTGGGAGCAAATGAGGAGACAAAAACAAGAATATAAAGCAAGTGGCAGAACTGGAGACAAGACAATTACAAGTAAACTGTCTCATCTCTTTTCTCCCTCCTTTTCCAGTACTTTAGTACTAAGAGCAGGGCTCAGCATTGTCAGCAGTAAAGAAGTATTCGTTGTGTCTCTAAGCCATTCAGCATGTCTTCAATAAATCAGCAGTTGGACGATTGTTGCAGCAGCAGAAACCCTCCTTTGCATTGGCACTGCTGGCCGCAGTAGTGGCTTGCCTGAGCTGACAAAGAATCTCTTGTGTGTACTCTGACTGCAAATTCAGGGCCTTAGCTGCTGTCTAGATGGGCTGCTTTAGCCCTTCTGCTATACTATTTTGGTCCTAGCAGTTAGGAAGCTTTTAGATCACTGATTTTTTAGTTGTCTACTGGTGTTTAATCATCCTCAAGGAATTTAAGCCCATCTCCCTGGCTAGTACAATGATAAAAACTCCTGATGTTGGTAACTTTCTGTAGAAAACTGCTGAACTTGGTTGCCCAAGCTTGTAGTAATGGCTATTTGGAGTGCAGGGTGCTCTGGCTTCTGCCACTGCTCTGAGTGCTAATTATAATGTGTGCCCCACATTTGCTAGTTCTCTGGAATCTGTTAAATGATGACATCTTTTCAGCTCCGTAGTAGATCTGAGCTCCTTCAGTGCCACTCTGATGTGTTTTGAACTGTGGGTGCCTATGTCTGCCTTAATCAATGGTGCCCACAACCCCAGAGACCCATCTAGCCCTTGTGCGCTCGCTCTGTGTGGAGCTGCTGGAAGTCAGCTTGGATGGGCCCTACACGTACATGCTGACTCCCAGGCTCGGGCACAGGAGCTCCAGTCATTCCTCATGGGGCTGTGGTAGAAGAACAACCCATGATTTCTGAGTCTTTCTTTTCCCACCAAAAAAATTATTCATCCACTGCATGGGCAAACTCTTTGATTTCTGCAATTTCTGTGATGGATGGGGGATCCCCAGAGCTGGAGAGAATGAGAAAACCGACCACTCAAGAATTGGGCAAATCTAATATAATACCTTAACCTTTGACGTGTGCAGGTCAAAATCACTTCTCTTCTGAAAACTACTGCTAGTGACCTTATTTAGAAGAGCACCAAAGGGCACAATTAAGCTCCAAGTATGACATAAAATTCTGTGGCTCAGCAAAAGACTCACTTTCTCACAACATACTGGTTTAAGCATGTGCTTAAAACCAAGCACATTTAAGAGCTTTGCTGAGTCAGGGTAAGTGAGAGCAAATTGCCGTGCCATGAATAGCGATGAGAGCCAGAAAAGATTTTTAAGGACACCGTCAACTTCAAAATCACACTCTGCCTGAAAATTGTATCTGTTCTAATTAGTGTGACTGAGAGAAAGTAACAGGGTATAAAATTTCTCTCCTCTTGGCTTGATAATTGTTCTCTTGATTGTGCTTTGAGCTCTGTTGTTTTACTGCTTTGTTTGTTTTTCACGCTTGCTTTGCTCTTGGCCTGGTGTGTTATCAAGATGGCCTTGCTCTTGCATGTGGCACACTCCTTGCCTTAGGCTGTGCAGAAGGTCGAATCCCAAGAACAACAGCAGGAGGGATTCCGCCACTCTTGTGGAGTTAGGTCTCTGCAGGTGTCTCTCTTTCCTGGTGAGTCTTCTGAGGTTGAAGGAACAGCCTTGCTGACTTGCATGATAGGCCTGAGGAGCAAGCAGACTGCTCTCTCTGCTGTGCAATAGCACCTTCTCTCCCTAGCTCATACACTGGATGACGGTTAAGAGTATATGTAGGTTTTTTGGGTTTCTTGTGGCAAGTGAAAGGGAACTGAAGTGAGTGGACAATCAGCTCTGCTGCTAGGCTGAGGATGGGGCCGGGGCGGGGTGGGGAGAGTTGTGGGACAGGGTAAAACTTGTCTTTCTTCCTTTTGTTGGGGGCTTCCCCACTGTGTGTCATCCTGTGGCCATGCAGACATTTGTGTCACTGCCAGGGGATGGAAAAGGCAGGGCACCTTTTGGCTGTGGTGTCAACTTAATACCTGCTCAAGCCATCTTTTATAGCTACAGTGTTAGCACTGTGGGGCAAATGAGTCTTCCTATCATGAATAGAAAATAGTTAACCAGTTTTCCCAGCTGTTTCCAGTCTTTCAGATATGTCCAGTCCCAGCTGACTGCTCTGTGGGTCACTTGGAGCTTATATTCAGAACTCCTCTACAACTTGGCACCTGGCTCTTCCTCCACAGTGCAGCTCCCAGCCTGGGGCTGGTAGGATGTGGCATGGAGCCATTGGCCAGGGAAGAAGTTATGATTTATGGGTTTCTCTCCCACCTTTCTGCCTGCCTGTCCAGATGTGTCTCAGCATGACCAGCTTTATGCCAGGCCTTGCTGCTGCCTGGCAATCTGCAGGGAGGTGGGGGGAGGAGGGAAATACCCACTGAAAATTCAAGTAGCTCCTCTGTTCTGAAAGAGAAAGTCCGTGCATGCACCTGGCAGCTCTCAGCAGTGTTGCCAGCGCATCAATAAACTCTGGCCACCTCTCCAAAAACACAGTGACCTGCTGATCTCTGCCCCTCAAGTGCTGTTTAGGTTTTGATGGCTGCTCATCTGCTAGGGTTTTGGTTTATGGCAATCATAAAGATATAGATGTTACAACCACATATATTTTTGCACAGTGGGAGGGTAGCATACACTATTTATATGGTTCCGCTAGAAACATTTTTGAGATAATCTGATGCCTGTTTGGAAAAGTAATTTTGCAAATGGCTTCAGATAACTTGAACTTGAAGTCTGAAAAAAAGACTTTTGCTAAGAATCGTGTACATATCTGGATTTCACAATTCTCCTGTTGTTTGTGGGAGTCTTAGATTTCTGGTTGTACAAATGTGATAAGTTTAGGACCCTGATTATGCCAATCATTTACTGTCTCCATAATTATATTTTTTGCCAATATTGCCTGGTGTCATGGTGAATTCAAAGAGGCAGTACCCAGTGTGTGAAATGTCTCAGCTTAGGAGGTGTGGGGTCATAGATGGGCTCAGGGGTGTTGTTTTCTACAGCAGCCGAACTGGGTGAGACATTTGCTCTTTCTGTGGCAGAAGGATGAGGCTGGAAGATAATTCTGTAGTACTGTGTGATCAGTCTTGAAGTCATAGAGGAGAAGAGGGGTGAATACGACAGGGATTACTTGTGTACCTAATGCAAGGTGGTCCTTTGAATAGGTAATGTGAACAATTTTATGAAACTGGAGTAAAAAATAAGTATTTTTTTTATGCAGACCTTAAGCAGGAATAAAGAATATCCACAGTATGTCACTGAATGGTGTTTTGTTTGCATTTTTCATTGCAATCTACGTGCAAATAGGCAAAAAGCCTTATGTCTACATATGTATGGCACTAATGGCATTTAGTCAGCAGAGGGCAGGGTTTGCTGAGTAGAAATTCTTTCTGCTGAGAGAAATAAGGCTCAGGAAAGAGCGTGAGAGTCCGGAAGGGAGGAATTTTGAAGACGTCAGTGCATCAATACTTAGACCATCACCACTTCCACCTGCCGTAGTTCAGCTATTGGTGTTGTGTTCTCTGTTGTATTGGTTGTATTGATGTTCTCTATTTCAGCTTTGGTGTTGTTACTTAGATCATGAAAAAACTTCCTAATTCTTTCAGGGTTTCCACCTACAGAGTACCACTCTTTGGTTCAGTTAAGCTTCCTAGGATATATTTAGGAACTGTGTTCCAATTTTCATAAATGTATTTTTGAAAATCATTGCTAGCCATATTTTCTCTTTTGGTAAATGTTAAAAAAGTGGCAGAGTTCAACAGTGTAAAATTGCATTACAGAAGTCATGGGGAATTTTTTTCTGAGCTGAGGTCAGGAAAAAGCCCAAAACTCTTGCAGGAAGGAGTTTCAATTACAGTGAACAAGAACAAATTCTGGAATTTCTTGTCCTAGCATGATAATAAGTACCAGACAAAAAGGTTCAGGAGAATATTAAGTATGCTTGGAGCCTTTTACCTGAATTAATGATAAAGACATTTAAACCTCTCAGACTGTGTGTGGCAAATGAATGATCTGTTTATCTTATCTAATATTGATATGTAATACCTGTGAGCTGTACAATAGTAGGAAAGTTTGTTGGGGTTGGGAAAACCCCAGTGTTTTCCCATGTCTATTAAAATTAGAGTAAATGGCACAGTGCAAGAACTGATAGGCACAATAAGAAAACTGATCCATTTGAAAACTCCCAGAAAGAAAAGCTGATTATATATAGGAAGACTTACATCTGGACCTGATTTTAAAGATTCCCTTTAGCTGCTCTCATCTGTGGCTGAATTTTGATCAGGTTTACATGTGATTACATATATGAAATGTGTACCAGGTTTAGAGGAAAATATCTGTGAAACAAAGGAGTCACAGTGACAATCAGGAAAATGTTGTTCTTAATCTCTGAAATACTTGAGATAGTTCATTTTTGTGTTAACCTAATTATGCTTTCATTAAATTTTGGAGGTTCTGTTGCTTTTCAGAGTATATTATTAGATGAGTTTTGTCGTTTGTCGAAGCGGTTAAACTCTGCAGCAATGGCTAAGGAAGTGCTACTGGTGCTTCAGACATGCCTGAAAAGAAGGGATGAGAGAATTAGCTACTGTAGCTCTTCTGGGTTTCTTTCTTGTTCTGATGAGAACTGCTCCACTGAAATGCCACTGTGCTGCTTCAAATAAGTAGTAAGAAATGTGGGAATAGTCAGATCCTTGGAGGGGAATGAATCTTTTGGAATAGTTACATCCTCAGGGGGTGGAATGAATGTTTTGTCTGGGAGAGGCTAGTCCTTTTGAGGATCCTCTTCTAGCATGAGCTGACGTTCTGAAATGGGGACCTTCAGTCAACAATATTCTCTCACTTAACCCAGTAATATAGAAACTTTTGGATAGGAAGGAGTTATTTGCTTCATCATTAATAGTTATCTCAAAGCATCTGAAGGAAAAGAAAGCTATCAGAAGTAGTAAACATGGATTTACCAGGGGGAGATCATATCTGACTAACCTGAGAACCTTCTATGATGGCATGACTTGATGGATAGATGAGGGGAGGGCCGTGGACATTGTCTACCTTGACTTTAACAAGGCTTTTGACACAATCTCCCATGGCATCATCACAAGTAAGCTTAGGAAGTATGGATAAGATGATTGGACAGTGAGGTGGATTGAAAACTGGCTGAAAGACAGAGCTCAGAGTCATGATCAATGGCACAGAACCTAGTTGGAGGTCCATAACAAGTGGGGTCTCCCAAGGGTCAGTACTGGGTCCAGTCCCCTTCAATATTTTCATCAATGACCTTGATGGAGTGTATCCTAAGTGAGTTTGCTGATGACACAAAACTGAGAAGGCTGTGCCACCATCCAGTGAGATCTTGACAGGCTGGACAGTTGGGCAGAGGGGAACCTGATGACATTCAACAAGGGCAAGTATAGGGTCCTGCACTTGAGAAAGAATAACTCCCTGCACCAGCACAGGTTGGGGACTGACCTGCTGGGGAGCCACTCTGAGGAAAAAGACCTGGGGGTCCTGGTGGACAGCAGGATGACTATGAGCCAGCAATGTGCCCTTGTGGCCAAGAAGGCCATTGGCATCCTGGGGTGCATCAGGAACAGGGTGACCAGCAGGTCGAGAGAGGTTATCCTACCCCTCTACTCTGCCCTGGTAAGCCCCCATCTGGAGCAGTGTGTTCAGTTCTGGGCTCCCC
>VZTM01041961.1:107279-133305 GCA_013400555.1 Jacana jacana | reverse complement strand
TACTCATTTACTGGATGATCTAGACAGTACATCAGACTGAGTTTCCATTCCACAGTAAAGTAAGAGGAAATAGAGAATGCTGTTCTATGGTATCACTAGAGTTGGATCAATGAACAATTAAAATAAATTTATCCAATTAACTTGGCCCTTTCATCTATTCCCAAGCTATTTGCAGATCAGCCTTTTCTCCTGTGTATTTGTGTTTGCTGTTTGAGTACAAACCACATTTCAGTATCTAGATCCTCTTCAAATTATGATCACAGTGTTTTTCATGTTCTGTAGCTGAATAAGTAATAAATTTTAAAAGGATACTGTAAAACCAACTCGGTCTTTCCTGGTTTGGTTGTTCAGATAACTAACACTCTTGAAATCCGTAGATTCTCAGAATTCAGGAACATACTCCTAGATATTTTCAAGAACATCCTTGTAGCCTCCAGCAATTTTATGAACCAGAGCTGTCTGTTTTTAGTAGTCTTAAATGAAAACTTCTTTAAATTTGTCCAATAATCCATGTAACCTTTTAGGCCATGTTATGTGATATCACATAGTTATTGTATAGAAGGATATAATGAACACGCATTTTCTGCTTATCTTCCTCTTTCCACACATTTATATAGACCTCTAACCTCCTGTCCCTTTCTAGGCTAAAGACTGTTTATATAGCTGTTCCTCACATAGAAGCTAGTCTCTGTCTTCACTCATCCCTCTTGCACTTGTCTGTATGTTGTCCATTTCTACTATGTGCTTTTAGGGGCAGGGAGTAGCATGAGAACTGCACAGTGTCTTAAGGATGAGGATATCCCATAGATTTATACAGCTGTATTTTTTTTTCTCTGTTTAGTTCCCTTTTTCTTTCCTAATGATTCTCAGTATTTGGTTTGTGTCGTTGACTGCTTATCACTAAACTGGCATTTTCATAGGTCTGTTTATTATAACCCAAGCTTTGCTCCCTGAGTGTTAATTGTTCAAAAACCATCACCATTTCTGTAAACTTTAGGATTGATTCCTTTATGCTTCACTCTACACGTATTTACATTGAGGTCTTTTTGGCCATTTCATCATTCAGTCATCTGTGAGGGTTTGGTCTCAAGATACTTGACAGTCACTTGAGCAAATCTCAGTGCTGTTCCTTTCCTGTCCCACTTAGTGTCTGTGACATGTTGGCTCTTCTGGCTTGTTATTAGAGCTCGTTATTGACATTAATCCTAGTTCCACTGAAGCTGGAGGACAAGCTCACAGGCATGTCACTGGGAGAGATGTGTGCCCTGCACATGCCATGTTAAATTCCCTTTCCATGTCTCCAACCTGTTGGTTTGATTTAGTAGTTGATAGCATTCATTTTCTTCCTGGCAGCATGATCAGAGATGCCATCATTTTGTTCAGGAAGATAACACTTTTGTTACAAGTTATATAGTAAATCATAAAATAAACTGCCTTTTGGGGGTTCTTCTCATGATTCTTGCAGTTTTACCAATAGACCTTGGGAAATTATACTACTTGAAAAATTATTCACTCTATGGAGATAATTTGTCAGTGGTTTGAAAAGTGGACATGCAAGATTTATGGTTTTGGCAAACTAATGATCTCTTTTCCCAGTGCTTTGTCAAAGCCAGGGGTGCTGCCCATAAGGCAGTCTAAGCCTTGGTGTCCATAAGGGAATGTGTTTTGGTGATTAACAAGGTGTTGTTTTCATCACATATTTATTACGCTCAACCTTGTCAGAATAATTCTGATCCAGCGTGGTTATTAGATCATGTCTCTTTATGCCATTGATGCAGCTGTGATAGCTTCCCATGTCTGGTTGTAATAAAATTAAACAAACAAACAAAAAGAAACACCCAAAGAGCAATGTATATATTTGCATAGATTGCTGGAAAAGGTGTCAGATAAAATATTGCTGTGGTTTTTATGTTCTGAGAATGTCTTGAATTGCAGCCCTCCACCAGCTGATAAATTCCCCAGGTCAGATACGGTTGAATGAGTTTTTACCTTGGTAAGTCAAAATAAAGATGTGTGAGTGGCTGTTTGGAGAACTCACAAGGTGAAAGGAAAATGAAAGTTTAATGGCTTTAGGAAATGCTGCCGTGAAGGTGGGAGAATGCATATGCTTTCAAAGCCTGGAACCGTTCACACTTGTTTAGGTTGCATCTGTGATGTGATGGGATGTGATGTGAATGCAGATCTGTTTCTTGATAAGAAGAAACAAAGAAAACTCCCTTTCTTTTAACAGTAACTCAGTAACTTTAGGGAATATCTGTCCCCCCTTTTCTACGTATTTGATGTTTGCTGCATTAACGCTCACTAAATCTTGCTGTTAATAAGTACTGTAACCCTGTAAAATGCTTTGCTAAGACTTAAAAATATTTTAAGGGAGATTTTATAGAAGCACAACAGACATTCAGGTGCCTAGAGCTCTTTGAAAGTCAGCAGAAACAGTGGTAATTTTTGCCCTGTATGATCCCAGACCAAAAAAGCATACGGTGCTGTGTTTGTTTCTGGGTTTGCACCACTTTGCTTGAGGAGCAGCACAGTACCGCTCTACAGTGCCATGTAAAACCAAATTCCCTCTGGCTTCAAATGAGAGGTTCGTTTCCTCCTTTGAATGTTAGTGCCCCTTATTGTGCTTAATCTGCCAGGACATTGATATGTATGCACGTGAGACTGCTGCTTTCTGACTTAGTAGGATATTATTGTAGTGGGTAATAAGCCACAATGAAATAAGGCTACAGAAAGGGAAGAGTGTGTTATTAGTGGCCAGGAGATGTTTATTTTATTTTATTTTAATTTATTTTTTTTTTGGTAAACAGGAGTTGAAGCTGCTAAAAATTATTGTTAAATTTCTCCCCAAATAAAGTGGTTTACACTTTGTTTTTAACGCTTTCCAAAGACTCTTTTCTAACATGCACTCTATTATGTCTATTAATGTCAGTAAAAATAGTTTAAAAACTCTAGTTAATATATACATTTTTCTGTCGTGTCCTGATCAGACTTTTTGCTAGGCAGATTTTCTTGCTGTTTTTCAGTGCACCTGATATGTGTGTTGCAGGTGGTTTGCCCTTCTGGGTCTCTAGTTACTTTCAGACTGCAGATTTATTTAGCAATTAAACACTGTCACAGCATCCACTTGTTAATCAGGGTATGAGAAACCTGGCAGCCATTTCCTGAGTCCTTATTAACAAAGAGGAACGGGGAAACATGGAGCATGTGAAAGGACGCTGTTTTCTCTGGCATCTCAGAACACATCCGTACCACAAGGGCTTTATAACAAAGGTCTCCTGGAAGAGCCCTCCAGCATAAGATGCAGCTTAAGATGATGCAAGAGCTTTTTGCCAGCATAGCTGGCTGACCTTTCTGTGAGCAGAGGATACACCAAGTCCTTACAGAAGGCATGTGGACCTCTTGGTATAGGTATGTCAGGAGAAGGAGTGAGAAAGTCAGCGTGGGGGAAAGGTGGTAACTCGCTCCTCTCACCTTGCTGTGCAAACAACCTTTTCCAGTGTATGCCTTTGCCTTAGCAAAGGTTTGAGGCTTGGCCCCTGATACACAAGGCACAGATGTGACTGTGTGGTTTATTTGAAGCTTTCTTGTGTGCGTGTGAGTGCTGATGGAAATGGTGGAGGCCCAAAGCAAAGTCCTGTGGTGGGAGTTATCGGGAGGATACATCTCAGTAATGGCACGTACACCTGCTGTAATCACATTTAGACACCTAATGTCAGTTCTCCCAGCTATTTCATGCTATCCCTGCTGTGACACCCCTTCCCTTTCAAGTCTCAGGGTAATCCTAGGAACTGGTGCTTATTACTATTTCTCAAGCCAAAGGTTTCTTTTGAAGAGACTTTTCCTTAGAGAGTTGTGAAGACTAATGTGATCTTCAAATCTTTCTCTGGCAATCAGCCCTTCACAAATGACCTCTCCTGCCTGTTCTTCTTGGGAAAGGCTTTGTGTCCTCCATCAGCTTTGCACAGACACAGCAGCACGTGGCCCGGCTGTATCCCACAGCCACTGTGTGCAGGGACTCAGGTGGGTGTTGGGTGCCTGGAGCCATTAACACTGACCTCAGGAGAAAGAGTAGGAATGATCTGAGAGGTGTTTCAGAAGGCAACGTGTACCGCATAGACAGCTTCAGGAGGAGTGACTTGTGATCAAGGCTCATATGGGAATCAGGTAAACAGGAGGTTTAGGTACACAGTAAACACTGTCCTGGTGTATGTACTAGTGGTAAGTTACTCAGGTACTTGATGCTCATGCAGCTTTTCAGATGATGTTTGCTTCTTATTAAATAACAGAGACCAAGTGAGACTGAGCGGGGCAGGTGTCTGTGTTTCCGTAGGATTCGCGTCTGTTGCCTATGGAAGAGGCTCCCTGTTTGAGTAAGGGTTGTGGCTGTATCTGGCAGGACAGATTTTGTGTGTAGTTTTAAAAGTATGACTACATCTATTTATTCGTTCGGCCTTACAAAACTGTCACAGAAATTTATCACCTCAGCCACAAAGACTAATCTTCCAGCTTTAGCAGGATGGAAATACTAATGACATTTTACTCGTCCATCAAAAATAATTACTCGTCCCAGTTGAGTGGGCAAGTAGAATTTGCAAGACTCAATTAAATACCTACATTTAGGAGAGTTTGTATGATGTTCTTGTTGTAAAGCACTTTGGTTCTTACCAGAGCTGTATAAATTAACCACTTCAGTGCTTTCCGAGAAATCTCCTCTGGGTCAGAACTGAGATTCATTGGCACCTGTTGCACTGTTAAGGGAGGCTTAGACTGAAAGCAGGTAATAGAAAATGTCTACAGTAGCAAAATAATTGCCACTGAATGCAATGGTAGATGCATAATACTAAATGGTACATAATAATAAATGAAGTGACACTGTATAAAAAGGACGAGTATTTCTTCAAATATTTTTATGAGACTTCAGTGCTCATTTAGTCAATTAGGTGCCACATATTTAACTGAGAACCACTGAAGCAAAGCTGAGCAATGAGGACTGGTGTGGAGTCAGTCCAGAGATCCTTGTGAAGAGATTAATTTCATGGAGAAACTGGGCTTCTCACATCTTGCTGCTGTGGCTCTGGTGTGCGTGTCCTGGTCATCCCTGTTGATGGTGATGGGACCTTTGCTTTCAGCTCTCATGTTGCATATTCCTTGGGGAGAGTTGAAGAGGAAGCACCACGCTTAGTACTGCAGTGATGTGCAGATGGATTTTAGAGTACCTGTATACTTTAACGGTGTGATTGTATCATTACTGGAGTTGTGACGAGAGAAGTCCAAGGATGACAAAAAGCCAGTGTTTCTGATGAATAAAGCACAAGTTTATCCACATGCCATGAGCCTTCTGTATAGCTACTGTGAGTCAGCTAGTGATGTTTCTGAGAAACGGGGGACCAGTGGTCATCACCTGCAGGGACATTGCTTCAGACATATTTGTGCCTGCCTTTATGAGGGGGAAAGATTCCTTGAGCTGTTTCCTAAGACCTTCTACATACCGTAGCAGGTAAAAGATTTCATCCAAGTAGCTGGCTTGCACTGCTTGCAAAGCCAAGTGTTCTCAATTTAGGTAGTTTTGGGTTTAATATCTGACAAAGAGGAGATTAGCTCAGGATTTCTCTAATGAAGTGCTGGATGTAGGATAAATTGAATAGTTCCATTTGTTCTGACGTAAATCACAAAGCACCTGCAGTCTGAGTGACTGTCCCTTAAATGTCACAGGGACATAGGTCATTGTGGAAATATTACAGATATGAGTCACAGGCTTAAATAGAAACATGAAAATTGGAAATCAAAGACAGCTGTCAGCTCATCGAGCTCATCACCTCACACTTAGCGAAGATGCCCTAGGACCAGGACCGATCCAGAGCAGAGTCTGTTGGCTAGAAAAACACTCCACCGTTGAATCAGTTCAATGCAAATCTTGTAGGTTACCAACTAAATATAAATATAAAAGGCTCTGATGACATAAATGTACTCAAAATTACATTGTTTGTTTGCTTTTGGGTTTTTTTTTTAAGTATGCCTTGCTAGAGCATTGGATGGAATATTTCTGAACAGTGTAGCAAATAAAAAGACCATTAACAAAAGAGACTGTGACAGGAAGATTTCAGTCTGTGTTCTGACATGTTCTATAGTGAATAGTTAGGCAGTATGCAAAAGAAAGGGCACATAATAAAACGTTTTCCTCTTAAAAACCAAAAAAGCTTCCATCCACATTAAAACCTAAAGACCACCCACCAGTTAATTAAGCCTACAGCAATATAATGACCATTCAGCAGCATTAAGCACTCAGAATTAGGTAACAAATTTGCTCAGCCAGCCAGTGGCATTAAATAACCATACACAAATAACCTCAACTGGTCAATAAATCAAAGCTACACAAAATCGTTACCCCCTTGAATGTCTTTTCTTCTCTGAGATTTCTGCTTCCTTTCCAACAATTATGCACATTAAAGGCTTTTCTAGGATGCCTGCTGGAAGGGCATCCAGCTGAGATGGACAGGGAGAGGGAACGAGTGCCAAACCTTGAAGGAACGGTTTGCTTAAGGAGTTCCTTCCTGCAAGGAGGCGCTTACAGCTCAAATGCCTCTCCTGTGTGCGAATGAGGAAAATTACTCTGGGAGGCTAGGCAACTACAAGTTAAATCTGTTATGAGCAGATTAGTCCTCGTGCTTGATTTCAGTTTTTTTTACAGACAGTTGGCCAATGTACTTAGTTTCTCAGTGTCTCGGTTTCCACCCCTTAAGGAGTAAATATCAGTTCCTTCCATCATGGAGAGAATAAATATGTTGCAAATGGTGAGACAGTCAAGTACCAGAGAACTGGAGCCAAATAACTGCCTTAAATTCTAGGACATACTATATCATGACCCATGTGTTTCAATCCACCCAAAGGCCTGTTCATAGGTGACCCTTAGCTCATCTGTCATGTTCTCCATGAAATACTCGACATTTATTGCTTCACCTATGAGGAGATACAAGGTGAAGTTTTCAGGAGAGTGCACAACATTGAGATCCTCTTACAGTTGCATGGTTTTCAGTGTCTAAAGGTCTAGATGTTGCCTTCTGTTGTCAAAGGTCATATAGTGTAGATCTCTCTTATTTAAGCACAATTGTCAGGATCAGTCTTGGTGGGCATTGCATCAGACTGGGCAATGAAGTTCACACCATGGGAAGTTATGTTATGGTCAGCTACTGGGAGGCAAGCCATGATCTGGAGGATTGTCCTTGCCACCAGATTTTTCATTCTTTCTAAAGCAGACATTTATTCTTAAGCCTTCCCTTGAGCAGGTGTCAATGGAGGTTGCATGTCAATATATGAAGTGCGAGGTGACAACATATTACAATTTTCTCAGAAAAAAAAGATGTTTTAAAATTTCCAAATAGTTCTGTTGGAACTCTGAAATAGATTTCTGCAGCTTCTGCTGCTTTCTATGTGACTCTAAGATGGTAAGAAATACAAAGAACTCTATTTTAATGATCATATCTCAAGAATGAAAGCAGTAAAGAAATATACACAGGATAGAAATGCAGGTAGGGACCAAGTCAGTGGGCAAGAGGAATGATGAAGGAGCTGTAAAATACGTCAGAAAATTCTCTATCTGTAGCAGGCAGGAAAACTAACATATTGTGAAGAAATATTTAGAGAGAAACTCTTTATGAATATTGACCCATATTATTCATGCCTTCCAAAAATGTGCTTAGAAGAAGAGTCCCCTCCTCATGAAATGCACCATGAAAATGGGCAAATACAGGACTGCAGAAAAGTGCTTGCTGTATATACTGTTGTGTTTCCTGTATTCTATTGTGAAAACTAGTCTGCAATTATTTCTCCCCCTTACAATTTTCAGCTGGTAATCATGGTGTCTTTTGGTGTAGAGAAATGTGGCATTTCATAAAGAAGAATACAAATGCAAATGCAGGTACCTGTAGAACCAAAGACTCCAGAAATTCACAATTTTTGGTTCCTATAAACTCTTCACAGCAGTTCCTGTGAATTAGACAAAATGTAGCAGTTCAAGACTGCCAGTTTATCAGGTCAATCGAAAAGTGTATCACTCACCCAAGCTCCATCCAGCACCAGCTGGATTTGAGTCTCTGGCAAATCTATTTAGACAGTAGTGGTATGTGAACAAAACCCTGGGTGATCAGGTTTGCAGCACAGACCCAAAATGAGTTTGTCACTCTTTTAAATTCCCACATACACTGGTGGAAAATTGCTGGAAAATGAAATGAAGAAATGGCAGAAGCAGTTTAGTTTTCTGTCAGCTACGAGGTGCAGACCGCCTTAGAAGAACATGCTACCTAAGCAAGCTCTTGTGAGAGTAATCTGGGTAGGCACACAAGCACGGAAGAGAAGGTGCTCTGATATTAATGGTCCATGGCTGGAGTTCTGTTAGCTGGCCTCAGCGCAGCCGTGGGCATCTCTGTTGGCCTTCCCACCTTCTGGTTCTCAGGTGGGTTGTGCTCAAGGTGTTCTTCCTATGGCTGATCATGCACATTAAAAAAACAGTGTGAGCCTGCCAGGCTCCTGGCATGGCATATGCAGGCTTGCAGCTGCAGTGCCGGAGCTCCAGGTTTCTCTTGCTGCACAGTAGCTGGTACGTTTAATTTTGTTTAAATATGGTCCCACCACATTCCAGAACTGACTTTTGCAGGGCCTCAGGACATAGTCTATGTTCTGTTCATGGCTTAAAAATAAAAAGGAAGGGGCGGCTTGAAATCAATGAGTTCTTTTTTCTGCTTATTTATAGTGTTAGGTGGAGCTGTTCACTTTCAAAGTGGGTCCAAGAAGCTCACTTTGACACACTTTATATGAATAAAACCGGGCACATGGTGAGTGATTTGGAATAGCGTCTCTTGAACAGCTGCTTCTGCCACAACTTCTGGGGGTTTTCTGCCCTTGTTACTTGATAGTTTTCATTCTGCAAAGCCCAAACCTACTTTTCTTCTTCTAGCCTCCTTCTGTAAGCCAGTTACAATTTGAGAGGTTGCAGAGGATGTAGAGTCCAATGGACTAGCATTGCAAATACTTATTTTTGATACTAGGCTGGGTTTCAGCTGCTCTCTCAGACCTGTGCTCAGGTCATGGGTACTGGAGAAAAGCAGGGAAGCAGAAAATGCACGGTATGTGTTTGTGCATAAGAGGTTTTCTCCCAAGAAGTGCTGAGTATTTTATTATTTAATTCTGGGGGATGTGTTGAGAGTCAAAGATGCAGTCTGTCAAACAATCGAACCCTTAATAAGTAGCAGCAACCCCGGTGTGACACAAACTGGAACGGCGTGTGGGGTCATGCCTCCCATTTGGCAGCGAGTGACTTACATAAGGAAACCCCTGTGATTACAAACAGGTGTCACATCACTTTTTCTATTAAAGTGATCAAATAGGTTGACATCCCCAGAGGCTCTGGTATTGAGGTTCATGCTCAGGGCTGCATAGCCCAATTGACTGCAGTCTCAGGAGAGGGGGAGCTTTGCACAGGAAATGAACTCCGGTCGGCTGAATTTTCTTTAATAATTGCCTCAAAGTCTATTATGTGTGCACCACATCAAATAATTACAGGTCCCTCTCTGTTTTTTTTTAACCTGTTACCTAGGACTGTTTGCCTTGGAAAATCAAACTTAGTTATTTGCTCCTTGAACTGGTTCTTCCTCTACCTTTACTACGTTGATGGTTTTATCACTGGGCAGATTAAAACTCCATGAAGGAAAAGCAATCTTAAAAGCGTAGTGATATATGAGTTGGCCAGACAAGGTAAAGAGCATGGAAGTCAGGCTGTTTGTTTCTTCCAGTGTTATTAATACATGGCATAAACCAATTTTTTGGTGTTTACAGGTTTTACAGACTGTTTCTTTGACCCGTAGGACGTTTATTGAAAATAAAGCATTTCATTTCACAAAAAAACTTTTTCTCCCAAAGAGTGGTCAGGCGCTGGAATGGCCTGCCCAGGGAGGTGCTGGAGTTACTGACCCTGGCAGTGTTCAGAAGCATCTGGACGAGGTGCTACAAGACATGATTTAGTAGCTTAGTGGGTAGTGTTGGTGAACGGAGGACAGTTGGACTAGATGATCTTATAGGTCCTTTCCAACCTTGTGTTTCTATGATTCTAAGGAATTATCAGCAAGTGAGTTATTCCTGTGAAACCAGTGGTTGTCTGCAATCTCTGGGAACCTTCTTTTACCTCTTTGTGCTGCTCACCCAGACCTCTCAATGAATAGGCTTCCATTTCCTTTACTGTGAATGAAGGTCCAGGTTATGTGGTTAATTTTTCTTCTGATGGTTCAAAACTAATGTAACCCAGGAGCAGTTTTAAAGGCAGGAGGTGGCCTTTCCCCTGCAAGATGCCAGTGCCCTTGATTGACTCCACCAGGCTGGTCAAGAGCCCAACTAAAAAGCTTTAAAGCAATCCTAGGCCACAGCTTACATTAAGTGGTGGGTGGTAAATTAGTCCCTGATTCACAGCGCTTGTTGTTATTGCTCTGATACCAAAGGGTGGGAAATAACACACAAGCACAGGATTTCCCCTTACAATCAAATACATTCTGACTCTGGCTCTGACAGATACGTGCAGGTGCAGTGAAGCACACAGATGCTTGGAGAGAGTTTTGCATTTCAATTTCTGTTTCAGGCTAAGGTTTTTGGTTGTAGTGTCTGAGTGTGGTAACAGAAAAAACCATGATGACGTTAAGCAATGGGAATGATTTCTTTGCGTTTGAAGTAGCAGCACTCATCTTTTTGTGTCAGGTAACATCCCAACTCTTCATGAATGCCCAATCCCAGTTCCCTTGTAATTAAGCTGTTCTGCCTCAGCCATAAATATGGTCAAAATATGGTATTTTGTAGCACCACAGCCGTTGGATTGCAGTCCTTCTGCAGGTGTGCTGCAGTAAGCCATGGAAATGCAGCTGCCACGAAAGCGTCTGGGAGAGCAGGGCCCAAATTACTCCAGCTGCATAGCAATCAGGCTAAATTGCTGTTGGTTTGGTCGAAAGGACAAATAGGTTGATAATAATACACGGCCTTATTGAAAGACAGCCTTTCGCAACAGCTCTATAAGCTGAATAGAAAGAAGGTAGGACAGGACTTCAGTGCATAGCCTAACAATTATGTTGCCCATTTCTGTTTTATTTTTCCACTAAATGCTATTATACTTGACGCTTACGTGTGTTCACCGCAATAATTTTAAATTGCATTATTGAAATAAAGGATACTATGCGAAAGCCACAAACGATAGCTCATTTAGTGTTTTCCTTGTGGCTTTGGCTCACCATGTTTTTTGACTTATAAAAGCCTTGGCAATTGCACAAGTGGGCAGACTGGGCAAAAAAAATACACACATTTTGGACTAGATTTTTAAATTAGTTGAATCTTTGCAGTGGAAGAATGTGGACTGGTAGGGTGGGTTCACAGATAGGGCATTTCTGTGTTCATAGGTTGTGGTACATTGAACGCACACGTTGAGGGGCATTCGTGTGACATGATGGTTTTCTGATAGTTTCTAGTGTAGGCAAGAAGTTATGTAGGGTTCATCTCTCAGAGGTCGAACTGTTTCAAAAGGCAATTTAGGAATAACACAAGAATTTGGAAAGAGAGGGAATCGAGCTGAGGCACAGAATAGCTTGCAGCAAGTGACCTAAAAGGCAACAAGAAAAGGTAATATAAATACATTAGAAACATATGGAAGGCAAAATAAAGTGAGAGGCAATTACTTAATGCAGAAAGAAAACAAAACAAGATGGCTAAGAATTTTTTTTATTTTCCTGTATTTCATTCTTGAAAGAAATTTGTGACCCTATTGTTAAAGGGATTAATTTTAACAAGGAGATAGTTGATCACGTGAAAACAGGGGAGAAGAAAAGGCTACAAAATACATAGATAAGTCATATGTATTCAATGCAGGGGTGCCTGACTAAAATTGCTTGTGAGTACTGGGGAATGAACCATAAGGAAGGAAAAAGAAGCCTGAGAGGATGGTCAGCTAGTCAGTCTGACTCCTATAGCCCAAAGGAGGAAGGGCCTATCCATTCATAACCCTACAGAGGACAATAAGGAGATTAAAATAGACCATGTGAATTTGACAAGTATAAATTGTGTCATCCTGGTAACAGGATAAGAACTGCCATGTGGATAAAAAGTGGTAGATGTGATACACTGTGAATTCAGTAAGGCTTTCGACACCATTCCAAATAACATTTCCCAAGCAGTCTAGAGAAAAATGCATTAGGGTGCCATCATCTTGAAGTGGGCGTAGAGCTGCTTGCAAAGTGGTAGAGCAACCTTTTGATGGTTTGCTGCTGAGCTGGGAGAGCATTTAACTGGAATTTACCCAGGCATTGAGCACTGGGCATTATTGTAATCAATATTTTCAGTGACTTGGATGATGGAGGATAATCTACCCTTCTAACATTTCCTATTGATGACAGGCTGGGATGGGTTACAGACACTTTGAATTACAAGATTAGAATAGAGGGTGAGATGGATATGCCTGCCAGATAGCCTCAAGTCATTAAAATGAAGTTAAATAAACACAAATACTAACTATGAGACTGAACAGAAAAAAAATCAAATGCAGAAATATAAAATGGGGAATATTTCCCTGGGCAGCAGCAGTGCACGTAGGGACCTGCTGTTAGAGTGGATCACAAACCAGATAGGCATTGTTGATGCTGTTGTAAAGATATAAGGGAATTTCATGTGGGGACATATTAATAAAAGTAGCATGAGCAAGATGTGGGAAATGCTTCTTCTGCTGTATAAACTTTTTTGTGCTTTGAGCCACTTTTCAAGAATGATATGCACAAATCCAAGACAATCTAGGGGAAAGCAAAAAGAATGACAAGAGTTAAAAAATAAAATAAAATAAAATAAAATAAAATAAAATAAAATAAAATAAAATAAAATAAAATAAAATAAAATAAAATAAAATAAAATAGCCCTGTTAGAAGAGTGAGTCTGTTTGATTTAATTTGGGAGGATTTCAAGGCATCTCCAGTGCAGAACAGCTTCTTAGAAAATGGAGAGTGGTGATTCAGAAACGGAGTAAGAGTGAAGGGACTTAGTTCTCAGTAAGGAAGTTTTAAGTTTATTAGCAGGAAAACTTTATGATTCGAAGCATAACTAAGCATTGGAACAAGCTTGAAATGGTTGATAGCAGGAATAGGAAATATGACCTGTTGTTAGTGCAAATTGCATGAAGTTCAACCAAGCCAAGTGAGGGTCCTGCACGTGGGACGTGGCGATCCCAAACACAAATGCAGGTTGGGCAAAGAATGGCTGGAGAGCAGCCCTGAGGAGAAGGACTTGGGAGTGATGGTGGATGAGAAGCTCAACATGAGCCGGCAGTGTGCACTGGCAGCCCAGAAAGCCAGCTGCATTCTGGCCTGCATCAAAAGCAGCGTGGTCACCAGGTCGTGGAAGGTGATTCTACCCCTCGACTCTGCACTTGTAAGACCCCACCTGGAGTACTGTGTCCAGCTCTGGAGTCCTTAATATAGAAAGGGCGTGGACCTGTTAGAACGGGTCCAATGGAGGGCCACAAAGATGATCAGAGGGATGGAGCACCTCTCCTATGAAGACAGGCTGAGACAGCGGGGGTTATTCAACCTGGAGAAGAGAAGGTTCTGAGGAGACCTTATTGCAGCCTTCCAATATCTGAAGCGAGCCTACAGGAGAGCTGGGGAGGGACTCTTTATCAGGGAGTGTAGTGATAAGACAAGGGTAACAGCTTTAAATTAGAAGAGGCGAGATTTAGATTAGACACCAGAAAGAAAGTCTTTACTGTGAGGGAGGTGAGACACTGAAACAGGTTGCCCAGGGAAGTTGTGGATGCCCCATCCCTGGAAGTGTTCAAGGCCAGGCTGGGTGGGGTTTTGAACAACCTGCTCTAGTGGGAGGTATCCCTGCTCATGGCAGGGGGTTTGGAACTTGAAAATCTTTAAGGTCCCTTCCAACTCTAACCGTTCTATGAATCTATGACCTTGTATGATTAAGGATATTATGATCAAACTTGTGATGCTCTTTTATAGCACCAGAGAAAGTTAGGAATTGTTTTCAATATCCACCACTCAGGAATTCTCACAGTCATCAGGGTGTGATGTAAGGGTAAGTTGTTCCATTTTTTGTGACTCACTCTTTGCCCATCCTCGGATCTCAGGCAAGATTGCAGTTCATCAGGTGCATCCTTGCAAAAAGGTCAGGTTCTTCCTTACTCTTAGCTGGCTATTCCCATTCGGTGTCCTAGATGCAACACAGGAAAAACCTACAGCTGTTATTTCTTGATGCTCAGTGATGGTTTAATGACAGATAAGAAAACCAAACAAAATATGAACAAAAAGGAAAGGAAGAAAATGCAATGAGACTGTACATATTGCATTGCATGTAATATTTAAATATTTATATATACTGCTATAGCATAATACAAAATGTTACGCCCAAAACTAAACTTGAATTGAAATAATGTAAGGAGGGCAGTTTGCACTGCAGGTTTCCAGATGATAATTAGCTCTGTTCAGTGCCATTTGCCTGTAAGCATTAGGGTCGATGTGCATGAGTAGAGCAGTGTGGTGCCAAAGATGGTGAATGAAATCCTGTTCCTACTGATATTGGTGATCATAGTTCTAGTGCCTTCTAAGGGAAAATTTTACCAAAAAGCAATAGAGAAATGCAGCCCGTTTGCAACTTAGAAATAACAGTATGTCACAGCAGCTATGTCTGAAGTCCCAAAAATAGATGCCCAGTCTGAGCACCCATGTTTGTCAAGCCTGGGGATGGACTTTGCTGAGAAAATACAGGCCTTTTTCTCCAGTCACTGGCAGGAGAAGTTAACTGTCCTTTGTAGTAGGACACTTGAAGGGTGTTGGAGAATGGTCAGCACTTGCCATCTTTGCCTGCTAAAATGTGTAGAGGTCACAGGCAGTATTTCAGTGAAGCTAAAGATCTAACTTCACAGTCCCATCCAGGGACACAAGTTCCTCTTTTCCCCCTTATAGATGCAAGGAAGATATGGGGCTAGATCTAAAGAACTTTATAGTATTTTTATGCTCTTTAGTAGATTCTGTGATTCTATGTTTCTATTAATAATTATCAGGGTAAATATGTGCGTCTTACAGATGTCTTACAAAGGGAGGTTTTCTGGGAAAACTGTTTCACTAGTCCCTGGTGAGTTCAGCATACACCAAAATGGATATATTATTTTTGGGAGAAAAAAAAGAAAGAAAGCTGTTCTGAAATTGTTTTGGATCAAAAATATTTTATTTGATCAGTAAATGAAAAAAGAAAATCAGTTCTGTCCTTCTTTTGGTCCTACCTGCAGGCTACAATATTGACTAAGCATTGAGAAAAGGAGGGAGGTTTACGACATTCTAAAGAAAGAAAAGTAATACTATTTGTAGAATGTCCCTTTTTTAACACTCCTGTTTATGAGAAAACAAATGCATAATGAAATATAGATCTTTTTATGGGCAGATTATGTTTGAAACTGATATGCATTCCATTTCAGAAATTGTATGCTGTTCTGAAAAGTTAAATATGAACTTGGAAATGTGGAAATAAATTAGGTCTTTTCATTCTCTCACTAGTAAACTTTAACAAATAAAATTTAATACCCTTGAAGGACAAATGATTCAGAATACTGAAAGCAGAAAGCCTCTATGGATTTGGGTTGTGCACTCAATCATTTTTTCAAAACTTAAGCATAGCTATAAGAAACACCCTTGACTCTTTATATGTTGAAGCCTGGATCTCAACTCCATACTTATGTCACAATTTGATATTGAGATATAAATCTCTAAACAGAAATCTCCATCAAGCCTCACTAGAGAAGGGGTTTCTGTTAGTATTGCTGATTAATTTGCTGTTTTACTGCATGCTCATAATTGATCACATGAAATTCTCAGCCTGCTAAATGTATTCCACATGCGTCAAGCAAAGCTGGTATTTATGAAATCAAGTACACTGAAACTCAAGACAGTTGTGCCTTTCCCAAACATAGTTTGAGTCGGGTACATCATGAAATTGTAATATGCATTTGTAATCACAAGCCCAATTAATGAAATTACTTATTTCTGAAAATGGACTTCTGTCCCATTGTAATCCACATTAATTAAGCTTATGCTTATTTCTGTTAAGTTTGTGCTTTAATTTGCCTGAATGCAAGGCATGGTTTAATATTTATGGTTTGGTATCTAAAAGAAAGATGCTTGATTGTGTTTGTACACAGTTAAGCTTTTGGATTCCTATTTATGGAAAAAAACAAAACAAAACAACCCAAAAAACTTTTCACTTTGATGCATTATTATGATTAAAATAAAACTTTTGAGCTTGACAGAAATGGAAAGGCTGCTTGACACATTAGCACACATGTAGTCTGAAGTTTCCAAAATGGACTCTGAGATACAGAGGGTGCAATCTCCTTTGGCTGAACAGAACAGAACAAGTAATAAAGAGCATTCTTTCATGGCTTCTTCAGAGAAAAAAGTGATTCTTCTTTTATCATCTTTTCGTCATTCAAAGGCATGCTCAGATTAAAGAAGGATTTTATACAGTTTTTCAGTGCTATTGATCAAAATAAATGCAGGCATTGGTGTTTTTTCCCCATCTGCAACTGATCTGAAAAATACACCCATCAAATTGGAAGCACTTTTGTCATGGTGCTGTATTTATATCTACTCAGGTTTGAGTGTCATAGCTCATATCTTTCAGTAAAAGCAAAGTGGAGAAAGCTTAAGAAAAGGTACAGGAGGAAAAGTGTTTTCTGGGTTCAGACTTGGAAGTCCTTACTTCCAACATGAAATTCTTGTGGTTTGGACAAGATGAGTAGTTTTTGCCTCACCTCAACTGAAATAGGGAGGGATTTCATTTTTTATGTTTGTAATCTCTTTTGTCACTTAAAGTTTGTCACTCTCCTTGTAGAGGACATTCTTAGACATTTTTCTTATAACAATGGTGAAGGTACAGGAGTGGTTGCAGCACTAATAATAAATGCATGGATATGTTGGTCTTTATATTCAGAGTATGAGCTCACTAAAATATAAAAAAGCAACTAAAATTATGGCTGGTACTTAATTTGGAGAGCCATATGTCATGTCTCCTAGCTTAATGATGAGGGAATATTTTTCATAAAAATCTTAGTTTAGTCTTATTGTGACAAGAACAAAGAATTCCTTCTGGAAGAAGAAAACTACTGGGAAAACCACAGCAAACCACAGCAGGTTCCACTTCAAAGAAGCAGGCATTCAGAAAATCTTCTAAAACTTATACAGCAGGCACTTTTGTGTGTAAAATGTGATCGAAACACTGTGCGATAGGCTCATCTTCATGCACTACACACCTATCAGCTCAGTTAACCTCCCTCTGTCTGATGAAATAATTACATTGAGAGCATGATGATGCTCCATTTTAAGCCTGCCATTGCTGATGGCTTATTATTTTGTCTACTTCAACTTAAAAAAGTGCAAAGAATGTGAAACCTGAATGCACAAACCTTTGGTCCCACTGGCAGACAGTCTGACTTACAAGATTTCTTCTAACAGCATGACTGGAATATCTGAAGAGGAACAAGCGTGTCTTGGAAGCAAAAAATGAACACCTGATTTTGCCCTGTGCAGACAACTCATTTGAAGCGTGGAGTACTTTTTTCTGTGTGTTCCAGAGGAACCTGGGCTGTCCCTGCACAGCTGCTCAGGGGAAGATCTGACTCCTCTTGCTCCATCCCTGGTCTTCTAACAGGTTTGCTGAATACTAGAGTTTGCAATACTTGTATCTGCTTCTCCCAGGTAGCTCTGCTGTCTTGCAGCATGACATCCAGAGCTCTGCAGTTCAGCCTTTGCACTGCACAGGCATAGTTCAGTCGTCATAAGTTGACTTGTCTACTAGACTGGATTTACTCCTCTTAGATTAGCTGACCCTTTCTTTAAGGCTTGTTTGTCCTTAAAACTGTAAATCTGTCTTAAAAAGTAAGTTTCACAAGAGCACTCTGTATCTTTTGACATAATTATACTGTCTATTCCAAGGATCGTGGCGAGACAAATTCACACTTGTGTCTTCTGTTACAATGTTTATGGTCTATGTTACGTCAAAATATGGGCTATGTTGGTCAATATATTTTGTGACTTCCAAAATGCTGAAGGCACTTGACCGTATTCAAACAACATCAGAGTTGGCCATTTACAACAGAAGGAGGAACCCTCCCCTATTTGGAGATTTTAATTATATTCCAAGTCTAATACAGTGCCCATCATTTTTTGTGTCTTTGAATGTGTTAAGTGATGGTCAGCATCTGTCTCTATGGCGGGAGAGTGAGATAGTACATTTCCAGCAGTTGCATGCTATAGAAGAGCAATGGGTCTTAAATTAAGGTTGGGACAGTGCAAGTTTTCATTTGTTCGGTTGTTCCTTCCTTCCCTCCTTCCTTCTTTTCTCTGCCTTTGCTGATGAGTGGATCCCTATTGCCACAGGGCACAAGTGGGTATTGCCTTTTGAACTGCACTGAGAAAGTCTATCTTTACTGAAGAGGATGTTTAAGAAACAAAACCTTCAGTCCTGGTTCTGTGTAAAGGATCTGAGTGAGCTCATCAAAGAAGCTGGCAGGTAGATAGAGGCATCTCTCACTATACAACCCTTTAGTTCTTCTTCTGTGCTTCATAGATGTCAGGTCTTGTTTCTTTGATGATTTTCTTACTGTTGTCTCCATCTTTATGGAGAGAGTTCTCCGCAACTGAGAAGGATGAAATCTGCAACTTGTTCATGGTCAAAAAAGGCACTGAGGCAGTGGTATTTTAATTAGAAGTAGGAAAGACAATAACACCATTGTGCTTTGGCTTGTCTTATTATAGAACATTAAAGTCCCAGTAAATGGCATGTCATTTGCTTAAATGCAGAAGTTCCCAGAATAGGAAAATCATGGCTGCCAGAACCATTGGGCATGCCAACTTAATAAAGCAGTCAAAGACATTATTTACCTAGCTATATTCCCAAAATACAGCATCTTGATTCCCGTCAGGTAAAATGTCAGTGTTGGGTTTTTAAAGATTTTTAACAAAGACCCCATTGGACTTGATTCTGTACAAACACAGAGCATGCTGATGGTCCTGGCCCTGGAGAATTGGACTCTGAGACGTTACATTTTTTCTTTCTGTGCTTTTTCTGATTTGGACATAAGCACTGGCAGGCTCGAAGACCTTGTTTGCTCCTCTTTCCCCCACTACTTTCATATGTATACAACATTCAGCAGAGATTTGGACTTTTGTGTTTTTTTTCTGTTCTTTCATAACCCAGTACTATTTTATAAACTCTTTCAGAGTCTGAATGATGCTGAGACTATGCAATCCTTCCTTGTTACAGCCTCTCCTAAAAGCTCTATCTGTCTGGTAATCGTCTGGTACATTACTTCTCGTCTGCAACAAAACTGACCTTTTTGGAAACCCACATTGGAAATGTTTCAGTGGGCTTGTTTGTTTGGTTGTGTTTTGTTTTTTTTTTCCTTAAGTTTATCTTTTTTTTCCCTTTAATTTTTCTTTCTGTCTTTAGAATCACAAAATCATAGAATCATTCAGGTTGGAAAAGACCCTTGGGATCATGGAATTCTTCTTCTTGACTTATATATCTACTCTATCTTTCCCTATTTTCTGCCTGTTTCTCCAACACTGCTCAGTTTTCTGAGTGCTTAGTCTTCCTCTGTGCCTGCCACACTCTTCTGCTCTTATATCCACTGCCTCATTTGGCTCATCTGTCCCCAGAAGCCAGCTTCCTTCCTTGCTTCACCCTCCCATCTTTGCTTCCAGCTATTGCAAGTCACAGATCTCCCTGCATTGGGGTGGCTTCCCCAGGGGACAGCCTGATGCATAATCATGCTGTTCAAGTCACCAGCACTTGTACACACCGATAATTAAAGGGTTAGAAAAATAATGCAGTGTTAAATGTAAAAGATGTCAGATTAAAGGTTATGCAATGAATTCAATTAAACTGACAGTAGAGAGCTGGGGAGGAAGGGGTTCAATTTCTTATCCCAACTGGCAGTTATTTTACCTTCCTAGCTATCATTAAAGAGAAAAAAAGCTAAGCCCTAGAGACATCCCTGACTGCTAGTGAAAATATTCTCTTGAAAGTACAGTAAAATCCTTAGCACGTAGATAGGACTTATACCTTCTAAGCAATGTACTTGACAGTCCTTAATCCTGTTGATTTAAGGCATTCTCTGAATATTCTTCTTACATTTCTGTAAGAATGTCTGAAAAGTGGGACAGGCGATTTTCTATCAAAAATGGTACATAAGCATCAAATCCATTTTGCAGCTCACAGATGTAGATTGTCCTGGAAGTAAATAGAGGGTGTTTTGAAGATAAGGAGAAACACCTTAGAAGCAGTTACATATAAGGAAAGTAACCTCAAAGTCAACTCATTTTGTAAATCGCAAACACAGTGTGTCAGCTTTTGGATTCCCTGTGCCATAGTTGACCATACGATTCAGCATGAATACAATCACATTTATAAATTATAAGGTCAGAAAGAACTATCCCAACTGAATTGCTGCATACAGAGGTCATTGAACTTTCCCCTGACATTTCTATATTCACTCCAATGACTAAGGGCTGGGAAGAGGAAGACTAAGGAAGAAAAATACAGATGCAGTATAGCTCCTTTTCTGTGGTCTAAGTGCTGGCATTTTAGAAAAAGAAATGCTGAGTAGGTAATTCTGGTTTGTAATTGGACTAAATATGATCATGTACTCTTCCCATGTGATGAAGGGGATGGACAAAAAATATACTGTCTTGTTATATAGAAGTATTTTAAACAGGCCTCTTTTCTATTTTCTTACAGAATTTTAACAGGAATTGGGAAATTCTCTGGTCATTGCAGCCTTCCTGGGGCCTGCTTTGAGCAGCCACTGCATGCCATGCGTGTGTCAGCCCGGTTGGTTGTGTTATAAAGTACTGGAGGTGGCTTAAATTTACAGGTTAAGGCACTTAAATATCAGTGTCTGCATGACTGTCTAAACTCCCATTACACGCTATGCAGATCTAGCCAATACACTCAGTCATGCCTAGAGAACTAAAGATGATTTTCAGACTGATATAGGTCCTTAATTTTAGTTACTTTAATTTGCAAATTGAATCCCACCCCTAGTGTCCCACCACCATCTGGTAGGAGTCCCTAATAACCAGGCACAGATTTCCTGGAGGAGCTGTGGGATTTTTAGCCTTGCTTCCACCCCACTGTACCCACACGTGGCTCTGTGCCTCATTTGGGAGCTAAAGGGAAGCTATGGCTCTGGGAATAGCTTCCCAATCATATCATGGTTAAGGAGATGGAGAGAGCTAAAGTTTTTCCCCACTTGAAGCTCTGAATTAAGTAAAACCTGCCTTCATCAGTTGTTTCCACCTCTTATATTCCAGATCATTAATTATCTCTGCCCTCACAAGTGAGTCTGACCACCTCCTTCAGCCTGTTCCTCTTCAGGAGTGTGCTATTATTAAAAGATAGTTTGCTCCCTACCCGAGAAGAGGTGCAGCAGCACAGGTAATATTGCCAGGAGATCAAGGACAGCATCGTATTAGTAACACAACAACTCCCTGTTCACAGAGGAGAAGAAAGGAAATGAAAAAGCAGTGTTATTTTATGGCTCCTCAGAGCGTGCCAGGCATTTTCCAGATGTGAGATACGCAGTCTTCACTTTCAACACCTTCTCACAGAGTCCTAACTAAACAACATTGCAGCAAATAGCGTGGCAGGTCAGGGAGCATTTTCTTGTGGTTGAAGAGCAGGGAATCAGCTTGTTGTAGTTGTGTTACAGATGCTGGTCCTCAGCCAGCCTGCCTGCCCACAGGCATCATGGAGGCCAGAGGGGCTTTTGAAATCACCATTCATGAGTGCCCAGGTTGGAGAGAAGTAGCTGTTATTTCAGTTATTTCAACTCTAAAGTGGCCAACTCAAGTGAACCCATAGGGAAAAATAATCTCCTATTAAGCTTTTTATTTGTATTTATTTACTATATTTTGAGTCACTTGTTTTTAGGCTGGTAGACCCTTGGCTTTATTCTTTTCTCATGTGAATTGGACTTTCTTTATAGAGAATGTGCTGACATTGCTAACAATATTATTTTAAATGTATTTTACGTATCTGAGAGGTTCATTAAAAATCATTATAGTTTAACAATCATTCTTTCTAATGTAAAAGCCAATAATTTCACATACCATCTGGAACTAGGCAACAACTTTTCTCAATTATGTTAGGCACATAATTGAACCAAATGGAAATAATTCTTTTAGAAAATATTTTGGTGACAGTTCTGGCATTTTGCTAAGCATAAAAATTTCTGAAAAAGTCAAAATTATTTATCATACGTTCATCTGCTTTCAAGTAATGTCTTTCTTCTTCATAGCTTATTTGTCATAGAAAAGTACTACTCTCACAGGGTTGGCTGCATTCCGATATTTTTGTTGTATTGACTCCTGTAGTACCTTCCTCTAGTTTCATTTTCAAAGCGAAGACTCCAAAACAAACCTAAAAGTGAGCTGTACTCTTTTGACTGCTATAGATGGAGTATGTATTTGTGACATTCCTTTATACAGATACTAATTTATGAGATACCAACATCTTCCATATTCTTAATGCAATGGAATAATGCAGAACACACTAAAGTTAATCTGGACCCTACCAGTTACCAACGGTGTGAGTTTGCTGCCTCCTTGCACCCAGGTGCTAAACTCTTACCCTGGAAGTCCCACAGAACAAATAAGGCACTGCTCAGGAGAAGAAAATAATGTACAGGGAGCAGCCAATGACAGCTAGATTGTAAAGACTGTAAACATAAACCAACACATTATTTGAGAAATACAAATTTTATTTTAGTTTTTCCAGAAGTTTGCTTTTGTCTCCTTTTTCTCCCTGTGTTATTAGAAAAAGAGATGTGTCTTTCCATTCATTAATGTACTTGATTGAAACACCTTGATTAAGCCAGCAAATGAAGGCACAGAGTCACTGGTTCTGTGGCACGACAAAAACAAGTGGCTTTTAAGATAACCTCTGACTCTGGGCCCCAACAGGAGATACTGAAGGTCAGTGTTTTTCAGAAGTGGCAATCTCAATTAAAGCGATGGGATACCCAAACCATGACACTCGATTTTTAAAAAATATTGGCACTGACTATGCTTTTTCTTTCAGGAGTCTTTAATCACAGCATATACTATTGTAAAGCATAAGCTTCAGGACACTGGAGTGTATGTGGCTATGTATCATTGCCAGTGATGTAGTGACATTTCTTGGGCACATCTCCAGACAAAGCAGCGAGACAGAGCAACAGTGTCATTTCAACCAGGTAAAATATGTTTTATCTACAGAGGTTTCTAAAACAACCACATTGGACTACAGCATTACCTAGATAATCCAGTTAAAGCAACAAAGCTCAGAATAGATTCACCATGCTGTGGGTAGATACCATTCCTGTCAGTCTTTCAATAGGTCTTTTGATGAACCTGTCTTCTTCTAAGTGCAGAATCAGTTAGCTTTTGTTCTATGAATTTTTCTTGACTGTTGAGATTACCATGTTACCTGACTTTTTCTTGGTGTAGAGCAGTCTTTATAGAAACCCAGATCATAAAGAAAACTCAGTTCTGTTCCGCAGTTAGTTGCTGGGCAAACATAGCGAGGAATTTTATTTAGTTTGCTTTCCTATCAGAATTAATAGTTCCAAATTCTGGGATCCCTGGCAAAACATATCTCTCTAACAGATCCCTATCAGCAAACAGACAGCTTCCCAGATATTACAGTGAACCATGTAGCATTACCTGTCACACCACTTGCATGTTTCAGATGATAGTCTGGGATTCAAGAACAAAGCACTTTGTATGATAAATTATTATTTTGCAACTCATGCAAAAAATACCCCAAAACAGTACAGCTGATACACAGAAGGCAAGCAGTCCAACTCAGTATACAAATGCAAAAATGGTGCAACACAAAATAATACTATGACACACCCTTTTTGGTGCTTCAGTCAGTGAATCCTACCATTGATCTCCCCTGGAATTGGCTTGTGCTTCACAGAGAAGCTAGGCTGAAAATTTCAGGGCAGAAGTTTGGCATTTACTCCACCCAGTGGAGAATGTTTGGCTACAGCCCCATGAGTGTTGAAAAAGGTAATTTTTTTTGTTATCAAACTAAATAGCAAGCAGATTATTTTGATGTGCACCAGGAACATTACAGGATGTTTAAACAGTGTAATTGAGTAGAAGGTCACCTACAGAAAAACAAGACCTTCACAGGAGAGAGCTGGAGTTCTGCTGGTACCTTATGGAGTTTTGGGTGGCACCATAACCTGTATTTAGGCAACTGAAACAAGCCATCTAAACGTGAGCCAGCCCACTAAGTTCCCGTGGTAGTGAAGGTTGTTGATTACAGTAGTGGAGCCAGAAGAGTTCAAATCACCCTAAGACAGAAATCTGCGTCTAATCATTCAAACTGTGCCCAAAACTCTTATTAGCTGCATTGACTGGTTATCCATGGTCTGTAGTGGGAACTCAGAGATGTAGTTTGCATGCCATACTCAGGCATCAGTCTACAAGCCCAGTCCCACCCTAAATGCTGTCACACTCTCTACCTTTTTTCTTCCTAGCATCACCTGAGACTGCAGTTCATTGTGGAGGTTGTCATAGCGGAAGTGGCAAGTTTTAACACAAAATAAAATGGGGTGTTCAGTCCAAAAGATGCCTGGGAGGGACTTAGGTAGTGTATGATAATTATACTTGTCATTTCCATGTAAAAATCATCAACAGAGAAACAGTTAATGAAGCGATTGTCCCAGTTCAGGGTTTATTTAAAGTTCATGGCTAAGAATCTAAGGAGACCAGAACAGATATTGCTGTTTCCCCTGCTCCTCTGTTGTTTCACAGCCATCTATACATTGAGGAGGGATTCAGTGCTGTTGTTTAGCTCATATGTTTTAGGTTTTCTTTATAGCCCTTGCATCAAGAAATGGAACTTCCCAATGAGAGATGCAATGCTACCTCATGTTAATGAAATGAATGTGACAGCAACCTGAAAATGTTGCTAATCACAGCTCTGCCTGGGGATATGAGACGGAAAAGCATTATTCCTGCCCAGTTTGGTAGGGTATTAAATACTGATTAGACTTCAGTGAAAGTACCAGGTATAAGAGAGAAAATGAGCTATCCCTTTTTCAAGCAGTGCTTCCTTTTGTTGCATTGGGTACTTTAACTTGTTTAGGATCTATTTTTCTAGCTATGAAAATGTCTGCAGATGATTGAGAATTACTGACTCCTCAGCACGACTCACCACTTGGATCTCTTAGCCTCCATTAGTCACAGTCCTGCTCTTCCTCAGAAACGCTGTTTCCTCCTCTTTTGTTGTTTTTTTTTTTTCTCCTTTTCCAAGCAAGCAGATACTGAAGTCCTGTTCCTCAGTGCAACACATCATAATGGCTTCCTCTCAGACTTTTCACTGTGAGGCTTGGAGGGGTTTCGGAGGGAGAGGAAACTTCTGTTCATCCCTAAATTGCCCTGGAAATTGTCAAGTGGCTTTCTGCTGTGTCCTAAACTTTCCACCACCTCTCTAGCGAGCTCTGTTCAGCCTGAGGAATAAGTGAATGATGAATCAGAGATGGTGCAAGATGCTTTCCAAGCCATGCTTAATTAAAAAGTGCAAAACAAGAAAGAATAAACCTTTCTGTCTTTCTCAGATCCTTAATAAGAGACCAGTTAAAATTTAATTTTAACCTCATTGAACTGCAGTCTTCTCATTCTCATTTTTACTGACACTTTTAGGCGATTCATTAAGACCACATCTAGGGACAATTAAGGAAAGTTCAATAGGAACAGATTATGCTCTAGGCTTCTCAACAGTTACCAATAATGATGTTAGAATGAAAGAAGTGTTCAAAATCCAGAATAGGGTACATACGGTATGAAAAAACGGTGCAGTGAAGATGAAGATTTGGGTAGTAGGAGGCCTGTGATCTGCAGCTGTCCTTGGGAAGTCACTTCTTTCCATATCCCTTTGTCCCTCATCCTTTTTTTCCTTT